>JAAALK010000081.1:14516829-15079078 GCA_019279435.1 Zizania palustris
CCAAGGATAAGAAGCAACGGGGATCATATAAACCATTTTGCTACGACTCATTTTTATCCTATAGCGGCCGTGTCAATACTTTGGACACTAGCTAATATCATTAATCATATGGTGACAAGGAGGTTAGGCGAGATAGCATGGCTTGGGTTGCACATCAAGGTCGGGGGATCCTAAATAATATGTAAGGGTTCATTGACTAATGCATATATAACCTATGTGTTTAGCGATAGTCAATTCAAACATGGGTTCAATGTTCAAAGAATGGTTTGGTGACTTGCCTTGTTCAGCAAAGGGAGAGGGAGGGACTTCGGGGAAGTACTCCGGCTCCTCGGCGACGTCGTAGTCTTTTTAATATAAAGAATAAAAAGAACACAACATCCAATCAAACAGTATAACATTACATTATAACACATAATTAAAGTTGGTTTGATTAAATAAAATAATTCAATGGTTAAAGTTCTGAAATTTATTCTCCATTAATTTAAAATGAATCTAAATGAATTACTGTCTTTCATAAAAGGGTTTTTAAGTGTGTATAATACTACATTAAGTTTTCTAATCAATTTAATATAAATGATTCAGAGAAAACTCAGTGGTTCTAGTGTTTAAACAGAAAGGAATAATTATATAAATTTTCTGGAGTTTAAATATTAAATTTGCATTTAATCCTAAGGGCATTTGAATACTTATTTAAATAAACATGAAAATGTCAAAGTAAACCTACTGTTTTTATTGCATAATATGTAGAGAATAATTTTATGAATTTTCTGAAATTGGAATGGTAATTTTTAGAGTTCAAATGCATTAGATATGAATTTTACAAGTTTAAAAGCATTCTGGAATTTATTTTCAAATTTTAAACCCCTCGGGTCCACGGTGAGCCAGGCCCACGGTGAACCCGCGCACTGTGCGCGTGCGTGGGCTCGATCTGGACCGTCGGATCCAGATCCGACGCGCGAGGGCGAGGCAGGACGCGTAAGTGGCTACGGACGGCCAGGATTAAAACGTTCGAAGGGGTACCACGTGGACGCACGAGATTAAACGCGGGGTTTTAAAACAAACGGACGCACGGGATCGCACCGTACCGCTTCACTCAGATCCGACGGCCAGGATTAAACCGAACAGATGATTTAATCGAAGCGTTGGATCTGGATCGCACGGCCAGGATTGAATCCGGCACAGTGCGTGTCGGGGGGGTAAAGTACCCCTTCTTCCCCGACTCCGGTGGTACGACGGCGAGCGATTCCGGCGAGGTCGAGGGCTATCTAGTCTAGCTAGGGCTAAAAACAGAAAGGGGGTACCGAGGGGAACAAAAGGGTACCGTTGCGGTGGTTCGGGGTCGACGGGGTGAGGCCGGCGACGAGCGGTGGCGGCGAAGGTTCTCGGTTCCGAGGCGGGACGGCGATCCGGCGGGGTTCGTCGTCGACGAAGTGGTGGCCGAGGTCGGCGAGGTCCTGGCGGTCACGATGGGGGCGGGGGCACGGGCGGAGGCGGTCCGGTGCGACGGCGAGCGGTGGCCGGAGACGAACCAGAGGGAATGCGCTAAAGCTTGGAGTGAGGGCGTTCTGTGCGTTCTCGCGACGTGTAGGCGTGGGGGTGAAATGCGGGTGGTCTGGGGGTTTAAATAGGATCACCGGCGGGGGCAGAGGGGGCGTAATCGACGGTGGCCGGGATAAATGCGCCTTGACGCCGGCGAGCTCGGGTTGACCGCGGTTCAACGCACCTGGACGTGAATCGGGCGGGATTAATAGGGGGAAATGGCCGGCGCGGTGAGGGGACTTCAATGCACTGCGTCGGATTAAAGGGAGGGGGCCGGCGAGGGCGGATCCTAGGCGAGTTAGGGCTTCGGCCGGCGAGGGGGGGGGATCCGGGCGGATCTCGCGGAGACGACGAATCTGATAGGCGGGGTCCACGGGCCAGTGAGCGCGAGCGAACGAACGGGAAGGCTGACAAGTGGGGCCGTGGTGTCGGGTGCGCGCGCGAGGGGAAAGTTTCGGCGCCGACAGGTGGGGTCCGTTTGTCAGCCAGAGGCGAGCGCGGTAACGGGCTGGGCCGGCCGGGAGAGAGAGAAGGGAGGGGAGTAGCCCATTACTGTTCTAATACTTTTCTGAATAAAAATAATTCCAGAAAATAGATTAAAAGATTAGGGCTACTTTCAAGGCTGGTAAAAATTTATAAAAATTCTCAAAATTATATTTTGGTCTTAGATCATATACAAAAAGTTTCACCTCCTGATTTGGTCATCTACCCCATGTTGTAGTTCAAAAGGGTATAAAAGGGAATTAAAAGTATTTTTCTGAAATAATAATTCCCATAAATTGAATTTAATAATATTTTTATTGTTTTGAAAAATTGGGGTGTTACAAACCTATCCCCTTACAAGAATCTCGTCCTCGAGATTGGAACGCTACTCGAATAGCTCGGGGTATTGGGCTTTCAGCTCGTCTTCTTTTTCCCAGGTGGCTTCTTCGGCGGGATGGTTGTTCCATTGGACTTTGCAGAAGCGGACGATGCGACTTCTGGTTACTCTTTCCTTGGTTTCCAAGATCTTGACGGGTCTCTCTATGTAGGTCAAGTCTTCTTGGACATTGAGCTGCTGAAGGTCGGCTTGCTCGGTGGGTACACGGAGGCACTTCTTCAGCTGAGAGACATGGAACACATCATGAACCCCTGCCAAAGATGGAGGCAGTTCAAGTTGATATGCCACTTCTCCTTGTCGACGGAGGATCTGGAAAGGTCCGACGTAGCGGGGTGCTAGTTTGCCTTTCATGTTGAACCTTTGAGTGCCACGGAGGGGAGTGACCCGGAGGTAGACATAATCGCCCTCCTCAAAGGCTAGGTCTCTTCGACGGTTGTCGGCATAGCTCTTTTGCCTGGATTGGGCTGCCTTCAGTCGGTCTCTTATGATCTTAACTTTCTCTTCAGCTTCTCTCAATAGGTCAGTCCCAAACAGTTGTGATTCTCCGGTTTGATCCCAGAGCAACGGCGTTCTGCACTTACGCCCATAGAGTGCTTCGAACGGGGACATTTGCAGGCTAGCTTGATAGCTGTGTTGTAGGAGAACTCTGCATAAGGTAAGTTCTTGTCCCACATTCCGCCAAAGTCTAGAGCACAAGCTCTAAGCATATCCTCCAATATATGGTTGACCCTTTCGGTTTGACCGTCGGTCTGCGGATGATAGGCGGTGCTAAAGTTCAGCCGGGTGCCGAGTTCCTCTTGAAGGTTCTTCCAAAACTTGGAGGTAAACTGACTCCCGCGGTCAGATACAATCTTCTTGGGGACTCCGTGGAGGCACACGATCCGGGTCATATACAACTCAGCCAACTTGGCGACGGTGTAAGTTGTCTTGACTGGGACGAAGTGAGCTACCTTGGTGAGTCGATCAACGATCACCCAGATAGAATCATGACCAGCTTGGGTCCTGGGTAGTCCTGTGATGAAGTCCATTCCTATCTCTTCCCACTTCCATTCAGGGACTTTGAGGGGTTGAAGAAGTCCGACAGGTCTCTGATGCTCTGCCTTGACTCGCCGGCACGTGTCGCACTTGGCCACATACTCAGCTATTTCTCTCTTCATGCTGACCCACCAATATTTCTCCTTTAGGTCTTGATACATCTTTGTACTCCCGGGATGGATGGAGTATAGAGTATCGTGGGCTTCTTGAAGGATGAGAGTCTTCAACTCCGGTAGGTCGGGTACGCATACTCGGTTTCCGAACCAAATGGTACCATGTTCATCCTCGGAGAATCCGGGGGCTTTACCCTTCCTCATGTTTTGCTGGATCTCCAGGAAGTCTGGGTCTTCCTTCTGCTTCTCTCGGATCTGGTCTATTAAGACAGGCCGAGACTCCAAAGCAGCGAGGTACGCTCGAGTGGTGATCCCTAGGTTTAACCTTTCCATCTCCTTATACAGTAAAGGAGCTTGGTCCTGAATCATGATGGCATTGCAGTACCCTTTTCGACTAAGGGCGTCTGCCACCACGTTCGCTTTGCCCGGGTGATAATGGATGCCCAAGTCGTAATCCTTGATCAGTTCCAACCATCTCCTTTGCCTGAGGTTCAGATCTGGTTGGGTGAATATATACTTGAGGCTCTTGTGGTCGGTGAAGACCTCACACCGATTTCCCACAAGGTAATGTCTCCATATCTTCAAGGCATGAACCACGGCTGCTAGTTCCAGGTCGTGGGTTGGGTAGTTCAGCTCATGCGGTCTCAGCTGCCGGGAGGCGTAGGATATCACTTTCCCTTCTTGCATTAAGACGCATCCCAATCCTTGACGAGAGGCATCACAGTAGACGTGGAAGTCTTTCCGGATGTCTGGCAGAGTCAGAATGGGAGCTGACACAAGCTTCTTCTTGAGGGTCTGGAAGCTTTCTTCGCAGTCGGGGGTCCAGTCAAACTTTACCTCTTTCTGCAGAAGTCTGGTCATAGGCTTGGCGATCTTGGAAAAATTCTCGATGAACCGACGGTAGTATCCGGCCAATCCGAGGAAACTCCGGATCTCGGTCACGGTCGTGGGCTGCAGCCAGTTGGTTACCGCTTCAACGGTGGTTGGGTCCACTGCTATTCCTCCGGCAGATATAACATGACCGAGGAACTTCACCTCAGACGACCAAAATTCGCACTTGCTGTATTTGGCGTACAGTTGCTGCTCCCTTAGCTTTCCGAGGGTCAGACGGAGGTGAGTCTCGTGTTCTTCCTTGGTCTTGGAGTAAACGAGGATATCGTCGATGAATACCACGATGAACTTGTCCAAGAACTCCATGAATACATTGTTCATCATGTTCATGAAAAAGGCCGGGGCATTCGTGAGTCCGAACGACATCACAGTGTACTCGTAGAGTCCATAGCGGGAGGTGAAAGCAGTCTTGGGTATATCTTCCTCCCTGATCCTTAACTGGTGATAACCTGACCTGAGGTCAATCTTGGAAAACACCGAGGATCCTTTCAGCTGATCGAACAGGTCGTCGATCCGAGGCAATGGGTATTTGTTCTTGATGGTTACGTCGTTCAGGGCTCTATAGTCCACGCACATCCTCTTGGTCTTGTCCTTCTTCATGGCAAATATGACCGGTGCACCCCAAGGTGAGGTACTCGGTCGGATGTAACCTTTATGTTCTAGGTCTTCGATATTGCTCTTGACTTCGGCTAGTTCATTGGCGGCCATTCGGTATGGGCGCTTGGAGATTGGAGTGGTCCCCGGGACAAGCTCGATTCTGAATTCGATGTCCCGCTTGGGAGGCATTCCGGGCAGATCTTCAGGGAAAACATCTGCAAACTCCTTGACTATTGGCACCTCTTCAAGAGCCATTGAGCGAAGGGATGCTCCGAGTGGTTTGCGACTGGCCATCCGGAAGGTGACGGTCACGCCTTCAGGACTGGTCACCGTGACGGACTTGTTGGCACAGTCGATCACTCCCTTGTGCTTCATCAACCAATCCATACCTAGTATAAGGTCGAGTCCGGTGCATCGGATGAGGACAGGCTCGGCCCGAAACAGCACTCCTTGGATGTCAAGTTGAACCTTAGGGCTGTAGAAGCGAGCTGAGGTCCTATTGCCGGGGGTGGCAATCACCATGGGAATGGGTAGAGGGAGCACGTCCAGATTGTTTGTTTTTGCAAAATCTTCCGAGACGAAAGAGTGGGTTGCTCCAGAGTCAAATAATATGACGGCCGGTACGGAATTCATAGTAAACGTACCGAGTACGACTTCAGGAGCCTCCTGAGCTTCCTCCGCGCTGATGTGGTTGACGCGGGCGCGAACCGCCTGGTGGGGTGCTGCGCCTTGGTTCTGCTTGGGGCGAGGACACTGGTGCGAATAGTGCCCTTCCTTGCGGCAGTTGAAGCAGATGACCGGCCTTCCTTGGCGATCCTTCAAGATTGGGGCCTTGGCGGCCAGTGTCGGCTGAGCGGCCGGAGCTGGTGGAGCGGGGCGAGGATGCCCGGCGTTGGATCCACCGGCTGCGTGAGGTGGCCTGTAGGCGGGCCGAGGATGGTAGGCGGGCGCTGGTGGCGGAGGGACGAAGCGGGGCCTCTGAGTGTTCGCCTGCTGGTGCTTGAAGGCGATCATCTTCCTCTTCTTGAGGTCCAGCTTGTTCTGCTCAGTCTCTTGGATGAGCGCTTTATTGACCAGCCGCTGGAAGTCGGCGAAGTCGGCGGCGACGAGCTGGATGGACAGCTCATCCTTAAGTCCCCTTAGGAACTTGGCTTGGCGGAGGGCGTCGGTGCGCACTTCCTCCGGTGCGTAGCGAGCGAGGCGGTTGAACTCATGGAGGTACTCCATGACAGTTCGGTTGCCTTGTTGCAGGTCGCGGAACTCCTGCTGCTTCACCGCGATGACACCGGCGGGGACGTGGGCGGCACGAAAGGCGATGGTGAACTCCGCCCAAGTCACCATGTGGCCCTCTGGCTGGGACGCACGGTAGTTGTCCCACCATTCAGCGGCGGGACCCTGGAGCTGGTGAGTGGCGAAGGCCACCCACTCCCGGTCTGTGCAGGGGAGGAGGTCGAGCTTCTTCTCGATGGTGCGAAGCCAATCTCCGGCCTCCATCGGGTTGGTTGTGCTCGAGAAGATGGGCGGGCGCACGCGCAAAAACTCGGAGAGTTGCGGAGCGGCCGCGGGTGCTGGTGCGCGAGGGGCAGGTTCCCCGTTCTGCAGACGGTCCAACTGAGCCTGTTGGTGCTGCATTTGGGTGAGGAGGGCGGTGATCAGATGGTTCTGATTCGCCATCATTTCCGCCAAGGTGGGGTGATTGGCGGAAGGCGACCCGGATTGACGCGGGCCTGTTGCACCCCAGTTGGGCACAACACCCTCAGGCGCATCTCGGCTCCCTCCTGCTCCGTTGTTAGAGCCGGTGTTCTGGTGATCGGCCATCTTCTGAATATACAAAGTGATAAAGGACAAGATGACGAAACAAAAATTAACCAAAATAACATATAGCATTCAAACACATAAACATATCCAGTGGTATAAATTGTTTATTACAATCAAGTTCTTATTCCATCTACAACCCAACTCGTTGCAGACGGCACCACATACAAAATTAAGGTCTTTATTTAAATTTGCGTCTCCTAACGCCTACTCGCCACCGGAGGCGGTCTCCGTGCTCTCGGAACCACGAGTGCGCGGCTCCAGAGAGATGGTGGGCTCGAGAAAATTCTCGATGATGGAGTCGGAGACGAGGCCGGGGCGTGGTGTAGGGGCGCTGGTGGAAGGCCTGGCGGGGGAGGGTCGTGGCGGGATCCTCTTGGGGCGAGGGAGGGGCTCACGGATGGGCTTCTTCTTCCTTGGAAGAAGAGGAACCATCTCCGCGATGTCCTTCTGCAGCTGCATGATCTTGCGCTGCAGCTCGCCGTTTTGCTGGATCAGGTTCTTCGTTTCTTCACGAAGAAACGCAACCGCCTCATGGTGCTCGTCGGCATCGAGCACCGCCTCGGTGTGGAGATCATCCATGGCCTGCAGAAGACGCGACTGCCGGGCCATGACCGGATCACGCACGGAGTGAACTCCGAGGTAGATGCTACGGTGGGCTCCGGGAGTACGCTTCGGCACAAGCCGGAAGGATGAGTTCTGAAGACGATCGTCGTAGATCATCCTCAGCTCCATGAGGGCCTGGAGGGCGACTCGTTGGCACGCGACGTCGAAAGTCGGGCCTCCAAGTGCGGTGGTGTAGGGCGGCAGATGTTCTCCGGAGCCGTGGACGGTGAGGGAGACGTCGCAAGGCCCGGCGAACTCGTCGGGGTATACTCCTTGAAATTCGGGTTCGAAGAGGAACCCGAGGAAGGTGAGCATCATGCGGAGCTCCCGGACGAAGCCCTCATAGTGGTGGCAGTAGCTGTGGACTTGGTAGACTGGCATCTACAAAACAGCAAGTTGAATAAAAGTGAGGAGAGGAACAAAGTTTATGAAGTAGATTTTCGAGAAATAATTTCCTATGGCTAATGGCTAGGCGGGTCTGTTTGGCTTCCTACAGTCGAGTCGGCTCTGATACCATCTTGTAGCGCCCCGATTTATCAAAATCGAGACATTATTGAATTTCCATAGAAAAACAATAATACAAGAGGTTCATCATGCGACAACGTACATACGATAAAATCCATGGTACGCAGACCATATTTATTACAACATTGTTTTAATAAAAACGGTAATAAGATAATTAAACAGCGGCATGACGAACGTCTTCTTTAGGATCTTTCTTCTCGACCGGGTCGCTACTCCAGACCGTATTCAAGATAAGCATCCTCTGTGGGGTCCAACGGGTATGAGTACAAAAAGTACTCAACAAGCCACCGCAAATGCAAATAATAATGCAGGATAATAAACAAGGAAGGATAAAGGCTAACAATGCGGAATAAAGCAATTGCAGTTATGGCATTTAGTGTAATCATATTTAATCATGCGGAAAGTAAATATGAACATCATCAACATCAACTAACTCGAGGAGTACGTTTTACCTCCTCGCACAACGGTCCTTACATGTCAATCCATCATGCACATTCATATTCAAAGTAAACTAACTGGGGGATGTCACGCAACCCGCCCTTGACCGTGGGCTCGGCTTTTCGAAAAGATTTAAGACTCTGACCAGAGATGTACTACTGTACCCACAAGGCACGCACTCATCTCAACGAGATGACCCATTTCACGGGAACTCATGCCAAAACCTCAATATGAGATGTTCCAAGCGATAACCACCCGCTCTAGGTTTCGCCGGCGCGCCGGGCCGCATCCCGGCTAACGTCGCACCCCCTTTTGCGCCACATTGGTACAAGTCACCCGCAGGTGCAACTTGACCCATCTCCAAATGGTGGCCTCGGTTTGGAACAACCCATACCTTAGTTAGGACTTACCCACTAGACTTGTGGTTAGTACGTAAGTGTATTGCAACGGATCCCTCAGACCGGTCCTTATAGTGCCCCGGGTGCGACTGACCAATGCCCTAGCTTGCACCCGGAACCCACCATGCATACACTCACAACCATGACTCATCACCAACAGAATTTCCAAGGATAAGAAGCAACGGGGATCATATAATAGAACCATTTTGCTACGACTCATTTTTATCCTATAGCGGCCGTGTCAATACTTTGGACACTAGCTAATATCATTAATCATATGGTGACAAGGAGGTTAGGCGAGATAGCATGGCTTGGGTTGCACATCAAGGTCAGGGGATCCTAAATAAATATAATGTAAGGGTTCATTTGACTAATGCATATATAACCTATGTGTTATAGCGATAGTCAATTCAAACATGGGTTCAATATGTTCAAAAGAATGGTTTGGTGACTTGCCTTGTTCAGCAAAGGGAGAGGGAGGGACTTCGGGGAAGTACTCCGGCTCCTCGGCGACGTCGTAGTCTTTTTAATATAAAGTAGAATAAAAAGAACACAACATCCAATCAAACAGTATAACATTACATTATAAACACATAAGTTAAAGTTGGTTTGATTATAAATAAAATAAATTCAATGGTTAAAGTTCTGAAATTTATTTCTCCATTAATTTAAAATGAATCTAAATGAATTACTGTCTTTCATAAAAGGGTTTTTAAGTGTGTATAATACTACATTAAGTTTTCTAATCAATTTAATATAAATGATTCAGAGAAAACTCAGTGGTTCTAGTGTTTAAACAGAAAGGAATAATTATATAAATTTTCTGGAGTTTAAATATTTAAATTTGCATTTTAATCCTAAGGGCATTTGAATACTTATTTAAATAAACATGAAAATGTCAAAGTAAACCTACTGTTTTTATTGCATAAATATGTAGAGAATAATTTTATGAATTTTCTGAAATTGGAATGGTAATTTTTAGAGTTCAAATGCATTAGATATGAATTTTACAAGTTTAAAAGCATTTCTGGAATTTATTTTCAAATTTTAAACCCCTCGGGTCCACGGTGAGCCAGGCCCACGGTGAACCCGCGCACTGTGCGCGTGCGCCGGCTCGATCTGGACCGTCGGATCCAGATCCGACGCGCGAGGGCGAGGCGGGACGCGTAAGTGGCTACGGACGGCCAGGATTAAAACGTTCGAAGGGGTACCACGTGGACGCACGAGATTAAACGCGGGGTTTTAAAACAAACGGACGCACGGGATCGCACCGTACCGCTTCACTCAGATCCGACGGCCAGGATTAAACCGAACAGATGATTTAATCCAAGCGTTGGATCTGGATCGCACGGCCAGGATTGAATCCGGCACAGTGCGTGTCGGGGGGGTAAAGTACCCCTTCTTCCCCGACTCCGGTGGTACGACGGCGAGCGATTCCGGCGAGGTCGAGGGCTATCTAGTCTAGCTAGGGCTAAAAACAGAAAGGGGGTACCGAGGGGAACAAAAGGGTACCGTTGCGGTGGTTCGGGGTCGACGGGGTGAGGCCGGCGACGAGTGGTGGCGGCGAAGGTTCTCGGTTCCGAGGCGGGGACGGCGATCCGGCGGGGTTCGTCGTCGACGAAGTGGTGGCCGAGGTCGGCGAGGTCCTGGCGGTCACGATGGGGGCGGGGGCACGGGCGGAGGCGGTCCGGTGCGACGGCGAGCGGTGGCCGGAGACGAACCAGAGGGAATGCGCTAAAGCTTGGAGTGAGGGCGTTCTGTGCGTTCTCGCGACGTGTAGGCGTGGGGGTGAAATGCGGGTGGTCTGGGGGTTTAAATAGGATCACCGGCGGGGGCAGAGGGGGCGTAATCGACGGTGGCCGGGATAAATGCGCCTTGACGCCGGCGAGCTCGGGTTGACGCGGTTCAACGCACCTGGACGTGAATCGGGCGGGATTAATAGGGGGAAACGGCCGGCGCGGTGAGGGGACTTCAATGCACGCGTCGGATTAAAGGGAGGGGGCCGGCGAGGGCGGATCCTAGGCGGAGTTAGGGCTTCGGCCGGCGAGGGGGGGGGATCCGGGGCGGATCTCGCGGAGACGACGAATCTGATAGGCGGGGTCCACGGGCCAGTGAGCGCGAGCGAACGAACGGGGAGGCTGACAAGTGGGGCCGTGGTGTCGGGTGCGCGCGCGAGGGGAAAGTTTCGGCGCCGACAGGTGGGGTCCGTTTGTCAGCCAGAGGCGAGCGCGGTAACGGGCTGGGCCGGCCGGGAGAGAGAGAAGGGAGGGGAGGAGCCCATTACTGTTCTAATACTTTTCTGAATAAAAATAATTCCAGAAAATAGATTAAAAGATTAGGGCTACTTCCAAGGCTGGTAAAAATTTATAAGAATTCTCAAAATTATATTTTGGTCTTAGGATCATATACAAAAAGTTTCACCTCCTGATTTGGTCATCTACCCCATGTTGTAGTTCAAAAGGGTATAAAAGGGAATTAAAAGTATTTTTCTGAAATAATAATTCCCATAAATTGAATTTAATAATATTTTTATTGTTTTGAAAAATTGGGGTGTTACACTGCCCCTCGCGCACCAGCACCCGCACCCACTCCCCAACTCTCGGAGTTTCTGCGCGTGCGCCCGCCCATCTTCTCGAGCACCACCAATCCCATGGAAGCCGGAGATTGGCTCCGCACCATTGGGAACAAGCTGGACCTCCTCTCCTGCACTGACCGGGAGCGAGTGGCCTTCGCCAGTCACCAGCTCCAGGGTCCCACCGCCGAATGGTGGGACAACTACCGTGAGTCCCAGCCTGAGGACCACGTGGTGACATGGGCGGAATTCACCATCGCCTTTCGTGCCGCCCACGTCCCCGCCGGTGTCATCGCGGTGAAACAGCAGGACTTCCGCGACCTGCAACAGGGCAACCGGAGGGTCATGGAGTATCTCCATGAATTCAACCGCCTGGCTCGCTACGCGCCGGAAGAGGTGCGGACCGACGCCCTCCGCCAGGCCAAGTTCCTCTGGGGACTCAAGGATGAGCTGTCCATCCAGCTCGTTGCCACCGACTACGCCGACTTCCAACGGCTAGTCAATAAAGCGCTCATCCAAGAGACTGAGCAGAACAAGTTGTACCTCAAGAAGAGGAAGATGATCGCCTTCAAGCATCAACAGGCGAACTCTCAGAGGCCCCGCTTCGTCCCTCCACCACCAGCACCCGCATACCATCCTCGGCCCGCCTACAGGCCGCCCCACGCCGCCAGTGGATCCAACGCCGGGCATCCCCGCCCCGCTCCACCAGCTCCGGCCACTCAACCGACGTCCGCCGCCAAGGCCCCGATCTTGAAGGATCGCCAAGAGAGGCCGGTCGTCTACTTCAACTGCCATAAGGAGGGACACTATTCACACCAGTGTCCTCACCCCAAGCAGCCACAAGGCGCGACACCCAACCAGGCAGTTCGTGCCCGCGTCAACCACATCACCGCGGAGGAAGCTCAGGAGGCTCCTGAAGTCTTGCTCGGTACATTTACCATAAATTCCGTACCGGCTATGATTTTGTTTGACTCTGGAGCAACACATTCTTTCATCTCGGAAGATTTTGTGAAAACCCACAACTTGGACGTGCTCCCTCTATCCATCCCCATGATGATTGCCACTCCAGGCAATAAGACCTTAGCCCACTTATACAGTCCTAAGGTTAAGATAGAGATCCAAGGAGTATTATTCCGGGCCGAGCCGGTCCTCATAAAATGCACCGGACTCGACCTCATCCTAGGGATGGATTGGTTGATGAAGCACAAGGGAGTGATCGACTGTGCCAAAAAGTCTGTCACAGTGACCAACCCTGAAGGCAAAGTCGTCACCTTTCGAATGACCAACCGCAAACCACTTGAAGCGTCCCTCCACTCGCTAGATCTTGAAGAAGTACCCATAGTCAATGAGTTCATGGACGTCTTCCCTGAAGACCTACCAGGAATGCCTCCCAAGCGGGACATCGAATTCAGAATCGAACTTGTCCCAGGGACCACTCCAATCTCCAAGCGCACATACCGGATGGCCGCCAATGAACTAGCCGAGGTCAAGAGCAACATAGAAGACCTGGATCTGAAAGGGTACATCCGACCGAGTACCTCACCCTGGGGTGCGCCGATCATCTATGCCATGAAGAAGGACAAGACCAAGAGGATGTGCGTGGACTATAGAGCCTTGAACGACGTAACCATCAAGAATAAGTACCCATTGCCTCGGATCGACGACCTGTTCGACCAACTGAAAGGATCCTCGGTGTTTTCCAAGATTGACCTCAAGTCAGGTTATCACCAATTGAGGATTAGAGAAGAGGACATACCCAAGACTGCCTTCACATCCCGCTATGGACTCTACGAGTACACAGTGATGTCGTTCGGACTCACAAATGCCCCGACCTTTTTTTATGAACATGATGAACAATGTATTCATGGAGTTCTTGGATAAGTTCATCATGGTATTCATCGACGATATCCTCGTTTACTCCAAGACCAAGGAAGAACACGAAACCCACCTCCGTCTGACCCTCGGAAAGCTAAGGGAGCAGCAATTGTACGCCAAATACAGCAAGTGCGAATTTTGGTCGTCTGAGGTGAAATTCCTCGGTCATGTTATATCGGCCGGAGGTATAGCAGTGGACCCAACCACCGTGGAAGCAGTGACCAACTGGCTGCAACCCACGACCGTGACCGAGATCTGGAGTTTTCTCGGATTGGCCGGATACTACCGCCGGTTCATCGAGAATTTTTCGAAGATCGCCAAACCTATGACCAGGCTGTTGCAGAAGGAAGTAAAATTTGAATGGGCCCCATATTACGAAGAAAGCTTCCAAACCCTCAAGAAGAAGCTCGTGTCAGCCCCAATCCTCACCCTGCCTGACATCAAAAAAGACTTTAACGTCTACTGCGATGCTTCTCACCAAGGTTTAGGATGCGTCTTAATGCAAGATGGCAAGGTGATATCCTACGCCTCCCGACAGCTGAGACCGCATGAGCTGAACTACCTGACCCACGACCTAGAGTTAGCAGCCATGGTTCATGCCTTGAAGATATGGAGACATTACCTTGTGGGAAACCGGTGCGAGGTCTTCAACGACCACAAGAGCCTCAAGTATATATTCACCCAACCAGACCTGAACCTCAGGCAAAGGAGATGGTTGGAACTGATCAAGGATTATGACTTGGGCATCCATTATCATCCAGGCAAGGCGAATGTGGTGGCAGACACCCTTAGTCGAAAAGGGTACTGCAATACCATCATGATTCAGGATCAAGCTCCTTTGCTTTACAAGGAAATGGAAAGGCTAAATCTAGGGATCACCACTTGAGCGTACCTCACTGCCTTGGAGTCAAGACCTATCTTGATTGACCATATCGGAGAATAGCAGAAGGAAGACCCAGATATCTTGGAGATCCAACAGAACATGCGGAAGGGTAAAGCCCCCGGATTCTCCGAGGACGAGCACGGTACCATCTAGTTTGGAAACTGGATATGCGTACCTGACAAGCCTAAGTTGAAGACCCGGGAGTACCAAGATGTATCAAGATCTGAAGGAAAAATATTGGTGGGTCAGCATGAAGAGGGAAATAGCTGAGTATGTGGCCAAGTGCGACACATGCCAGCGAGTCAAGGCAGAGCATCAAAGACCTGCCGGACTTCTTCAACCCCTCAAGGTCCCTGAATGGAAATGGGAAGAAATAGGAATGAACTTCATCACGGGACTGCCAAGGACCCAAGCTGGTCATGATTCTATCTAGGTGATCGTCGACCGAATCACCAAGGTAGCTCACTTCGTCCCGGTCAAGACAACTTACACCGTCGCCAAGTTGGCTGAGTTGTATATGACCCGGATTGTATGCCTTCACGGAGTTCCTAAGAAGATCGTATCTGACCGTGGGAGTCAGTTTACCTCCAAGTTTTGGAAGAACCTTCAAGAGGAACTCGGCACCCGGCTGAACTTTAGCACCGCCTATCATCCACAGACCGACGGTCAAATCGAAAGGGTCAACCAGATATTGGAGGATATGCTTAGAGCTTGCGCTCTAGATTTTGGCGGAATGTGGGACAAGAACTTACCCTATGTAGAGTTCTCCTACAACAACAGCTATCAAGCCAGCCTGCAAATATCCCCGTTCGAAGCACTTTATGGGCGCAAGTGCAGAACGCTGCTACTCTGGGATCAGACCGGAGAGTCGCAGCTGTTTTTGACAGATATACTAAGAGAAGCTGAAGAGAAAGTCAAAATCATAAGGGATCGAATAAAGATAGCCCAGTCCCAATAGAAGAGCTACGCCGATAACCGTCGAAGAGACCTAACCTTTGAAGAGGGTGATTACGTCTATCTCTGAGTCACTCCCCTCCGAGGCACTCAAAGGTTCAACATGAAAGGCAAGCTAGCACCCCGCTACGTCGGACCCTTTCAGATCCTCCGACGGCAAGGAGAAGTGGCATATCAACTTGAACTGCCTCCATCTTTGGCGGGAGTTCACGACGTATTCCACGTCTCACAATTGAAGAGGTGTCTTCGTGTGCCCACCGAGCAAGCCGATCTTCAACAGCTCAATGTCCAAGAAGACTTGACCTACATCGAGAAACCCATCAAGATCTTGGAAACCAAGGAAAGGGTAACCAGGAGCCGTGTAGTTCGCTTCTGCAAGGTTCAGTGGGACAACCACCCCGCCGTAGAAGCTACATGGGAGAAAGAAGACGAGCTGAAGGCCCAATACCCTGAACTATTCGAGTAGCGCTCCAATCTCGAGGACGAGATTCTTTGTAAGGGGGATAGGTTTGTAACACCCCAAATTTTCAAATGAATAAAAATATTATTTAATATATTTTCCTGTCAATTAATTATTTTGGAAATACCTTTAATACTCTCCTTTACCATTTTGAACTACAACATGGAGGAAATGGCCAAACCAGGAGCTGAAATTTTTTGTATATGATCCCAAAGCCAAGATATATTTTTGAGAATTTTTACAAATTTTTATCCACCCTGGAAATGCCCCAAATGATTTAATCTATTTTCTGCAATTATTTTAAATCAGAAAATCTTTTAAACAGTAATGGGCCACGCCCCTCCTTTTCTCTCTGTCCCGGCTGGCCCAGCCCGTCACCCTCGCCCGCCTCAGGCTGGCAACCCGACCCCACCTGTCGGCGCCAACCGCCCCCTCTCGCGCCCGAGCCCGACCCCACCCGTCAGCCGCCTCGCTCGTGCGCTCGCGCTCGCGCTCGCTGGCCAGTGGCCCCCACCTGTCGGATCTGTCTTCCCCGCGAGATCCACCCCCAAATCCCCCCCTCACCGGCCGACGCCATAACGCGCCTCAGATCCGTTGCTCCCGACCCCCTTCCCTCAAATTGAGCCCACCATTACAACCCCCGGTCCACGGCGATCGTTTCCCCCAATTAAATCCGACCAATTCGCGTCCAGGTTCGATGAATCGAGTTCAACCCGAGCTCACCGGCGTTTAAACGCGTTTACTCTCGGCCACCGTCAATTGTGCCCCCTCTGCCCCCGTCGATGGCACTATTTAAACCCCCTGGCCGTCCGTGTTACACCCCTACGCCCACTCGCTGCGAGAACGAACAGAGCACTCACACTCTGGTTTTTAGCACACCACCACCGCCCGCACTCCAGTCACCACTCGCCGTCGCCGGAGTCCTTTGCCGTCCACGCCGACCGCACCTCCGTGACCTCCAAGGCCACGCCGACCTCAGCCACCACTCCGTCGTCGATGAACCCCGCCGTAACGCCATCGCCGACGAGGAGCCCGAACCACTCCGCCGTCTACCCTCGCCGCCGACCGCGTCCCGTCGACCCCTTGCCTCGCCTAAGGTACCCTCGTGATCCCCGCAAGGTCCTCTTTCCGTTTCTAGGATTAGCTAGGGCCGCCGTCGCTCGCCGTGGCCTCTGGCCCGCTCGCCGTCGTCGGAGAAGATGACCGTCACGGGCTGAGTACCCGTACCGTGTCAGATCTAACCACGGTCGTACGATCGCGATTGGACGACGCCTATAACCCCACGTGCGCGATCTAATCCGCACCGTCAGATCTGGACGAAACGTTACATTTTAATCTCGCGCGTTCGTTTATATTTAAAACCCTCGTTTAATCTGGATCGTCCATCATGTACCGGTTCAACGTTTTAATCTCAGCCGTCCACGTCAACTTAAACGCCCCGCCTCATCCTCGCGCGTTGGATCTGGATCCAACGGTCCATATTGGACCAGACCACGCGCACAGTGCGCGGGTTCACCGTGGGCCTGGCTCACCGTCGACCCGAGGGGATTTAAATTTAAAATAAATTCCAGAAACTGTTTTAAACTTGTAAAATTCATATCTGGCGTATTTTAACTTCAAAAATTACCATTCCAATTTTAGGAAATTCGTAAAATTATTCTCTACATGTTCATACAATAAAAACAGTAGGCTTACTTTGGACTTTTCATGTTTATTTAAATAGTTATTCAAATGCCCTTAGGGTAAAAATATAAATTCAAATATTTAAACTTCAGTAAAGTTTATATTTATTCCTTTCTGTTCATATACTGAAAACCACTAATTTGGACATGAACTTTTCGTTTTAAAATTTATTAGGAGACTTAAAATGAGACTACTCACATTTAGAACCCCTTTTTATAAAGGACAACCTTTCATTATAATTCCTTCTAAAATTATTTATAAAATAAATTTCAGAAACTTAACAACTTGGTTTTCATTCAATTAAACCAACTTAAACCTATGTGCTTATTGGGTGATGTTATATTGTTTGATTGAATGTCGTATTCTACTTTGTTTATAATGGGAAGACTACGACGCCGCCGAGGAGCCGGAATATTACCCGGAAGTCCCTCCCTCACCTTTCGCTGAACAAGGCAAGTCACCAAACAACATTTTTGAGCATATTGAACCCATGTTTTATTAAACTATTGCTAAAACACATAGGGTATACATGCATTAGTCAAATGGAACCCTTACAATATATTTATTTAGGATCCCCCGACCTTGATGTGCAACCCAAGCCATGCTATCTCGCCTAACCCCCTTGTCACCACATGATTAATATTATTAGCTAGTGTCCAATGTACTGACACGATCGCTATAGGATAAAAATGAGTCGTAGCAACTTGGTTCTACTATATGATCCCCGTTATTCTTATCCTTGGAATTCTGTCGGTGATGAGTTGTGGTTGTGAGTGAATGCATGGTGGGTTCCGGGTGCAAGCTAGGGCATTGGTCGGTAGCACCCGGGGCACTATAAAGACCGGTCTGCGGGATCCGTTGCAATACACTTCCGTACTAACCACAAGTCTAGTGGGTAAGTCCTAACTAAGGTATGGAATGTTCCAAACTGAGGCCACCATTTGGAGATGGGTCAAGCAGCACATGCGGGTGGCTTGTACGAATGTGGCGCAAAAGGGGGTGCGACGTTAGCCGGGATGCGGCCCGGCGCGCCGGCGAAACCTAGAGCGGGTGGCTATCGCTTGGAGCATTTCATGCCGAGGTTTTGGCACGAGTTCCCGTGGTATGGGTCATCTCGTTTGGGATGAGTGCGTGCCTTGTGGGTACAGTAGTACATCTCTGATCAGAGTCTTAAATCTTTTCGAAAAGCCGAGCCCACGGTCAAGGGCGGGTTGCGTGACATCCCACAGTTAGATTACTTTGAATATGTATGTGCATGATGGTTTGACATGTAAGGACTATTGTGCGAGGAGGTAAAACGTACTCCTCGAGTTAGAAGATGTTATTGTTGTTCATGTTTACATTTCCGCATGATTAAATCTGACTACACTAATTGCAACAACTAAAAATGTACTTTTCCGCACTGCTAGCCATTACTCCTTCCTTTGTTATTACCTTGCATTATTACTTGCATTTGGGGTGGCTTGTTGAGTACTTTTTGTACTCATACCCATTGAACACCACAGAGGATGCCTACTATGAAGACGGTCTGGAGTAGCGACCCAGTCAAGCAAAGATCCTGAAGAAGGCATTCGTCATGCATTTTTAATTATCTTTATTATTGTTTTTATTAAAACTCTGATGTAATAAATATGGTCTGCGTACCATGAATATTGTCATATGTACGATTGTCGCATAATGAACCTCTTGTATTATTGTTTTCCTTATGAAATTCAATAATGTTCCGATTTCGGTAAATCGGGGTGCCACAAGTCTGGTGCATTTTATGAGGACTGGCTCGGCCCGGAATAATATTCCCTTGATCTCTATCTTAACCTTAGGACTGTATAAGTGGGCTAAGGTCTTATTGCCTGGAGTGGCAATCATCATGGGGACGGATAGAGGGAGCACGTCCAAGTTGTGGGTTTTCACAAAATCTTCAGAGATGAAGGAATGTGTCACTCCAGAGTCAAATAAAATCATAGATGGTACGGAATTTACGGTAAACGTACCGAGCACGACTTCGGGAGCCTCTTGAGCTTCTTCCGCGGTGATGTGATTGACGCGGGCACGAACCGCCTGGTTGGGTGTCGCGCCTTGGGGATGCTTGGGGTGGGGACACTGGTGTGAATAGTGCCCTTCCTTCCGGCAGTTGAAGCAAACGATCGGCCTCCCTTAGCGATCCTTCAAGATCGGGGCCTTGGCGGCGAGCATCGGCTGAGTGGCTGGAGCTGGTGGAGCGGGGCGGGGATGTCCAGCGTTGGATCCACCGGCGGCGTGAGGCGGCCTGTAGGCGGGCCGAGGATGGTAGGCGGGCGCTGGTGGCGGAGGAACGAAGCGGGGCCTTTGGGCGTTAGCCTGTTGATGCTTGAAGGCGACCATCTTCCTCTTCTTGAGGTCCAACTTGTTCTGCTCAGTCTCTTGGATGATCTCTTTATTGACTAGTCGTTGGAAGTCGGCGTAGTCGGTGGCGACGAGCTGGATGGACAACTCATCCTTGAGTCCTCGGAGGAACTTGGCCTAGCGGAGGGTGTCGGTCCGCACCTCTTCCGGCGCGTAGCGAGCCAGGTGGTTGAACTCATGGAGGTACTCCATGACAGTCCGAATGCCCTGTTGTAGGTCACAGAACTCCTGCTGCTTGAAAGTGATAACTTCGGCGGGGACGTGGGCGGTGCGGAAGGCGATAGAGAATTCCGCCCAAGTCACTACGTGGTCCTCAGGCTGGGACTCACGGTAGTTGTCCCACCATTCGGCAGCGGGACCCTGGAGCTAGTGAGTGGCGAAGGCCACTCACTCCCGGTTGGTGCAGGGGAGGAGGTCCAGCTTCTTCCCAATGGTGCGGAGCCAATCTCCAGATTCCATGGGGTTGGTGGTGCTCGAGAATGTGGGCGGGCACACGTGCAGAAACTCCGAGAGTTGGGGAGCGGGCGCGGGTGCTGGTGCGCGAGGGGCAGGCTCCACATTCTGCAGACGGTCCAACTGGGCTTGTTGGTGCTGCATTTGAGTGAGGAGGACGGTGATTAGTTGGTTCTGGTTCGCCATCATCTCTGCCAAGGTGGGATGGTTGGCGGATGGCGACCCAGACTATCGTGGGCCCGTTGCACCCTAGTTGGGTACAACACCCTCGGGCGCGTCATGGCTTCCTCCTTCTCCGTCGTTGGAGCCGGTGTTCTGGTGGTCGGCCATCTTCTGAATATACGATGTTATAAGGTAAAAAAATGATGAAATGACGATACAATTAAAAATAGCTCATAAGGCTCATACATATAAACCAAGTGGTCAAAATTATTTATTACAATCAAGCTCTTATTCTATCTACAACACAACTCGTTGTAGATAGCACCACATACAAAAATTATTTTATTAAATTATCGGTATCTAGCGCCTACTCGCCACCAGAGGCGGTCTCAGTGCTCTCGAAACCACGAGTACGTGACTCCCGAGGGATGGTGGGCTCGAGAAAGTTCTCGATAATTGGGTCGGAGACGAGGCCGGGGCGTGGTGCAGGGGCGCTGGCGGTGGAGGGTCCGGCGGTGGAGGGGTGTGGCGGGATCCTCTTGGGGCGAGGGGCGGGCTCACGGATGGGCTTCCTCTTCCTAGGGAGGAGGGGAACCATCTCCGCGATGTCCTTCTGCAGCTGCATGATCTTGCGCTGCAGCTCGCCATTCTGTTGGATCAAGTTCTTCGTCTCCTCACGAAGAAACTCAACCGCCTCATGGTGCTCATCGGCGTCGAGCACCGCCTCAGTATGGAGGTCGTCCATAGCCTGAAGAAGACGCGACTACCGGGCCATGACCGGATCACGCACGGAGTGAACTCTGAGGTAGATGCTACGGTAGGCACCGGGAGTGCGCTTTGGCACAAGCCGGAAGGACGAGTTTTGAAGACGATCATCATAGATCATCCTCAACTCCATAAGAGCCTGAGGGCGACTCGTTGGCACGCGATGTCGAAAGTCGGGCCCCCAAGCGCGGTGGTGTAGGGCGGCAGGTACTCTTCGGAGCCGTGGACGGTGAGGGAGACGTCACAGGGCCCAGCAAACTCCTCCAGGTACACCCCCTAGAATTCGTGCTCGAAGAGAAACCCGAGGAAGGTGAGCATCATACGGAGCTCCCTGACGAAGCCCTCATAGTGGCGGCAGTAGCTGTGGACTTGGTAGACCGGCATCTACAAAACAGCAAGTTGAAGAAAAGTGAGGGGAGGAAAAAAGTTTATAAAGTAGGGTTTCGAGAAATAATTTTCTGCAGCTATTGGCTAGGCGGGTCTGTTTGGCTTCCTACAGTCAAGTCGGCTCTGATACCATCTTGTGGCGCCCCGATTTATCGAAATCGGAACATTATTGAATTTCGTAAGAAAAACAATAATACAAGATGTTCATCATGTGACAAACATACATACGACAGTATTCATGGTACGCAGACCATATTTATTACAGCAGAGTTTAATAAAAACAATAATAAAGATAATAAAAATGCATGACGAACGTCTTCTCCAAGATCTTTTCTCTTGATTGGGTCGCTACTCTAGACCGTCTTCATAGTAGGCATCCTCTATGGGGTTCAACGGGTATGAGTACAAAAAGTACTCAACAAGCCACCGCAAATGCAAGTAATAATGCAAGGTAATAGCAAAGAAGAACAATTGGCTGAAAGTGCGGAAAAGTACATTTTCAGTTATTGCAGTTAATGTAGTCAAGTTTTATCATGCGGAAAGTAAACATGAACAACAATAACATCATCTAATTCGAGGAGTACGTTTTACCTCCTCGCACAACAGTCCTTACATGTCAAACCATCACGCACACCCATTTCAATGTAAACTAACTGTGGGATATCACGCAACCCGCCCTTGACCGTGGGCTCGGCTTTTCGAAAAGATTTATGACTTTGATCAGAGATGTACTACTGTACCCACAAGGCACGCACTCATCCCAAACACCAAAGTGTAACGAGATGACCCATACCACGGGAACTCGTGCCAAAACCTCAGCATGAAATGCTCCAAGCGATAACCACCCGCTCTAGGTTTCGCCGGCGCGCCGGGCTGCATCCCGGCTAACGTCGCACCCTCTTTTGCGCCACATTGGTACAAGCCACCCGCAGGTGCTGCTTGACCCATCTCCAAATGGTGGCCTCGGTTTGGAACACTCCATACCTTAGTTAGGACTTACCCATTAGACTTGTGGTTAGTACGGAAGTGTATTACAACGGATCCCGCAGACCGGTCCTTATAGTGCCCCGGGTGCTACCGACCAATGCCCTAGCTTGCACCTGGAACCCACCATGCATTCACTCACAACCACAACTCCATCACCGACAGAATTCTAAGGATAAGAATAACGGGGATCATATAGTAGAACCAAGTTGCTACGACTCATTTTTAATCCTATAGCAATCGTGTCGATACATTGGACACTAGCTAATAATACTAATCATATGGTGACAAGGAGTTTAGGCTAGATAGCATGGCTTTGGTCGCACATCAAGGTCGGGGGATCCTAAATAAATATATTGTAAGAGTTTCATTTGACTAATGCATATACATATCCTATTTGTTTTAGCGATAGTTTAATAAAACATGGGTTCAATATGCTCAAAAGATTGGTTTGGTGACTTGCCTTGTTCAGCGAAAGGCGAGGGAGGGACTTCCGGGAAGTATTCTGGCTCCTCGGTGGCGTCGTAGTCTTCCCAATATAATTAAAGTAAAATAAAATAAATACAACATTCAATTAAACAATATAAAACCACACAACAAGCACATAGGTTTAAATTGGTTTAATTTAAAAGAAAATCAAGTTATTGAAGCTCTGAAATTCATTTTATAAATCATTTAAAATGAATTATAATGAAATGTTGTCCTTTGTAAAAAGGGGTTTTAAAAGTGATTAATCTCATTTTAAGTTTTCTAATTAATTCAAAATGAAAGGTTCAGAGAAAACCTAGTGGTCTCATTATTCTAACAGGGAATGAATAAATATAATTTTTGTTGTAATTTAAATAATAAAATTTGCATTTTACCCTAACGGTATTTGAATACTTTATTAAATAAACATGAAATGTCCAAAGCAAACATATTGTTTTTATTGCATTATCATGTAGAGGATAATATTACAAATTTTCTTGAATTGAAATGATAATTTTTGGAGTTCAAATGCGCCAGATATGAATTTTACAAGTTTAAAACAGTTTCTAGAATTTCTTTTTAAATTTAAATCGCCTCGGGTCCACGGTGAGCCAGGCCCACGGTGAACCCGCGCACTGTGCGCGTGCACCGGATCGATCTAGGCCGTTGGATCCAGATCCAACGCGCGAGAGCGAGGCGGGGGAGTTAAGTTATCGCGGACGGCCAGGATTAAAACACTGAACCGGTATGCGATGGACGTTCCAGATTAAACGTAGGTTTTAAATAGAAATGAATGCGCAAGATTAAAATGTAACGTTTCGTCCAGATCCGACGGTGCGGATTAGATTGCGCGCGTGGTGAAGCTAGCGTCGTCCGATCGCGATCGCACGGCCGTGGTTAGATCCGACATGGCACGGGTTCTCAGCCCGTGTCGGTCGTCTTCTCCGACGACGACGAGCGGGCTAGAGGCCGTGGTGAGCAACAGCGGCCCTAGCTAAGCCTAGAAACAAAAAGAGGACCTTGCGGGGATCACGAGGGTACCTTAGGCGAGGCGAGGGGTCGACGGGATGCGGTCGGCGGCGAGGGTAGACGACGGAGTGGTTCGGGCTCCTCGTCGGCGATGGTGCTCCGACGGGGTTCGTCATCGGCGGAGGGGTGGCCGAGTTTGGCGGAGTCCGTGCGGTCACAACGGTGCGCCTGGCTAGGGCAGAGGGGGTCACTGGAGACGGTGAGGGGCGATCGGAGCGAAGGCGACGGCGAGGCATTAAAACGTGAAATGAGGCGCTCTGGTTCGTTCTCAGTGCGATCTAGCGTGCGGGCTGGACGAGGGGGGTGGCCGGGGTTTAAATAGGGTCGTCGGTGGGGGCAGAGAGGGCGTAATCGGGGGAGGCCGAGAGTAAAGCCTCTCTTCAACGCCGGCGAGCTCCTGCCTTGCGTGCGTGCGCTCGATCTGGGGGCAATGACGCGGTGGAATAATGGGGGAAACGGTCGGGAGATCGCGGGGGAATCAATGCCGTCGAGTAATTAAGGAGAGGGGGCCGACGAGAGCGAATCCGAGGTGGGGTTAGGGTTTCGGACGACGAGGGGGGGATTTGGGGGGTGGATCTCGCGGGGAAGACGGATCCGACAGGTGGGGGACACATGCCAGCGGGGGCGAGCGAGTGAGTGAGGCGCTGACGGGTGGGGTCGGGCTCGGGCGCGAGAGGGGGCGGTTGGCGCCGATAGGTGGGGCCGGGGTGTCGGGCACGCACGCGAGGTGAGAGGGGCCCGCTGATGGGTGGGGTCGGGCTGTCAGTCCGAGGCGGGCGAGGGTAACGGGTTGGGCCGCCCGGGAGAGAGAGAGAAAGGGAGGGGGAGGCCCAATACTGTTTCAAAACATTTCTGAATAAAAATAATTCCAGGAAATAGATTAAAATATTAGGGCTACTTCCAAGGTTGATAAAAATTTGTAAAAATTCTCAAAAATATATTTTGGCCTTAGGATCCTACATAAAAAGTTTCAGCTCCTGGTTTAGTCATTTCACCTATGTTGTAATTCAAAATGGTGAAAGAGAGTATTAAGGGTATTTCCAAAATAATTAATTCCAAGAAAATATATTAAATAATATTTTTATTCCTTTGAAAATTTGGGGTGTTACAGCTTCGGAGTGGCCCTCAGAGGGGGATCCGAAGGAGACCTCGCATGGGACCCCGATGTCCATCTAGCCTCGCAGTTCTATCTTCGCGGTGGTTTTTCTACGAAGGAGGGTCGGGGCCTGATTACAAGCCTCGCCAGCCCAGCAGGCTCTGGCCCTCGGGGGCATCAACACTCGCTGTCATTTTGGCGCCTCGGGCCCGCTTTTTCTTAGGTTTAGATAATGCTTTCTCGTAGTGTTGTCTCAAGGTGTACAAGTATGCTTTGTAATGTTCAGTACTTTGCAAAAATAATAAACGAGGCGTATGCGTGATTAATTTTGTACTTCGCATAAATGAATAACAGATCGTAAACACACTCCCTTGATAAGCCACAAAGCAGAATGCCAAGCACCGATGTTCCCTCCGAGGCCCCCACTTCGTCCCAAGCCCCTTCGCCCCTACCTCGCATGGCTCCGCCGCCGGCCTCACGTGGCTTTGTCTCTGTCCGTTAGCTCCCAGCCCCTGCGCCGCTGGCAAACAGTCAAAATTTCCTAATTTAATTGTCTAACAGATATTTGTTTTTTTATTTACCATTGCGTAGCATGGGCCCATTACTATTTAACTGTCTAACAGACATTTATTTTTTTGTCATTTACCGTTACGTAGTACGGGCCCACTACTATCATGAATTTCATAAGAGAGGTTTAATTTCATATAAATTAGTTGAATTCGTTTTCAAATAAACAAACAAAAAATCGTATTTGGAAGGATGCCAGATTTGCATGGACTCATGGTAATTTAAAAGAGTTATTTTTTTCCTGTCATGAGTTATGGCGCAATTAGTTACTGTCAGGGTCAGGTTTTGAGAATTCAGATGGTAGCTTCAACATGTACAGGCAGTGTAATGCAGAAGCAGAACACTCTACAGGAAAATAAATAAAAGTAAATGTTTTCGTCTCTAGATGCCTAAAAAACAGTGGTGGAGCCCAAGGGCGGGCCATGGCACTAAAGGCGAGTGTCAATTTTTTTAAGAATAGTTGGATTTATGTCGTTACAATTTTACGATTTAAAGAAATGTCATTATAATTCGTATATTTAGATTTATGTCATTATAATTTCAGCTCAGTCTTGTAGTTATCTGATATTGTAACGGCATATTTCAAAATTCTCAAAATTTGTAATGGTATAATTTGGAGTTCTCTGAAATTGTAATGGCATGAATCTAAATATGTAAATTGTAATGACATTTCTCTAAAGTTGCAAAATTGCAATGTCACGGATCTAACTAACCCATTTTTTATGTGTTAATTTTAAGTAGTTTAGATGATTGTTGTTCAAAGATATATATATATAACTTTGATTAATCCTAACAAATAACAAAAAATTCCTCACATGTCATTATAATTTTTAAAAAATTATAAAATATCATTGTCAGTGACTATAGCAGCCCCTATCTAAAGACCTCCCCAAACTTCGTCTCGAATGGGCGTCGCCAAACGAGGCATGATGATTACCTTATAGTGTCAGGCGCTGTTTGTCGGACAAAACATTCGCTTTTATGAAGACGTCTTGTTATGAAGAGATGTCTGCTTCGTCAAGACGTGCACCGTCACTCAGACGGGATGTTTGCCTTATCAAGGCGTCTGCACAAGTTTGTACCGTCGTACCCTATGGGATCTAGTGAATAGAGTTCGTTACGACGATTGTAACTAGAGGGTAAAGAGGTATCTTCCTAGTAGATCTCTGCCTATAAATACCCCCTCCTTCCACTGTAATGAGGATTTAGATTCAAGCAATCACACACTTAGGTGGTGTTTGGTTGGTTCAAGGTAACGTAAACGTTAATGTAATCAATTACAGTATTAATGGGTAATAATGTAATGAATTACTGAATTTGTTTGGTTAACAAGTGTATGCAATCTGCTTACATTAAAGTATTTGGTTAATAAATGTAATGTATTCTGTTTACATCACAACGTTGGGTTGATAATGTATACTTTCAAGCAAGAAATCCATTAGTAATTTGAGATTCATCTTTAGCATATTGAACAGTGAAAATATTGTCAAACCTGCAAATGCGCCTTATTCTGCATTCAACAGTGCAAAGAAAACAAATGGTTCTTCGTCTGCTTCTGATGCAAAGTCTTCAGGTGTTACCGTGTCAATCAACTCAAGTAATCCATATAAATCTGTAGGTTGCTTACAAGATGTAGTTGTGGAAACTAAACGCAGTGGCGCGCAGGAGCCACGACGCGTGGGAGGGAGCAGTCCTTTACTCTGATTACGGTCCAGCCCAATAACATTTTTTCTTACCGTTGTGATATGTTACGGGCTAAAAATAGCCCAATCAAACATTTTTTTATAATCAAGTTAGGACTATTAGGTTCCATTTGGACTCAAGATAACTCCCTTAGCTAGTTCTGTTCTTTAAGGTTATTCAAACCTGTTAGTATAATCTTTTACATTAACTCTAGGTTTGATTAATTCGAAAAAAAATTCTAGATATAAAACCGCATCAAATTTCAGAAAACCACACGTGGTGAAAGATTTCGTTGCCACATGCTATCGATTACTATTGTTTTTAACCTTCAACTGACGATCTCAAATCAGACAAGTAACTACGATAACTATCGATAACCAGTCTGATAACAGTTTGATGATCTTTATCCCTAGCAAACAAACTAGCAACATAATTGCATTTACCATTTTGTTTTTGTTTCTAGATGATCTTGGATCAAACATCGGCCACCCTCGGTAACCAGTGCAATAATGATTTAGAGGTCTTGGTCCCGAGTGAGCAAATTGGCAATAGAACTTCATTTATCACTAGAAGGACATGCGCGCATTGTGCGCACTATCAATCGGTCCATAAAAATATCATTTATTTGAACGTATATAAATTATTGGCTAATGGACAAGAAATACTTCAATAATTGGTTGATTCATTAAGCCATTATGTGTATAGTTTAGTAACAAAGGTTTTTGCGGTATGAGCAGAAACTTTAGTTAATTAAGTGCTTCATTAGTCATTTCTGATCGGTGGTGAAGTCTGTATGTTGAATGAAAGTCTGAAACACATGAAAGTTTTAAAGTAAAGGCACACCCTGAATAACAGCGCTCTTCCTGCATGTCCTAAATATGTCCTGGTAAAAGCCACCCATGCTTGCTCCAAAGAATGTCTCAAAAAGATCAAATGGATTGATGTACTGTAGAAAATAACAGATAAACAACTGAAGTTTTTTCTGAACGAAAAGAAATTAAGGCATTACACATATCACATTTAATATATTACCTTGTAAATGCTGATTAAAGAATAGTTAAAAAGCAGTCTTGGCATACCTGTAAGCTCTAGCTGAGCCTCCAACTGCACTCTTAAACCCCAGCTTCATAGAGCGCCGTCTTCTTCTCATCTGACAACACCTGATGATGACAATGAGATTAAACACTTATAAAGCGGGAAATGAAACATAAAACTGAGAAACCAGAAAACAGTGATGTTGTAGACGATTACTACCTCCGTTAACAAATTGATGACGACTTGGACATCCACACAATCTCCAGTGTACATGTCACTACATTTTCTATTTAAATTTAAAGAATTATATAAAGTATAGCTATATATGAAAATCTGTTTCATGGCAAATCTACCGATGCCATTTTCATATATCTAATCGTAACATTTTTAATTTAGTAATGACTTAAAATTTCAACGTATGACTGCACATATTCAAGCCTATAACTTTTGACTTTTGAGAACAGAGGTACTACATGAAAAGAAATACACATGTCAATATTAAAAGCCTATAACTTTTCTTTGTCACTAATATTCAATACAACCAAAACAGCAGAGGAATACACATATTATAATGAATTGAATACCACATATATTTCGCTTATCTCTTTAAACTTATCAGTTGCTCTAGGTTTCTTATTGACATTTGGATGGTACTACAAATAAAAAACTTATCATTAATGTTGTAGGAACCTTAGCAATCCGACGATAGAGCAAAATCATGGCACTTGATAAATCCCATTGTAAAATTTTTAGTCATGAAAATCTGTTACAACCAAAAATCTTGAGGACTTGCTCGAAAGAGGTATTTAAAATATAAGCTAAGTTCTAAATAAGAGCCTCCCTTGGGTTTAAAAGTTCCTTTTTTAAAAGAACGGTTGAAAAGAATGCTTTTATATGTAGGCTGCTAAGGTAGTGAATTGTGACAATTCCCTTGTTCAGCCTAAATCACGTGAAGCAAGAGAAGAACACGTAGAATCTTGCTTTATTTACAACATATTATTCAATTCCGCCCCTTTGTACTCCAAGCGGTACTCCTATGTGCTTCGATGATCTAGCAAAAGCACATGATTGAATGCAAGAACTTTGGATCAGATATCTAAACCTTGTTCTAAATAGAAGTGCAACACGATACATGGTCAGACCATAGACCATAAGAGCGGCTATCAATAGTGTAATACCAGCTAATGTACAACAGTCATGTTCTGCAAACCACATATGCTTGAAAGGGAGATAAGTCCAATTTGCTGACCGAACAACACGATAAGTTTATTTGTGGTGACGAGGAGTGAAGACATGTTATTAACACAATTGTGAAACATGGTATTGCTATTATTACATTTACAAAAGAAAGGGTTAATACATTTCTTGATATGAAGCTTGGAAAGTAGCGTGCATCCGGTTGCTATTTCTGAGAGAGCAGTAGATGAAACCATGGGGCAGCCATGGATCTCCAATGTGAGACTTTATGCATTTTGAAAGTGATCTTAATGATCGGTCTGCTATTTTTGTGCAGTAGGACAAATTTATAGACTCCAACATTGGGCAGCCTTGAACTATATGAGTAACCCCTACATCACTGATGCCCCTAGACCTGAAGCAGAGACTATTAGTTAGTCCTAAGCTCGTACCACAAAAGTAAAGGAAACCAACAGTGCAACGTATAGTGAATAACCTGTACAAATCAATTTCTTGGATATCAGAGCAAGACTTGCTAATGTGGTTAAGGCCTTCATCACTTATCCTCAAGCATATGCCAAATTTTAAGCTTGAAATTTTTCTGCATCTAGAGAGAGTTTTCAGACCTGATCAGGAAAAAAATCAGAGTTAATTTTACGTAACTTACAAAATAATTTTTCTATGGTAAGTCAGCAGAAAAACCTAGCAAGCCTTAGAGGACAAACAAAATCTATACTGTGTCTTAAAGCAATACAAGGAATGGGAACCTAGAGAGCAGAACAACATAATGACATTATCATTGAATTTTAAAGATTCTACCTGATTTCTTACGAAACCTTTCAGCATCTCCACCAAACACCGATGTTTTTCTTTATTAAACCTTATAATCTCATTCATGTTGTTTTCCTGCATTACAGGAAATGGTTAAAACATCCAATACTTTTAAAATAAGCTAATGAGTTGAATGTCAGGATCAACCATATTCCAGCATCACCATGAAGAAAAAAAATCAGGTTCCAGTACATATAGTAGCATACCCAAGTAATATGCTGAATTATCATCTAAATTGAAGAAAGATGCATATTGAAAACTTAAGGGCAATGTGTACATATCAATCTCATTTAACATCATAATGATGAAAGCACTCAATGTTTTCACCATAACACAAAGTCTCAACATAACCTTACTTTGGAACCAATTACTCTTCGTCATTTAGAAACAATCAGCAAATATCCCCACACTGCTAGTAATGAGTAATGACAGCACAACTCTAAATTCATTCTGACCTCTGAGAGCTTAAATTGAAAAACTATGCTCAGTAATGAGCAATATATAGAATGGACAGATTATGCACATAAAGAGTATGCCTGATGTTTCAATACGTTTAACTATTGCAAAGCACTGTGTAAAAAACAACATTTTGTCAGGAACACAAACTGGACAGATACAATCAAGTTACACATCCAATTGCATGAAACAATTGCCCCTTTTAAAATAGAGAAACAAAGCAAACAATATTGCAGTTAATTTTATCATTAGAACTTATAGTCTTATACAGTGACAACCTTGCATAATACAGTACAACTATAACAATTATGAACACCAAGTCAACATTTGGCTGGTCAGAATGGTAAGTACAATGCATATATTTCATACACACTTTAATCCACAAATTCATGTGAATTACCTTTATAAGCTCATATTCCTCACATGTATGGCTTTTTGCGTCTTCTGTTGCTCTTATTGCTACTTTCAGTCCTTCGATCTTTTGATATCTTGATCTCTCCTGATCAATTCCTCTTCATGATACAGACTCAAGTTTTGATGTCCGGGTGTGCAAGAGAAATAATTCCTCTGACAGATGTTGCACATGGCACAAAGCATTTGAGCGATCAGTGAATGCGCTACGAATAGAAGGCATTGTCTCCAAGTATTCATGGATAGTACCATGTCAAAGCATAAATAACATTACAGTTCAAGGAAAAAACTAAGAGGCAATATCCAAGTAAGCATTCCTTCCATTACAATTTCCCACATAACAGATGTTTCGTACTTTCAGCATTTAGCTTTGGCTGTGACCTGGTCACTTTAATAACAGTATTTGCAAAACTGTTGATATTGGCAGCTTGTTTAGCCTGAGAACTACGCATGTTCTGATCCTTTTCTAACTTTACTACATTAATGAATGTCATTCCCAGGTGACCTATAGTTGCTCTAAGATCATCATAAGATTTAAGAAGAGCCTCTTCCTACAAAACAGGGAAAATAAAACATTAGTTGGCGTGCTTCTGTACAATAGTGCGTATCACTGAAAATTTATGACACAATATATATATATATATATATATATATATTCGTTGCCCAAATCGCAAATTATAAGCAAGCAGGAACTCTTTTGCCATTTGCTTCATTTATCCTATGTTCCTGTCAGCGATAATAATTCACTAATTATGCAGAAGGGTAACATGAGAGCTTCACAACCCAGCTAAACCAACCCAAGTTAAAGCACAGGTACCTGCTAAGATGTTGCACGATGTGCTGCTGAAAGTCCTCAAGCTTGGCCTTGTGAGCGAGGAACTTTGTGTCAATTTCCTCCTCCACTGGAGGCGACGCCGCCCATGGCGTCGTTTGGGGCAGGAGGAGGGGAGAGGGAGAGCGGCCTGTACATCTGGAAGGAGGCGGTGGCGGTGAACATTGTGGTGCCGCCCATGGCGCCGCCTGGGGCAGGAGGAGGGGAGAGTGAGAGCAGGTTGTAGACACTGCCCATGGCGTCGTCTGGGGCAGGAGGAGGGGAGAGGGAGAGCGACCTGTACATCTGGAAGGAGGCGGTGGCGGTGACCACTGTGGTGCCGCCCATGGCGTCGCCTGGGGCAGGAGGAGGGGAGAGTGAGAGAAGGTTGTACATCTGAAAGGAGGCGGTGGCGGGCGGCCACTGCAGTGAAGGCGAAGAGAAAGCGTGCATCTGGAATGCAGGCGCCTCGCCCTGCATCCCAGCTCTAGATCTTCGCCGCGTGGCAATATGCATGATCGGCCGAAAGCAGTAGACATGCCGTAGCTCTACGGATAACTAGGCTCCAGCGCCCATAATCGGCTCACGTAATCGGCTCGGCGTATCGGCTCACGTATTTTTCCTTGTATGGCTCAACGCAGCGTGCGCGTGATCGATTTTCTGTTGATCTTTCCACATCACCCACCCACTCTACCGCACGAGATTGATTTTCTATTGATTGTTCGCTCGTGGCGATGGCGCCACCGCTGCTGTTCCCTCGCTGTTTCGCCGTTGCGCCGACGCCGCTGCACCGACACCGTTGCCATTTGCTCGCCATTGTGCTGCCGTCGTTGCCATTTGCTCGTTGTTTCGCTGTTGCGCCGACGCCGCTGCACCGATGTCGTTGCCATCTGCTCGCTATTTCGCCGTTGCGTCGACGCCGCTGCGCTTGCGCTATCACTGCCCGCTCGCTGTGGGTATCCCGCGGCCTTCTGTGGCACTCATCTTCTCATTGTATCCGTGATTGATCAGAAGATTACATTGTCGAACTCGTCTTCATCCCATTGGTCGATATGGGTGACGACATTGAGTCAAGTGTTGTTCATGTTGTCGGAGAAGACACTCACATAATTATTTCCGAGAAGTCAAATGTCGATGATAACAATGCAATACAGGTATGGTTTCATCATGGTCTAATGATCTATGTTTTGTAGCACATATTTTCCGATGTTTTGCTACAACCAGTTATCGTGTATTTGAATAGGAGAATGCGCATATGACTATCATACCCATGGTGCCATCCACACTACTTGAGTCAACGCCCACAATTATTGAGACTATTCAACATGAAGTCATGCCACAAAGTGCTTATGAGGTATTACCCAAACAAAAATTCACATATTGTCAATGACTTGTTTATATGGTTTTAATTATCGGATCATTGTATTACAGGTAGTTGATAAAGTTAAGCGAACTTTGATTATTCCAGAAGTTGGTATGGCTTTTGAATCAGAGAAGGAAGCTTATGACATGTACAACACCTATGCAGGTTGTGTTGGATTTAGTATAGGAAAGAGTGTCATAAAGCGCCGAGGAGATGGTATTATCTATCATAGACATATAGTTTGCAGTTGTCAAGGTCATGGGCCACCTGGGTCAACAAAGGACACTACAAGGATGGGTTGCAATGCTCGTGTTCAATTTAATGTCAGCGGGGAAGGGCTTTGGAGAGTGCACAAAGTTATTATTGAGCACAATCATTACCTTGCTAGCCTAAATAAAAGGCAGAATCTGAGGTCCCAACGTAGTGTTCAAGAAGCAGACAAGAAGCTCATCGGCCAGATGAGGGACAGTGGGATGAAGCCAGCCCAGGTTTATGAGTTTATGGTGTAATTTTATGGAGGAATTGATAAAGTGTCATTCTCAAAGATCGATTGCAACAATGAGATAGGTCGTCTACGCAAGAAATTCTTAGAATCGAATGATGCATAGACTTTGTTGGAATACTTAAAAAATAAGCAAAGAGAAGATCCATCTTTCTTTTATGCCATTCAAATAGATCCAGAAGATGGTAGGATGGCTAATTTTTTTGGGCAGATGGTCAGTCTATATTGGATTATGCTTGTTTCGGTGATGCTGTGTCCTTTGACACCACTTTTTAAACTAATAAGTTTGAAATGCCTTTTGCTCCTCTCCTTAGAGCCAATCATCACAAGCAGACGATAATTTTGGTGCTGCACTATTATTTAATGAGACCATTGAATCCTTTGTTTGGATTTTTGAAACCTTTCTAACAGCAATGTCAGGCAAGCATCCTAGTACAATTTTCACTGATCAAGATGCGGCCATGGTTGGAGCAATTGCTTACGTATTCCGAAAAACAAGTCATCGTCTTTGTTTATGGCATATTTATCTAAATGCTGCTAAACATCTTGGACACGTGATTCATAAGCATCCTGAGAGGTTTCTGACTGATTTTAAAAGGTGTGTGTATGAAGACAGATCAGAGTATTACTTTAATAAGAAATGGGATGAATTATTACGTGAGTATAACCTCGAGGACAATGAATGGATGCTAAACCTATATAATTTGAGGACAAAGTGAGCTATTGTGTATCGTGACTCATTTACAGCTGATATGAACTCCACTCAAAGGAGCGAAGGGATGAATAACGTATTCAAGAAAAGATTTCGTAGGAAACTTGGTCTTTCTGAACTGCTTGCAAAATGTGACAAGGTGTCTGGTAGTCTTCGTAATAATGAGTTAGATGAAGATTTTCAATCTCGTCAAAAAATCCTAGTTACTTACATTCTAGGTTTTCCTTTGTTGAGGAACGCAGCCGAATCATACACAAGGTGACATCTGTTGCACTAAAGTGTTCACAATTCAAAGAACTTCTTGATGATTTATAAAAAGCCATTGATAAGTTGGACTTGGAAGCAGATAATTATCTTAGCAAAATGCATGAAAAAGCCAATAATGTTCCTCTTGTTTCAGTTGATTGTGACACAGATACATTGAAAGGTCAAATATCATTTCAAATTCCTAAGGTGGTAAAAGGGTCAAAGAGTAAACGAGGGACCATCTCACTTGAAAAGAATAAAGGAAAGAAAAAGAAAACCGGTCATAATAAAGGTATTCATTCTATAGCTTTTATTATATTTCCCCCATTGTAATTATAGTGTAGTACTAAATTTCATATGTTTGAACATTGGACAAGATTCAACAAGTATAGCGGAGAACATACATGAAGGATCTGCAAGTGCTGAGTTAGAGCGATTTAATGTAAGTCATATTACTTATACTTTTAATTAACAATTACATATTTGATTTGCTTACATACAATTTTTTGATAACATTCGCTTAATATTTGATACAGGATCTTAACGATAATAATTTTACCATGGTAAACTTTATAAATGATGCGTATGGACAATCTTCATCTATGACTGCTACATATATTCAAGGAGGATATACAAATATCTTGGTTGAAGTTGATCGAGCCGCCACATTACAGTCGATTGCTAAGAAATTAGATTTTGATGTAGTTTCAAATCAAAAAACCATGTAACCTTGTTGTTTGTGAAACATCCTTATATATTATAGAAAGATAGTATATACATTCATCATGTGAAACCATTTACAAGCATGTCCACTTTTTTGGAAGATGTTTCTGGTTGCTACAGTGAAATCCCTGTCAATAAATTCCTGCTCAGATTATTGCTCTTATATGTGAAACCATTTTGCTTGCTTTTCTTTGTCAAACTTCTTAGCATTTGAAATCACACTTGAACAGTTCACGTGCTTGTAATAATGGTTTTCTTCTGAAACATTAAAAGTGAGTGCGAATGTGAAGCTGAATCAGAAATATACTCAATTCTATTTCACATATCTGGTGAACATAAGGCTGTTGTGTATCTGCATGAATTGACTTCTTAAATTGAGTACAATGTGCAAAACTTTAAAATACACACAGAGAAGTACAATGTGCAAAACTGCAAATAATTACTTGTTTGGTACAGTATAAACTCAGGGAAGAAAGGAGAAAAAGAAAAAATGTTGTATAATGCACAGATAAAAAATCTGGTGGACGCTTGTTGTTGTTGTCAATACTTAATACTATCTGTCGTTGTTCCTCTTCTTTGTTGTGTAAGTGGTTATTAGGATTCCTTATTCTCTTTGCAGTATGTAACTTTGTTCAGAGTTCATAGAAACATGGCCCATTCTTGGATGCAAAAGTGATGACAACATAATTTTCCAATGTAAGTCTTCAGACACTACAAGAAAAACAGAAATTTCCGTCGGCCTTTTTAATTTCCGTCGGCTTTTCCAAAAGCCGATGGAAATTAATTAACTTCCGTCAGCCTAAAGAAGCCGACAGAAGTTACTTAACTTTCGTCGGCTTTAACTGTGACCGACGAAAGTTAACTTAACTTTCGTCGGTTCAACCCTCAACCGACGGAAGTTAATTTTTCCCCCAAAAACAGCAGTGCGCGCCCTATTTTTCCCCAGCCCGCCTAGGTTTTTTCAGCTCGCCTATCTCTATCCCTCCACCCGCCTCCCCTTCGCCACCTACCTCTAACCCTCCACCCGCCTCCCCTTCGCCGCCTCCCGGTCGGCCGCCGACTCCGCGCCTCCCCACCTCGCCCTCAGCCCGCCTCCCCGCCTCCCCGCCTCCCGGTCGCCGCACGCCTCCCCGCTTCTCGGCCACCGACTCCGCGCCTCCCCACCTCGCCCTCCGCCTGCCTCTCCACCTCCTGGTCGCCCCGCGCCTCCCCACCTCGCCCTCTGCCCACCTCCCGGCCGCCGCCTCACTGACATCAAAGTGGGGGCTCCCCGACGACGCCACGTCACACTATCGCAACACGCTTCGCGCCATGCTCGAGGCTAAGGCCGCACGCGTCCCAGATGTCGTCCCCTCCAGGTGCGTCCGCCTCGTTCCCATTCCACTTCCACAACGCGGTTAGGTTTTGCGATTGCTGAATGCTGAATGTTGTTCCGCGTGAGTGTGTTGTGCTTGCAGCGAGAGGGAGCAGGTTAGGGTATCGCCAAGTGGCAGGTTCAAGTCAAGGAATGACTCCAGGTACTCGGCCAGAGGAGTGGTGAGTCACTCCGCTCCTCATTCCTCATCAATTTACCTGATTACCTCCGTCCTGATGTACAACTACAACACTCCAAAAATGTGTATTCTATTTTTATAAGATGAATGTGTGTTCTGTTATTATAAGTCTAAGTTTCTGCTTTTCAATTGATATTTTTTCATAGCTTTAGTTCTTCACTAGGTTGTGAATCTTAGTGTATTGATGTTGGTTCATTGCTATTAACATAAATACTGCATGCCAAACTGGCTTATTCAGTATGGCTCGTTGCTATCAACAGTGTTTTACTCATCTGTTTGCTTTGTATGCTTGGCTGCTAGTTTAGCTATCCAAGTGTGTTCACTATCATTATGGTCTTCTTATGTGTACACTTTTAAGGTGATGGAATCCAGTTAGGTTGACTATATACCTTGTTCAATTCTGTTTATTTGAATGTGTTTAGAAATTGGAGCAAAGGATGCATTGTGTCCCTTTTCTTCTTGAACATGAGTGTAATAAATTTGTGAGTTGTTGTACAAAGTTGGCTTATTTTATATGAAATATGAAATCATGATGAATGCACAATAAACAGATGTTATGAAATATGACAGATGTTTCAAAAAGATTTCCTTCTCTAAATTCATTCATTTTATTTGAAAATTGATGCATTGAAGTTAAAACAGTAATCTAATATGAATGTTACGGCTTCATTCAATATGTTTGTTACTGCACTCGTATTATGTTTTCACTTACAAAACTAGACTTCCCCATAAAACCAATTTAGGACTTTAGGTGATAGCCTGATATGTGATATATAGATACATGTAATTTTTGTGACATCAAAGAACAATCAGCAATATATTTATGTGACATCCTTTATTTTTTTTCTCCTGATATATTGCATTGTATTTGTCTTGCAGGAATACAACTGGTCCTGAAAGATTTAGGAGTTTGATTCCAAGCTATATTAGAGACTATTTAGTTGCTAAATATATTTTTCTAGCATTGTATTTTCTTAAGTTTTATTATGTCTATCTATCAAGGATTCAGGAACATGTATTTATTTCAGAAGTTTGAGTTTGATTTTTCAGTTTTCAAAATACACTTGTCATTTGTTGGGTTATCTTGAACAGTTAGAAGTTTTGACTTATTTCTTGTAACACTTGTCATTTGTTATATTTGAATTTGACATATATATACTTGTTGCTATTGTTGTGGTACTGTATTATGCTGAAATATAGTAATCTGCTTGTGGTGGTACACGAATATATAACTGCTATTGTTGTAATTTGCTGGAATGTATAGAAAAAGCAAAGAAAAAAAGAAAAAAACTTAATTTTCGTCGGCCAAAAATCGGCCGACGGAAGTTAAGCTTAAAAAGAAAAAAAAGGAAAAACTTAATTTTCGTCGGCCAAAAATCAGCCGACGGAAGTTAAGTTGATTAACTTCCATCGGCCATGCTTAGCTGACGAAAGTTGGCTAACTTCCGTCTTAGCTAACTTCCGTCGGCCAAATGCCGACGAAAGTTATCCTTTTGCCGACGGAAGTTGTCTGGAAGTTGTCTGAATTGTTGTAGTGAGACAAGCCCCAAAGGGATTGCTTCATACGCTTCTCTCCAAAGTCAAATTCTCCATGGCATCATTGAGCCCCTCGACCTGGACGCAGTAGCTCATCATCGTCTTTACCAGCCCGACCATCTGAACAAGTGGACAAACTTAGAGGAACCTCACTATCTCTGGAACGGGGGTAAAATTAGCGGGTGGCTCAGTAATCGCGCACACCTCTTCGTAGGTCTCGCCCTTAGCACTGAGGAGCACGAGCAAGGCAACGATGTGCGCCTCATTCTTATCCTCCAGTAGTAAGCGCAACATGGTTTCTGCTTCCTCCTCCAAGAAATGGTCCCTGCCGATCAGCGCCTCTAGCACCTGACGTTATCACCAACACACCAAACAATTGAATGAAACGAACCGTAACCAGATGGCCAGATGAGGGATGGAAGAGGTGGGAGCTGGGGAGGCATTGCGACGCACCTTATCGAATGAGGCGATACGGGAGGAGAGAACAGACTCAGAGGCCGCCAATGCAGGGGGCTACACGGTGACGCAGGCTGGCAGGAGGCGCGCGGGGAGCGGCCGCGCGCACAGGAGGCGTGCGCCGAGGAGGTGGGGCCTGCGCTGGGGCGAGCGGTTTAGGGGAGGAGAGCCTGAGCGATGTGGCCGCCATTGTTGTGGTGCGCGGAGGATTGAAGGATTTGAGCAGAGCCAGCTGAAAAAGCCGACTTGTTCCTTCATGCGCTGAGCCGATGACGAGCGCTAGAGCCAGAGAGCTACAGAACGTTAAACATGGGTTATCGTCCGATCATGCATATTGCCACGCGGTAGGGATCTAGAGCCGGGATGCAGCGCGAGGCGCCTGCATCCCGAATGCACGCTGTTTTTTCCCAACGTTGTGCACTGCCAAGAATTACTTCGTAAAAATGCCACTTTCAATGTTGTTTCTTTATTTTCAATGCCATTTTATTACTTTCCATATTTTTAAAATTATTTTATATTTTTACTGCTAGGAAATGACCCTTCTGCCCCTTTATTATTTCTCATCTCATGCAGAGGCAAGGTCGCGTCTTGCACTCCCTGTCAGGTCCACGAGCCGTCGCCCTAATCCTGTGCGATCGTAGGGATGGATTCAGATCGGATACGGATGGAAACGAATCAGGATAGCACTATTTACCACATTTTAATTCGAATACGAATACGGATTCGGATGTTCTCGAATACGAATACAAAACGGATGTTTCGAATACGAATATGTATTCGGATGTTTACTCGGTTTAACTCCAAATGTTCGTTGTTTCACAAAATTTTTAAAAATCCAAAGGGTACAATATACCAAATTAGAATAATAATTAATAAGAAACAATGATACACAATAAACCATGCACAAAATAAATTTTTAAACAACACTAGCTAAAATTAATCATACGCAACAACTAATAAAAACTACATAAAGTCTTGAACCAAAAATTCATCATATATTTAAACCAACAAGAACACACAAATTGAGTCCAGATGCGCAAATGCAGAAAAAACAGGCGGAAATTTGGAAAGAATTGGCTGAATTTTATTGTTTTTAAAAATTAAACATTTTCAAACATTTATTAACATCTTATATGATAAATTTCTCAAAATATTTTCAAAATTTTATCATGGTATCTAAGTATAATATTATAATACTATGACAAGTCTCATATTTTTCAGACTTTATTTGATTTTTTTATAATTAAAAAACCATTAAGCTCCACATTACTGATGAAGTGTTGTAACATAAATTTTTTAACATTTCTTTAAATTTAGTGGATAACAACTAAAAATGGAAACAAAATAATGAATGTGATTTTTCTATAAATTTTAGTGCATTATTTTAGGTACTTGCAGTTCAAATTTCACATATTCCAATTTAAATACTAGAAACACAATTAATGAGTTAAAAATAGCAAATAGATCTAGAAAAATACAAAACAATTATATGGTATGAGATATATTGTATTTTAATTATATAAAAAAATTCAATTAAAACAAACATTTAACCATCAATTTACTTTAAACAATAATTTATTCCTTCTCAAAACTCTATTTCCTCTATAGAGAATCTTAGATTTCTTAACATCTTATATGATAAAATTTTTGAAATATTTTAAAATTTTTATCATGATATCTACATATAATATTATAATACTGTGACAAGTCTCGTATTTTTCAGACTTTATTTGATTTTTTTATAATTAAAAAACCCTTAAGCTCCACATTACTAATGAAGTGTCGTAACATAAAATTTTTAAAATTTCTTTAAATTTAGTGGATAACAACTAAAAATGGACACAAAATAGTGAATGTGATTTTTCTATAAATTTTAGTGCATTATTTTAGGTACTTGCAGTTCAAATTTCACATATTCCAATTTAAATACTAGAAACACAATTAATGAGTTAAAAATAGCAAATAGATCTAGAAAAATACAAAAACTTTATATGGTATGAGATATTTTGTATTTTAATTATATAAAAAAATTCAAGTTCAAACAAATATTTAACCATCAAATTACTTTAAATCATAGCCTATTCCTTCTCAAAACTCTATTTCCTCTCAACAGAATCACGGATTTCTTAACATTCTATATGATAATTTTCTCGAAACATTTTCAAACTTTTATAATGGTATCTAGGTATAATATTATAATATTGTGATAAGTCTCGTATTTTTCAGACTTTATTTGATTTTTTATAATTAAAAAACCCTTAAGCTCCACATTACCGATGAAGTGTACTAACAGAAATTTTTTAACATTTCTATAAATTTAGTGGATAAGAACTAAAAATGGACACAAAATAGTTAATGTGATTTTTCGATAAATTTTAGTGCATTATTTTAGGTACTTGCAGTTCAAATTTCACATATTCCAATTTAAATACTAGAAACACAATTAATGAAGTAAAAATAGCAAATGGATCTAGAAAAATAAAAAAAATTATATGGTATGAGATATGTTGTATTTTGATTATATAAAAAAATTCAAGTTCAAATAAATATTTAACCATAAATTTACTTTAAACCATAACCTATTCCTTCTCAAAACTCTATTTCCTCTTAAGAGAATATCAGATTTCTTAACATTCTATATGATAAATTTCTCGAAACATTTTCAAAAATTTATCATGGTATCTACGTATAATATTATAATACTGTGATAAGTCTTGTATTTTTCAGACTTTATTTGATTTTTTATAGTTAAAAAACCCTTAAGCTCCACATTACCGATGAAGTGTAGTAACATAAATTTTTTAACATTTCTATAAATTTAGTGGATAAGAACTAAAAATGGACACAAAATAGTTAATGTAATTTTTTGATAAATTTTAGTGCATTATTTTAGGTACCTGCAGTTCAAATTTTATATTCCAATTTAAATACTAGAAACACAATTAATGAGTTAAAAATAGCAAATGGATCTAGAAAAATACAAACAATTTATATGGTATGAGATATATTGTATTTTGATTATATAAAAAATTCAAGTTCAAATAAATATTTAACCATAAATTTACTTTAAACCATAACCTATTCCTTCTCAAAACTCTATTTCCTCTTAAGAGAATCTCAGATTTCTTAACATTCTATATGATAAATTTCTCGAAACATTTTCAAAAATTTATCATGGTATCTGCGTATAATATTATAACACTGTGATAAGTCTTGTATTTTTCGGACTTTATTTGATTTTTTTATACTTAAAAAACCCTTAAGCTCCACATTACCGATAAAGTGTCGTAACATAATTTTTTTAATATTTCTTTAAATTTCATGGATAAGAACAAAAAATGGACACAAAATAGTGAATGCAATTTTTCTATAAATTTTAGTGCATTATTTTAGGTACTTGCATTTCAAATTTCACATATTTCAATTTAAATCTTAGAAACACAATTAATGAGTTAAAAATAGCAAATGTATCTAAAAAATACAAAAAAAATATATGAAATGATATATGTTATATTTTGATTATAAAAAAATTAAAGTTCAAACAAATATTTAACCATCAATTTATTTTAAACCATAACTTATTAATATTGACTAACTTAAGTATTCCATAATTATATAAATAATAAATAAACCATTAATATAGTGATAATATATTATCTTGAATCTAAGTTTAATCTGTGTAAAATCCTAAAACGAATATGGATGTATCCATTTTCATATCCACATTCAGCAGAATTCGGATATCCATTTCCATATCCACATTTGTAAAACGAATTCGGATATTTCCGAATGTCATCCATATTTAATTCGGATACGAATACGGATATCCATATTTACAGTAATTCGAATACGAATACGGATAATTCGGATATTCTGACATCCATATCCATCCCTGTGCGATCGTCACCACCGCCAAGTGCCTTGCTGCACGCGGCGGCCGCCCTGTTGCGCGCGCCCAGCACTCTGACGCACAACGCCAGCCCCCTATGCGGGTGCCGCTGACGTCCGCTGACGCGCGACGTTGCTATGCTGCCCAACCTTGACGCGTGACGCCCCACCGGATCTCCATACTGCCATTACCTGGTATGTAATTGTAATTTGTCAGTGATCCGTATTGTAGTAATTTTATACGGTGCAGTTTCAGAGCAAAGAAAAGAACTCTGCACAGAACATTGTAAATTTTAGTCTGCACCGTCACAATTGCACAGAAGCTTTGCAATAAACCGTGAAATCTATGAAAATTGGTGTGTGCTCTCGGACCAACACTGCACCCTATGACACATCTGCAAGTTGTAGTTTGTATAATCAATCAAAAGGATTGAAGAGCATTGGTAGCATGCCAAAATTGCAAAAGAAGTTGAGTAATGCATCAATTATTTCATAAATAAAACATCTGATATATGTGCAATGTTTAAATAATTGTCTAAAAATTGATGGAAGAATTTAATTGTACTCGCCACTTGGCATCCGTTTCTTTCGGTTCCACGTTCTTCGAGAGCTGAAAAGTTGGTGTTGCACTGTAGCAAGAAGATCAGGCGGGCATCGTACGTCAAGGCTGGGCAGCGGGGAAGACATCACGCGTCAGTGCAGGGACAAAAGCGCCGTAGGTAGTGGATCGGCGTCAGGCCGCCAGCCGCGCACAGCAGGCCGCTGGGCTACTGCGACGATTGCGCAACATGAGATGAGAAATAATAAAGGGGCATAAGGGTCATTTCTTGACAGTAAACATATAAAAACAATTTTAGAAATGTGAAAAGTAATAAAATGGCATTAAAAATTAAGAACTGATGTTGAAAGTGACATTTTTACGAAGTAATTCTTAGCTGTGGCAAATTTGCGAAGTGCAATGTTAGGAGTGGCAAATAACCAATTTTCTCGAAGGCGAAGGCACGGCCGCACAGGAGGAGAGCACGAGAGGAGAGGGGATAGATCTGGAAGGAGAGGAAAAGGGTGGTTTAATTCCAGCAAAGCGAAAGGACATTTCTGCAAAATAGCATGGGCACAACACTGGAGCAATTTCACAAGAATGAAAGGTTCTTTTTGCAAGGAAGGTGACGTGGCCTCTGCTGGGAACCGGAAATCCAACCTACTTTTAATATACTGGGGCAGGAGGCGCCGTCGATTAGCCACATTCGCTTAGTAAATTAAATCTGTTTGTATCATATATATATTTATATTAGTAAATTCATTAGTAGCAACCTTGAAATCATTTTGGAATACATCTCTCAACTCAAGTAAGCAGCCGGTGTTGCAGGGGCTGGCGCAGGAGCCGGTCCAGCCAGGGCTGGAGCGGCCGGCTTGGGGCGCCTGGAGTAGACGCGCAGAACTGGGGGCTGCGCGCTTGGTGGAGACGGTGCCGCGCGTGGCAGCGCGGGGAAGTCGCCCGGTTGTCCCGCACGTGGGGGTGCAGAGGGGGCCGGCGTGTCCGCGCCTGGTGAGGACAACAGCGCCCCGGTCGTCGAGGAGGGAGTCGAGGCCGCACGTGACGCCGTACCCGCACGTGGGAGTGCGGGGAACCCCGGGGGGACTGGGGGTGCAGGAAGAACGGCACCACGAGAGCCTGGAGATCCTGCAGAAGACATGGTCGGCAGTCCTAAAGGGACTGTCGGGTTAGGGAATTCATCTAAAAAGGTGAAGTCCGTAGCCGTGGGTGGCGAGGGTTGCTCGGCGAAAGGGAAGGTGGACTCGTCGAAGACAACGTGACGAGAGATGATGACTCTATTGGTGGTAGGATCAAGGCATCGGTACCCCTTATGGTGAGCGGAGTAGCCAAGGAAGATGCAAAGGGCAGAACGAGGTGCAAGTTTGTGGGGAGCAGTTGCCGAGAGATTGGGATAACACTTACAACCAAAAACGCGGAGATGATCGTAGGACGGCGCACTACCAAGCAGGGCAGAGTGCGGGGTCGAGAAATCGAGCGTCTTGGTTGGTAAGATGTTAAGGAGGAGGGTCGCAGTGTGCAACGCCTCGGCCCAATATGGAGGGGGCATGCTCGCCTGAAACAGAAGAGAGCGGATGACATCATTAGTGGTACGAATGATCCGCTCCGCTTTGCCATTCTGTGGGGACGTGTAGGGACACGACATGCGAAACAAGACGCCATGAGTGAGGAAGAAGGTGCGGGCGCTGGAGTTGTCGAACTCCTTGCCGTTGTCACTCTGGATGGCCTTAACGCGGGTGCCGAACTGGGTAGACACATAGGCAAAGAAGTTAGACAGAGTGGTAAAAGTGTCAGATTTCAAGCGTAAAGGGAATGTCCACAAGTAATGTGAGCAATCGTCAAGAACAACAAGATAATATTTGTAACCAGAGACACTAGCAACAGGTGATGTCCATAGGTCACAATGAATAAGATCAAAGTTGTTTGACGCCCGAGACGCTGAAGTACCAAAAGGAAGACGAACATGTCGTCCCAACTGACACGCATGACATAGAGAATCCAAACTTTTATTACAAGCCGGAATAGCTGAAGCGAGTTTGGAGAGGGCCTCGCGACCGGGATGGCCGAGGCGACGGTGCCACAGGTACGGTGGCGAAGAGCTGGCGACAAGGGAGTGAGCGACAGGCAGCTGCAAGGGGTAGAGCGGACCGGAGCTATTGCACCTGATGATCACGTTCCGCGAGAGAAGATCCTTCACAGAACAACCATACGGGTCAAACTCCACAGAGCAGTTGTTATCGACAGTGAATTGGCGAACAGAAATAAGATTCTTGATAAGCTGAGGCGAAACAAGAACGTTATTTAAAGCAAGGGGGCCAAGTTGCGCCTTGCCGGTGGCAGTGACGGGCAAGAGCGAACCATTACCGACAACAATGGATGTGGGAGAGGGAAACCGAGGGATTGAGGAGTGAGAGAGAGTACCATCATCGGAAGTCATGTGGGAGGAAGCACCGGTGTCAAGGTACCAGTCGTTGTTCACCGGCGGAGTGACCGTCATGGTACTGAATGTAGAGGCCAGTGAGTTCTGGTCCCAAACCGGAGAGCCTACCATGGGCTGGTAGTGGGACGGCGCCAGCTGCGGCGGCTGGAAGGCCTGTTGGGCGGAGACGCCGGGGGCTGGCAGGTAGGCCGGCTGGGGAAGCTGCATCTGCTGAGCCAGCAGAGCCTGCTGCAGCGCCTGCTGCTGAGGGCCGGCACGGCCCTGAGGGAGCGGGGCCAGCGGGGGAGTCCGGGGACCGGGCCACATTTGAATGGACCCGGTCCACGGATTGTAGACGGAGGGCCAGGTCGCGCCAGACCCAGCAGGCGCCCCAGGTGCGGAGGAGGGAGCATTGGGACCTGGAGCAGAGGTGCTGCCAGCCCGACGGTCCTTCTTCTTCTTGTTCTTCGGCTTGGGGGCGCCACCACTGGTCCGAGGAGGGCCACCGCCGGTCGCTGCAGGCTGGCGAGAGGAGCCAGTGGCGACAAGAGCAGTGGAGGGGGCAACAGGGTGCTGCACCATGTTGATCTCCTCGAGAAGGAGTTCGTTGCGGACGGCGGCGAAGGAGGGAAACGGGCGCCCGCGCCGGAGATGGACGCCGATGTCCTTGTAGCGCTCGTTGAGCCCACGAAGCACGTTGAGGACCAAGGTGCGGTCAGTGACGTGCTCGTTGAGGTCAGCGAGATCGTCGGCCATCTTTTTGAAGCGCTTGCAATACTCGGTGATGGAGAGATCACCTTGAGCAAACGCGCGGAATTTGGCGTCGAGGTGGAGGGCACGGGTCTCCTGGTTGCCGAGGAAGTGATCCTCGATGGCGAGCCAGGCCTCGCGGGCGGAGGCGCGGTGGTCGATCACGGCGTCGGCGAGGTCAGCGGAGACCGTGCTGTAGAGCCATGACTTGACGACGGCGTCCATCCGAGTCCAGTCGGCAAGGGCCGAGACGGAGTCGCTGTGGACGTGATCCAGCAGCGAGTATTTGGTGACGGCGAGGAGGAACTGCTCGCGCCAACGGGGGTAGTTGCCGGCGGTGTCGAGGACGGTTGGCACCAGGCTGCGTGCATTCTGCACGGAGACTGCCTGGGCGTGGAGGTTGAGGACGGCAGCGGCCTCGTGGAGCATCATGGCGTGGGTGACGCTCATGTCGCCGCCCGCGTGAGGCTGATCGACGGGATCAACCGCGGCGGCGGCGTCGGCCCGGGCCTTGGCCGCCCGAGCGAGGGCAGCGCGGACGCGCTCCGCGGCAGCGTCGCGCTCGTTGGAGGCGGCGGCGGCTTCCTGCTCAGCGGCCTGAGCGGCGGCCAGAGCAGCCTCGCGGAGGGCGCGGCGAGCCTCGGCGTCGGTCTGCGAAGAAGCATCGCCATCTAGGCGAGGCTGATCAGCAGGATCGACGTGGGAGGAGGGAGGAGTCCCAACCATACCGGTGCACAGCTAGTGTGCGCAGGGGCAGCGGAAGGGCGAGAGGGAAGAGTCCCGGTCTCGTGATACCATGAAAGAGGATGGCTGGGAATTAGTAGATTGATTATGGGGGAGCCCAAGGCTCAATATATATAGGCAAGGATGTCCCAAGAAATAGGAAAGCTCTAATCTAGAAGGAAAGGGCTAAACAAGGAAATAGCTAAACAAGGAAGGAGCTAATCCAGCTAATCTAGGAGATCCTTGCCAAATAATCTAGGGAATCCTTGCCAAATATAAATACTACCAAAAACCAGGGAGGGAGGCACCTCTAGGGTTCCAGCCGAACCCCCCTGGGCCCGTGGGCCTATACATCACGCTAACACTTATAAGGATAAATGATATATTTTAACCACGGAGAAGTTAATACAGTCATGAATAGTCACTAAAATGTTTGGTCTAAACTTGATCTAATATGAAATGTAGGTAAGAAGAAATGTTAATACCAAATGACTTCCCATTGACGAACACCTGCATTGAGTGCCCAACAGAGTAGACAGTGAGCTGAGATGATTGGATGGACTTCAAGAATTGCTCATTTGGACCAATGTTGACACTGCAACAATCATAGATCAGAGTTAAGGGTGGCTTCTGATAGAATGTATCGAAGATTGTTGCACATCAAGGCTAGTCACTCACTATGTGGTGTACCACATGTAGTCTGACTTGTCCCATGTCATGCTCAGCTGCTCAACAAGGCCATCCTTCGTGAACGCTCTGTCATCGAGCGACTTTGTGTTCGCGTTGTATGACTGCCAAGCAAATCGTACCACTGGGTTCATCTTTGGCAGTAGTGTTGGCTCCTTCACCTATGCCATTTTCATAGAATTGTATTAGACCATATGTTCCAACAAAGTTCAGCCTAGTTCACAGAAAAAATCAGGCTTCATATGTTCCCTAACCATCGCTGTGTTGAAGACCACAATTTTGCAGTCTGGAAAAATGCTGATGGACCAAGCAGGGAGGTTATAGTGCTGCCCATTGAACCTGACTTTGAATCTGACCGAAAAATTTTCCCAGCAATTATCATAATGAAGAGATAAATTTTTGACAGTTTTTCATGTCCAAACCATGGACTACATATTGCCAATCAACCGAATACTAGAGACACTTCTTTACTCCATAAAAGGAAAACAGAACAGTCCACAATAAAATACCTATGGGTGCAGGGCAACAATAGCAAAAACAAAAACAAGAATCAATGTGAAGATGATGAAGAAACTCCGCCATAGTTATTAAGGCGGTAAGGCGAGGCGAGGCGGTGGCCTACCGCCTTACCGCCTAAGCGGTAAGGCGTAAGGCGAGGCGACGCCTTATGCCACATCAGAATATGTGATTTTGGGAAAAATATCCATACATAAGTATTAAGTTCCACACATAAATAGCAATATAGCAAGTCTAAAACAGCAAGACAATACCAAGTGCAATACAATAGCATAATGAAAGTAGCAACTAGCAAATAAGTTCAACACCCTAAGTTCCAATCAATCCCATCTCTCAATTATTATAAAAGTGATCATCATCAAACTCAAAGGAGGGATTGCTAGTTGTGTCATCTCTTTCTCCATCATCTTGAGCATTAGCAACTTCATCATTCTCACTCATATCCACATCATCATATGGATCCTCTTCCTCAGATTTATCATTCAATGATCCATCATGTCGGTATTCATCTTCCTCATCTTGAACCACCATTTTTCCACGTCTCTGATAGGTCATAGTTTGTCCAACTCCATGACTCCTATTAGCTTGTCTTGGAAGGTTTCGACCTCGTAGTGAGCTTGATGCCCCAATGGCTTCATCAACCATATCCCATGTGAGGTCATTCTCACACCCACGCCCACCTTGAGTGTGTACAACCGATGAGTCAATCCACTCATTGTCCCAATCAAAGTCCTCAATGACAAGTGGGTCAATGCTTTTACCCGCTTTCTCAGACCTATTTTGAAATCTATCCTTCATCTTTCGGTTGTATGAAACAAAGACCAAATCATTTAATCTCTTGTGTAGCAACCGATTCCTCTTCTTTGTATGCATCTACAATACCATAGATGACAATACTAAATGCTTAGAAGAGTAGTAAGATCTAAATTGTAGCCAATTACATATAAGATGCAAAGTGACTCACAAATTCGAAGGTACTCCAATTCCGCTCACAACCAGATGATGAAGCACAAAGACTAACCACTCGTAATGCAAATCTTTGTAGCTCAAATGCTCGACCACCATAAGAACGCCACCAATCAACTAGAATAACAAATGCACATGATAGGAGTTAGAGAAATGAAGAAGTTAAAATTAACAAGTTAAAATTAACTAGACTTACGAGGGCTCTTTGATGCTAAGTTTTCATTTGCCAATATGTTTGAAAAGATAACTCCTGCTTTGGCCTCGTATTGCAAGGCTTGTGCATCAATTTTACTTCGCATGTTGGCATTATTTTCCATCTTTGCAAGCACATCAAGAAAGCAACACCTAAGATCTGCAGCCCGCCTTAGGTCTCCCTTCTCTTTGATGGCAAAGTATTTTCCAGGGTTCAAATACAATGCAACACCATATAAAGGATGATCCATTTGTTTCACCCATCGTCGCTCAATAATGTCCATAACTTTTTTGAGCAAGCGTTGCTTGTTTTGTGTGGGGAAGCTGAGTTTGATCCTTTCTTTTGCATGGTCCATTAATGCCGCTACCTCTGGCATGGCTGGTTGCTCATCTCCATCAACCATCCTAAGCACAATGATAAGTGGGGCTGAAGCTTTAAGACAATCTTCAACTAAAGACCAAAACTCTTTAGATAGAACAATGTTGCACACTCTATCTCCAGCCTCTGTCCTTGCCAATTTGAGATCAATCCATACATCACTCGTAAAAAGAGCCCTCAAAGCATCTTTATGCTTGTATAAGCTCTTTAAAGTAAGGAAGCATGTGGCAAACCTAGTAGCCGCAGGTCTCACAAGATCTAGCCCACCTGTTTTCTCCCTCATTGCACTAAGAAGCCTTCCATGCCTATAAATGAATGTGGTGACACGCTTAGCTTGAGCAATGGGCTTTTTAAACTCTTTCAAATTTCCAATCTCTTCCAACATGAGGTCTATGCAATGTGCAGCACAAGGACTCCAAAACAGTGTTGGAATCCTCTCCATTAGAAGCTTTCCTGCTGCCTTGTAGTTAGCACCGTTATCAGTGACTACTTGAACAACATTATCCTTTCCAATTTCCTCAACTCTCTTCTCTAGCAGATTAGCTATCATAGTTGCATCATGTTGCTCACTTGATGCATCAATAGACTCTAAGAAGAAAGTCCCTTCTGGACTATTCACAAGGAAGTTGATCAAGTGATGACCCCTCCTATCAGTCCATCCATCTGACATTAGTGTGCATCCATATTGCTTCCATGCTTGCTCATGATCCTTCCTCAATAAACTTGTCTCCTTCACACACTCTTGAAGCAATGGTTCCCTCAATTCATGAAAACTAGGAGGCACATAACCCGAACCATATTGTGCAGTGGCCTCACAAGCAATCTGAAATTGTCTTGAGCTTATAGCATTAAATGGTACACCACACTCATAGAACCACATAGCCCATTGCTTGTTCACATATTCTCGTTGAGCCTTAGTCTTTGTACAAGTTTCCATGGTGCTTTGATATGAGCCACTACGTCTTTCATTAACAATCTCTTCAGGCGTTCTCCGAAGTTTAGTTGCAATTGAACTTGAAGAGCTCTCTTTTCCCTTAAACTTGCTTGGTAATGGTACTTGTGTCTTCCATTGAAAGCTAGCCTTTCTTTTGGCGGCTGTACCTGAACTTGGTTGTTGTGACTGTTCTTGTCCTTGACTTGCCCTTTCATCATCAACATCAATAAAAATTGCCCGATTCCTCTTGTTACTTTCCAAGTACTCTTTCATTTCTTTTCTAATCTCAGTACTAGTCTTTGAACACATGGCAGTATCACCATAGCCACCAGCAAGGTGTTCTTTCAACCGTTTAATTCCTCCCATTGTAACAGTCTTACAAAGGTTGCATGTCACCTTATCTCGGTTGCCAATTTCTGTCCAATACCCATATTTCCATCCTGGATCATTGGACTTTGCTTTCCGTTTTGGATCAGCCATAGGATCATACTGAACAGCAGGTGAGGAAGCATTTGCATCACTACCAGACATTGCTGTAATCTTAGTTGTCGGGTGCTAGACTGCTAGCTACAGAAAAAGAAACTAGGCTAAGTCATACGGTTGTAAGTCATACTGCTAGCTCCAGAACAGAGAGAAAGGGCCAGGGGTAAGAAGCCTACCAGAGGGGACGCGCACTCGCCGGTGGTATGAGTGTTGTGCCGCGCCGACCGGGTCTGCGCCAGCCTACCAAATGGGGACGCGCACTCGCCGGGGCTGCGCCGCGCCTCGTCGGGGCTGCGTCGCGCCTCGCCGTATCTGCGCCGTGCCTCGCCGGATCTGCGCTCCACCACGTCTCCACACTGCGTCGGCGCTTGGTCTCTCTCTCGACCGGTTCTGGACAGGGGCATAAAAACCTAGCAGTAAATATGTCTCTCTGACGCGCGGGCCACTGGGTTTGCAAATCTGGGAGTAAGGCGTCGGGACGCCTTGCCCCTCCGCACCGCTCTATCGCTTCAGCGACGCTTTAGCGACGCTTTAGCGACGCCTTAATAAGCGTGAACTCCGCCTATGTTGTCTCAGCATATGTTGGTGCAGCATAGCCTGGTCCCAAGTCCAGGTACAAGGAGGAGGGTTGCGTTAGGCGTGGCGAGCCAGCTATAAAAAACTTAGCCACTCAAATGGAAATGAAACCCAATAGAAAACCGTTGGGGCGTAACCCTCTTAGCGACGCGCCATATCGGAACCCGGGTATGGTGTTAAATGGGCAAGGGCCGGGCCGCCACCCCCTTGGTGGCGCGCCGTGTCGTGATCTGGATGCGGTGTCAAGTGAGCAAGGATCGGGTCGTCGCTTCCTTAGTCGCTCATGGAGGTTTCGGGTATGGTAGTAGGAATCAAGAAGGAGAGGATATTTTGGACTTCGCTGTAGCCTACAACCTAGTGATAGCCAACACTTTCTTCAGAAAGAGAGATTCTCATTTGGTGACTTTTAGTAGTGGCCATCGTTCGAGCCAAATCGACTTCGTTCTCACTAGGAGAGAAGATAAACAAGCATGTTTGGATTGTAAGGTGATACCTGGAGAGAGTGTTGTGCCCCAACATAATCTTGTGGTGGCTGACTTTCGTTTTCGGATCCGTACCCATAGGGATAAACAAGCCAAAATTGCGAGGACGAAGTGGTGGAAACTCAAAGGGGAGACATCCGAAGTTTTTAAGGAAAGAGTTTCTGTGGAGGGTGCTTGGTCCGAAGAAGATGCAAACAACATGTGGGTGAAGATGGCAACTTGTATTAGGAAGGTGGCGTCAGAAGTGTTTGGAGTGACCAAAAGGAGCAGAGGTGAACCTAAAGATACTTGGTGGTGGACCGAGAATGTTCAAAAGGCAATAAAGGAGAAGAAAGAATGTTACAGGAGCTTGTTCCATGACAGGAGCGCGGTCAACATAGAGAGGTATAAGGTAGCAAAGAAGACTGCTAAGCGAGCTGTGAGTGAGGCAAAGGGTCGAGTCTATGATGATCTTTACCGAAGACTAAGTACAAAAGAAGGGGAGAAGGATGTCTACAAGATGGCTAGGATTCAGGAAAGGAAGACAAGGGACCTCAACCAAGTTAAATGCATTAAAGATGAGATGGATCAACTCTTGGTGAAAGGACAAGACATCAAACAGAGGTGGCAGAGGTATTTTGACAATCTTTTCAATGGTGAGAATGAGACTATGGACACCCAATTGGATGACTCCTTTGACGATTTAAATAGATGCTTTGTACGCAGGATCCAAGAGTCAGAGGTCAAAGAAGCTTTAAAGAGGATGAAAGGGGGCAAGGCAATGGGTCCGGATGGTATCCCAATAGAGGTGTGGAAATGCCTTGGGGATATTGCTATCGTTTGGCTAACCAAGTTGTTCAACCATATTTTTCGATCAAACAAGATGCCCGATGAGTGGAGGAGGAGTACATTAGTACCAATCTTCAAGAACAAGGGAGATATTCAAAGTTGTACCAACTATCGAGGGATTAAGCTCATGAGCCACACTATGAAGCTTTGGGAGAGAGTTATTGAGCATCGCCTAAGAGGAATGACGCATATCACCATGAACCAATTTGGATTCATGCCTGGAAGGTCAACCATGGAAGCAATTTTTTTAATAAGACAGGTCATGGAGCGGTATAAGGAGCAGAAGAAGGACTTGCACATGGTTTTTATCGACTTGGAAAAGGCCTATGATAAAATACCTAGGAATCTCATATGGTGGGCATTGGATAAGCATAAAGTCCCAACAAAGTATGTTACGCTCATTAAGGACATGTATGACAAGGTTGTGACTAGTGTTCGAACAACTGATGGTGATACAAATGTTTTCCCAATTAACATAGGACTACATCAAGGTTCAGCTTTGAGCCCTTACCTATTTGCCTTAGTGATAGATGAGGTCACGAGGGATATACAAGGAGATATTCCTTGGTGTATGCTTTTCGCTGACGATGTAGTTCTAGTAGATGAAAGCCGGGAAGGAGTAAATAGAAAGCTAGAGTTATGGCGTCAGACCCTAGAGTCAAAAGGATTTAGAATTAGCAGGATCAAAACCGAGTATATGAGATGTGACTTTGGTACTACAATTAGTGAGGATGGAGATGTAAGCTTGGGAGGCCAAGTAGTACCAAAGAAGGACACCTTCCGTTATTTGGGATCGATGCTTCAGAGAGATGGTGATATTGATGAAGATGTTAGCCATAGGATCAAAGCGGGATGGATGAAATGGCGTCAAGCATCGGGAGTCCTATGTGACAAGAGAGTGCCACAGAAGTTAAAAGGCAAGTTCTACAGGACGGCGATTAGGCCTGCTATGTTATATGGGGCTGAGTGTTGGCCTACTAAGAGGCGGCATATCCAACAACTATGTGTCACAGAGATGCGTATGCTGCGTTGGATATGTGGGCACACAAGATTGGACCGAGTGAGAAACGATGACATACGCAATCGGCTAGGAGTAGCGCCAATTGAAGAAAAGCTTATGCAACACCGGTTGAGATGGTTTGGGCATGTCCACCGGAGACCCCCAGAGGCACCGGTGCACAGAGGTATCATAAGACGGGTCAATAATGTGAAGAGAGGTAGAGGGCGACCAAACTTGACATGGGAAGAGGCAATCAAAAGGGACTTGAAGGAATGGAATATCCCAAAGGAGTTGTGTTTGGATAGAAGGGCTTGGAAAGAAGCTATCCACGTGCCCGAACCGTGATTAGGCCTTTTCCCTTTTAGTGCTCTTAAAAGCTTTTCCCCTCCCCTTTCTCTCTCTTTTTGGTGACTTCTTGTTGGGTTTCAACTCTAGCCTACCCCAACTTGCTTGGGACTAAAAGGCTTTGTTGATGTTGATGTGAATGTGAAGATGATGAAGAACAGATTGAGTCCACAGTCATGATCAGATGGAGTGAACCAGTGAAAGAATATACCCAAGAAAGAGAATGTGGCAATGTAATAGACAACCAAGACAACCAATAGAGCCATCAGCCATGTACCTACCGTGATAAATAGAAACGAATTAATAACAGATTTTGATAAAAATAGAAGTTCACACTAAACCAAAGAGACCTGAAGGTAAAGAAAGCAAAAGGACATATACCAACCAGAATTTTTCATCCTTAGCGACCCAGTTCTCGTTCCATCCATGCACAAAGTCCAACAAAAGGACAATCTGGATAAGGTGGAACAATCCAGAACAAAACTTGGATATCGATTCTATGAATAAAAACCGAGTAAGGATTGAGGACTTGAGACTGAGAGCAGAGCAGAGCACTGTCTCCAGCAAAGCTAACAACACAGGTTACATAACATTGAAGTTGATATTATAACTTCACGGAGAACAGATTAGCAACTCTAACTGTTCAAGAAGCAGAAGGAAGTATCATCAACCTGAAGGCTTGGAAAAACCATTGACAAGAAACAATTTTATTGAACAACCAAGCTGCCAACTCAAGTGTGTAATAAGCAATATCAGTAATTAACGATGTATCATCAAACCCAAAAGGTGGAGAAAATATTAACCGGTATATACTGAATTTTCTCGTCTAGATATTAGGGCCACCATCTTCCATTAAAATTTCATTGCAGTATCTCTAATATTTTGTTCAACATGTGCAGTATATCATATGCAACGAGATGATTATAATTTATACACAGAGCTGCAAAGGTGAAAAGGGACTCACCGTAGAAGCTGACGACGCCATTGGGCACGAAGAACATAAGGAAGACGATGACAACCCAGTAGAATACCTTGGCCATCTAGCCATCGTGGTGTATGTTGTCGCGGGGGTCCTTCTGATCCTTGACGCTAGCCATGATGATGGCGAGGATGGTGAAGAAGAGGAAATTACCGAGGCTGACCCTAAGCACCGCATCGGTCTCGAACCACTCGCGGTCCGGCGTCTTGTGGAAGTGGTTAATCCCTGCATGAGAGGAAAGGGCAACATAAAAATTTCAACCAATTCGAGAAAAAATCGAATTGAATCGTGGGGAGGGGAGGCGACGAGGATACAAGGGATTTCGCCTACGCACATGGGATGGACTGGAGGAGGGGCGCGGCGACCTCACAGAGAGCCTAGGAGGCGAAGAGGGAGAGCACGAAGAGGCCGCAGTATGGCGCTAGTGCAATTGCTAGGCGACGACGGTGCAAGCCGGGGTGGTGGATTATTCAGGGAGATTGAAGAACGGCTCGCCGCTACCAGCACGGTGTGAAGAAGAGAGCCAGGAATGGGAGGAAGGGCTGGGGTGTGGCCGGCGGGCATGCCGGTGAGAAGCCGCGATGAGCGAGCTCCGGGAACGGCAGCGAGGCGGAGGAGAATGTCCAGGCGGTAGAGGCGGCGGTGGCCTAGGGCTACAAGGTAGGTCGGGGGAGGTGACAAGCGGGTTAGGGATGGGCGAACGAGGGACAGAGCACGTGGGGGCTGGGTGCCCCTGTCGGCCTGGAACTTTTGCGAAAAACTCCCCACATTTTTTAATTTCAGAGTGCGCTCCTATTTTACGAATTTTCTCTTCTTCGTATTTAAAATATCAGGATACATGGGTTCATACGCAAAAAACCAACTCACCAGAGATTACGGTGTCGGGACTTTACGCAATTGGCAATGAATAGAAGGTCATTTTTACAAAAACACCGGTTCCGCCTGGGCTGACGTGGCGACTCACGGGAGAGCCACGCCAGTCAAAACGCCAGTCCTGCAATGAAATTCCAAAGAACTGAAGGGTTTTTTTGCAAAATCATGACGTGGCTGGAGAGCAAACTCGAGCTCCTTTTAATGATCTGAATAAGTAATTTTAGTTGTTGTAGCAACCTTGCATCAAACATAGGTAACTAGGTTCACAACGGTTTGAGGTCATTTCTGGTAAAATGTATTTCTTGATTTATTTTTATATTTTTAAAAAGGAACAAGTCCATTTTTGGCCATCGAACTAAGGCCGAAGTTTGCTTTTAGCCATCGAACTCGAAAACCAGGAATCTTCGGCCACTGAACTTTACAAACCGTGTATAATTGACCACGGAGTCCTGTTTTGAATGGTTTCAGGTGGTTTTGACCACCATGTTGGACTCCGTCGCCACATTACCCACCACATCAGCTTGCTGACTCAGCTGTGGCCCACACGTCAGGTCAGGGCCCTCCTTATCTCTTCGTTAGGTCACCCGACAACGGCGCTGGCTCATTCGAATGCTACGATGGCGCTAGGGTTTGAGGAGGGGGTGGCGTAAGGGACGGGACGGGAGCCATGGCTAGGTCGTCGAGCTCGTCTTCCTCGATGGGTACGCTTGGAAGTTTGGGTGAAGAGTCTCCAATCCTGTATAGGCATGGTCCCCTAGATTACTCGCCGCCGACAATCTGCTATTGCAGAAACAAGATGACGCGGTAGATTTTTTAGAGCGAAGCGAACCTAGGGAAACGCTACTTCACCTGCTATCGTTGACGCTACGCCACGCCACTCTCTGCCTTGCGCACCGACGATTTGAGGAACGAGATGTCATCGGGTGACCTAACGAAGAGATAAGGAGGGCCCTGACCTGACGTGTGGGCCACAACTGAGTCAGCAAGACAATGTGGTGGGTAATGTGGCGACGGAGTCCAACATGGTGGTCAAAACCATCTGAAACCATTCAAAACAGGACTCCGTGGTCAATTATACACGGTTTGTAAAGTTCAGTGGCCGAAGATTCCTGGTTTTCGAGTTCAATGGCCAAAAGCAAACTTCGGCCTTAGTTCGATGGCCAAAAATGGACTTATTCCTTTTAAAAATAAGGGTGTTACACTCTAACTCCCATATTGACAGATAGGTTGTAGCTATGTTAACCGATTTATCGACAGGAATCACCTCTACTTGGTCACCGACCTACTACATGAGGTTTTGATGCATTGTTGAGGGGATGCATCAGTTCACGTGTATCTAGTCACACCTCAGCAACAGGTTGTAGGATCCCTTTCCCTCTATCACGAAGAATGTGGTCGGCACCGTCTTGGTTCCAACCGTCAGCTCTACATTAAAAGCTCCCATTGTGTCTGACGAGTTACCGCCGAAATCCCTCAATATAATGTTAGTTCTAATGAGATCTTTCGGCGTTTTCCCGAGCTTTCGGAAGGTGGCGTAATACATCAAATTGATGGTCGCCCCTCCATCTATCATCATTTTGGACATCAGCTTCCCATTGACCAACCCCTTGACGTAAAGAGTCCTCAGGTGCCGATGTTCTAGGTTTTCTGGTTTATCAAAAATTGCGGGCTATGGAGCCAGCATTATTTGAGACATGGTGTCGGCCGACTCTGTGTCTTCCTTTGAGATGGCCCAATACTCTGCGGGGAGGAAGAATACCATGTTCACCTCCGCATCCTTTTTGTCGTCGTGATCGGCCTTGTCTTTTAGGCGCCATTCGCTCCTGATCTTGGGGGGGGGCGATCAGCTCCTTCATTGTGCCCTTGTGCCCTTCTTTTTTTTTGCCGCAGACACTGCACCCTTCTTTTCTGGCTTCACGTAAATATTTCCGGGAGGCACCACTACGGCTTTCCTATGGTGTCTTCATCGTCTTCAGCCGTTAGGCTGACTTCTTCCGAACCGACGGGGCCAAGCCTTTCTAGCACCGATACCGAGAAACCAAGTTGAAATGTGCCTTGGTTTCATGTCTATGATGAGTGATTGACAAGTTCTCTTCTGGACGAAGGGGTCCCTCCGAAGGGGTTCGGAGGTGTTTACCGAAGGGTTCAGAGTTGGCTGACTCCACCTGTGCAGTGGAGTGTGTCTGTCGGAGGGGTCCAACAGAACACTATGACATGGGTGTACCGAAGGGCTCAGTACTTTGGGCAGTACACCAGAGTGTGTATCGAAGGTTACTTATCGGAGAGGTCTCCGGGGTATTGGAAAATCTTGTCTGCTTGTTGGTGGTGTGCAGGTGACTTTGGAGGTGACAGACGATTCGCAGCAAGTGAACCTGGGTCAAGCAGGAGGCTTGATGCCAGACGAGCAGGGAGCTTGGTCATGAAGGCTGCATGGGGTTAGGTTGGTCCTCGGGTCAAGGTGCGCCAGGCAAAGGCAGGAAGTGCGGAGGGTGGCTCCTGCATAAGGTACCCTGAGGCAAAGTCCTCGGAGGCGAGGCACTTCGAAGGGTGCTCCGAAAGGAGTGACTTCAGAGTAAGGTGGAAAAAGTCCTCAACATTGAGGCAAGGCATTCGAAGTGTGCTCCGGATGGAGGCACTCGAAGGGACACCTAACGAAGGTCTCGAAAGTCAAGGTGCATCGAAGGCATGGTCTGGATAAGGATCTTCGTAGAGTGTGCTCGGGGCTGAGACACTGCGAAGGGGTGCTTATGGATATGCGTCATGAGGAGGCCTTGGACGGAGGGACTTCGGAAGGTGGTGAAGGGACTCCGAAGGTGGGGCTTCGGAGTGTGGCTGACTTGAGGTACTTTGGCCATGTATGGCTTTGGTACATGGACTGACGAAGTTCAAGTTAAGAGTAGCTACGAAGCCGTGGTGGTCCACTCCTGAGGTGATGGTGCGAAGGCTCACGAGCTTTGATGGCTTCGGCTCAAAACCGTCACTATATCGAAGACTGACTTCGGTGAAGCGAAGGCCTCTGGATCGAAGCGTGTCACCAAAGCTTTTGCACACTTCGTGTGAGAAGGGGGCTTCAGAAGATTCCAACTGTGCAAAGGCTGATTGTGTCTGCTCTGCAAAAGCTGATGCTATCTCCTCTACGAAGCTGACAAAAGAAGCCTCCAGAAAAGTAGACTAACATCCATACCCCCTTGTCTGGCTGAGACAAAAACAGTGTAAACCCTAGGGATAGAGTAGTCTATTCACATGGTTGAATAGTGCCTATAAATAGTGAAGGCTGGCTAGGTCTAGGTAACACTCAGAGCAGCCATTCTTAGAACTCACAGAGCTAGCCGCCACATCCATGTACTCAGTACTGTGAGTCTTTTTGAGAAACCAAGTGAGAGTTTTCATTGTGGTTCAAGGTTATGATGAGTGAATGATGAAGTTTGCTATGATGTTCATGTATGGATGCTTGGAAGTGTGTATGTGTCTGTGCTTGTCTCGTGTGTGCAGGGTTGAGATACTCGTCAACTGTCGATGGCAAGGGATGAGGGTTAGACAGGGAGTCTAATGCCAGATGGTCAAGAATGTCAGTCAAAGTTGAGAGTGACCTCAGATGTACGCATGGAGACCAAGTAGGACAAGGGATAACGGTCGATCGAGATGAAGTGTTGTTCGAGTCAGCGAAAGGGAAGCCAGTACAAATGACAAGGCGGCTCGAGGGATCGAGAGTGGGAGAGACTTGTTGACAGTCGAGTTCGCGGACTAACGACGATCGTCGACGATCTGTGAGGCTTTGTTGGTTTTTACTGAAAACCGTTTCATTTCTAAATGTTTTTAAATTCCAATAATTAGGAGTTTATTTTCGTTTAGTAATTTAGATTAAGTGCAAACTTTTAGTATTTTTTAGAATTTTCAAAATTCTGAAATTATATTAAAAATATAGGGTCAAGTTGTAATAAGTTTGAGTCAAAACTTTGGGTATTTTCTAGAATATGTAATTCTGAAAATACGTCATGGTATTAATCTGACTGCTGCCAGGCTAGAAAGCCGACAAAGCACATGGCAGGTACATGGTGACTGGTTTGATTGAGTTTTTCCCGCTGAAAGTTTTGTGGGTTGTTTGTATTTGGTTTCCTAACTGATGAACAAAGAAAGCTTTTTCTGACATACTTCTTGACATAATTATTTAGCTCATCCACGGAAGCAAAGTAATTAGTTATTTTGGTTGTTGAGGCTTTACATGTAAGTTGCAGTTTTTGACTTTGCTGAAATATTCTATTTGCATGTAGCCTTTTTTGTGGCAGGTTATGTTATCAGAATTAGTTACATGTCAGAATATGGCCTAAAGAGAAGTATCAATCAGATTAGTTGTACCTGTTGCATCCAAACCTGTGATTTACTTTTCTGCCAAGTGATTGCCAATGTTGTTTTATTCCCTGAGTGATCAAGTGACGGATTTCGTTTTACTAAAGAAAATATTCCTCATGTGCCTGAAGTTAATTAGATCATTTTCTCATGTTTTAACTAGTACTGGTTCTATACAAGCTATTCTATCCATCTAAATTGTTGTGATTAATCAAAGTCCTTCATTTTTGTTTTTTTGATTTGCTACAGTAACTACTGAATTTGTTGTGTTTCTTTTGAAAGGTGTTCCTACAATTGTGTTATGTTGACTCACTACTTTACACTATTTTTTATCATTTTTCAAGCTGAGTTTTCAGTAAGCTGAATATTACATGTGTACTGAATTAACTCATTGGCTCTTGTTCGGATATGCTACAGTAAAGGTTCAGTTATTCTGATTCAGTAGAATTTAGCAAAAATCAAATATCAGTTTTTAAAGTTTGACTGAATTGATTGGTGTTTTAAAGTCAAATTGAAAAGATAGTCGACACTTTATCAACTGATTCAAGTGAATCATTTATCTGAAACTTTTAATCGAACATCGATTTAAATCTGCAATTTTTAGAGGAGTGTTGGGTGTCTTTGGAAAGGCCATCGGTTTTGACTAAAAAATTTGTCAAGGCGCCTATTTACCCCCCTCTAGTCTCCAATCCGATCTCACAATTGGTATCAGAGCCGGTTAGATCACTAGTTGACTTTAACCGGTTTGTGATCCTTGTGGCGACATGGATAAGAACTCTAAGATTCCAATGTTTGATGGTCGAGATTACGCTTATTGGAAGGTGTACATGGAGGCTTATCTACTAAGCCAAGGAAGTGCTATTTGGGACATTGTTGATTCTCAATATGTGATCCTTGAAACTCGCACTTCAGAGACTGAGAAGTTACAGCACGATTGTAATAGCAAAGCAAAAAACATATTGTTCATCAGTCTGAGTCGCAATGAGTTTGACAGGGTCCAGCACCTTAGAAATGCACGTGAGATTTGGTCTACTTTGAGAAGTTTTCATGAGGGCACATCTCAGATTAAGGCTAGGAGGCAAAGCACTTATAACCAAGAATAGCAAATGTTTGTGCAAGGCCCCAACAAATCTGTAGATGCCATGTTTGCACGTTTTGGTGAAATTGTAAGTAACTTGCACTCCACTGGGACGTTAGCTTACTCAGATCATGACAGGGCGATCAAACTTCTCTATACTCTTGATCGTAGCATATGGGAAGTAAAGATCTCAAGTATTGAAGAGTCCGTGAGCTTTGACACTTTGACTTGCGATGAACTTTTAAGTAAGCTAAGTCCACCGAGATCGCCAAGGCATCTCGTTCTGGAATTGGGAACTCTTTGCCACAATCCATGGCACTAGTTTCTAGTTCTAGCAGTGGCACCTCATCTGGAGGTAACTTGTCTGGAGTTTGTGTGTTTCTGGAGGCTTTGCCTTGTCTTCTTTGGTCTCTATTACAAAAGAACAAGTGGACATATTGGACGATGAGGAACTTGCTCTCATAGTCAAAAAGTGTGAAACCAAGGGTGGTTTCTGTCTGTATGGGAGTGATTGACAAGAATGAGCGGTTGAGCGATTGGTTGAGTGTTGGGTTGTGTGCATCGAAGGGTTCCATGTAAAATTGAGGATTGGTTGCTGAGGTTTCGGTGGTGCGTATCGTTCTTGTTTTGGCTTGTCTTGAATGTACAGGGTGGAGATGCTAACCAACTGTCAACGGCATGTGATCAAGGGTCAAGCGGGGAGCTCGATACCGGAGGATTAGGGAGGCCGGGTGAAGTTGGAGAAGATCTCAAGAGTGCACGAAAAGATCGAGCAAGACTTAGATGAACAGATGGATGCGACGACGTGACGACTGAGTCTACGAAAGGGAGGCCAGGACAAGTAATCAGGCGGCTCGAGGGTATCGAGAGCGGAAAAGGCTTACTGGTGCTTGGAGTCGCAAAGCAGTGTCATGAGTCGAAGAGTTGAGAGGCTTTGTCGGTTTTTGCTGAAAACCGTCACATCTCTAAATTTGCTAATTTCAATAATTAGGAGTCTTTTTGTTTTGAGTATTTTAGAGTAATGTGTGAACTTTTAGTATTTTTCAGGATTTTCCAATTCTTAAAATATATTAAAAGTGTTGAGTCATTGTGTAATAAATTAGATTTAATTTTAGTAAGAGTCTAGAGTAAATGTACTTCTGTAGTATATTTTTCAAGATTTCTTAAATTCTGAAAATATATTACAAAGAATATGACCTTGATGTATAATAGAGGTTCTAGAGGGTTTTTTTCAGAATTTTCCACCCATAGTTGGCCTATAAATAGAGGTCCATAGCCATGGGCTGGGATCTCTCTTTTTGGCTGAACCACATAGCTACTTTATCAATTTACTACTTGATTTTCCTGCCGTGTGCATCAAATGTTCGTCACTGTTCAAGATCTGAAAATCCTACAGTAGCCAGCGATGAACAAATGAAGTGTGGGCGCAGGTGAGTTTTACTCCTGGATTCAGTTTTGTGAAGCTTTTTCTGGTGATTTCACTGCAGAACATGAGTTAGATGTTTATACAACTTTTGTTGTGGATGATTTGAATGTTCCATTTTTGAAAGTTGTAATTGGTTTCTACAATTTCTTCTTGATTCTTTTGCTCATCAAAAGAGACATCTCAGTTCCGGAAAAGAACTCTACCTCAAATTTTTCAGATTATAATATGGCATAGTTCTTGCAGAACTTTGTGATCTGTTCATGAGTTTTTGTTCTAGTTTGTTCTGACTTGTTATGTGATGATAACTCATGATTCATTCATCTTAATGGACTATCCAACCGTATGAGTTCTTGATCTGAAATGTCTGGTTGATAATCAATTTAAATTACTTCTTCCATGCCAAGAACTTTAGATTCCTTATTAAACAGCTTTTGAAATTTCTATGTTCTTCTGTTAACCAGTCATACTTTTAGCTGTAATCAGAACACATTTTGAGATTAGTTAAGCTGATGTGGCTGCTATAAAGGAAAATGAAATCAGTAAACATCTAAACCTGTCATGAAAAGGCTGAAATGTTTATTCTCTTTTTGTCTGAACTGCTAGAAACATTTGTTCTGAAAAGTGTTTGTGGGGACACATATTGACAGGAGTAGTTCAGAACATGTACTATTTGTCTGCTCTCTTTTTAACTGTTGTATCATGTCAGCTGATAATTTTTCTAATGTCTCACTAAAATACTCTACTTCTTTTGCTATGTTACATCTGAGTGCTGTTTTCATCACAAGAGGTGTTCAATTTTCAATTCTGAACAATTATTTTAGTGCCTTATTTGCTACAACAAGCATTGATGTGTTAAGTTGATTGATCAGATTTATTTGAGAAACATCTTCTTAATTGATAGAGTGTTCAAGTCTTCTGCATTGAAAGTTTTGATTATATCACAAATTGTCAATGACTGAACATCTGTTTCTTTGAGTTTTGGACATAGTGGTTTTCAGTACAGAATAGTTTTTTAGTGCGATCTGATCTTCAACAAATTTGGATAGAGTTCAGGGTTAAACTTTACATTCAGTTCTGCTTGAATGAAGAATCAGTTGTATACTCAATTTTCTGAATGATCAATAGTTACATGAGTGTTTCAATACAATCCTAATGCTGAATTTGTTGCAGTTCTGTTGAAAAGTATTTTTTTCAGTAGATGTGTACTAAAAACAGCAAAATCTTGATCTTACAATTGTGTTCTAATTGTCTCACTACATTACATTGTTCATAATCTTATTTCAAGTTGAGGTTCAGCGTGTTGTTCCCTGAAAATTGCATGAATACTGAATTAACTTGGTTGATCTTTTGATTTTCATATCAACACTATTCATTGTCATGGTTACAGCTGATTAGTACAGTGTATTCATCTGCTACAACACTGTCATTCTATGTACTAATGATTGTCACTGTTCATGTTCTTAAGAAATTCAGTAGATGTATTGTCAAATGAGTCTGTTTGAATCTGGTTGAAATAATTTTGGCAGATTGAACTGAATTTGATAAGCTAGAATTTTCAGTCAGACTTCTTAGTTCATCATCTGGTGTACTCACAAAATTCATAACTAAAGAAATGGAGTAAGAAATCAGGGAAGATCTTCAACATAACCTTGGAGTAAGTTGTTTCATTGTTTCTCTATTTTTATCACTCCTGATCTGATACAGTTTTGTCAAAGGTATGACTTCTTTTGATGCATACTTGATTGATTCAATATGAAGTCTGAATTGATCTCTTGAAGCTAGGACTTGATCTATATTGACTAGAATATTATGTTCTGAAGTTGAGTTTCCAGAATGCAAATCAAGTCTACCACATAATGCTTCTGTGATCAGTTTTCAATCTAGCTAAAATTTACTGAAACTCTGTATTCTGTTTTCTGTTCTAGTGGTTAGCCTGAAAACTTTGTGATTGTCAAAAGTGTTGTTAGAAGTTACTGTTATATCACCTTTTCTATTAATATTTGCACTGATTATGATTAGTGAATGAATATCAATTGAGGTATGTGTTTTGAATTGTACTCAATGGCTTTCTGAATTTGTTTGATTGAAACTTGTTTGTCATTTAGAAGTGTTAATTATTCATCAAGAGTTTAAATTACAAACTGGTACTATTTATTACTTGCAAATCTGAACTAATATCAAGAGTAAAATTTGAATCAGTAATCTGAACTGTTATGATGTTGAAATCTGAATTCTGAACTAATTTGAATCTGTGGTACTATTCATTGTCCAGAATTTTTCAGAAGTGTTGTGATTTCAATTGTGATAAGTTGATTCATTATTTCAAATCTGATTTGAACTTTTGTGTGAGTTTAAAATATGTTTTCTCAATTAGAGTTAGGATGTATGATTGCCATGTCAAATAAGCTTCAATGATTCTGTGTTAACTAAAGTAAAATTGTTATAGTTAAGGTTCTGTGAGTGGTATCTTTTTTTGAACCTTGTCGAAGTTTCAACGGTCGATCACCTTCTATCAGAATCTCAATTACCGACTCTGAGCTGTATTTCGGCAAACCATATTCCGGCAAGAACATTTCGATAGTTGATACTCCGATTTGGAAGAAAAAGTGTATTTTGTTTGTTTTGATCTGAATTCTTATCAAATGAACATCAAGTTTGTTTCTGCAATCTTTTAGAGGTGCGTTGGGTGATCAGGTTAGGCCATCACACTCACGAGAATTTGTCGAGGCGCCTATTCACCTCTCTCTAGTCGCCATTCCGATCCCACAAAAAGTTCACTAGATTCTACAATGATAGAAGAGATCAAAGGAGAGTAGGCTCTCGAGGATGTTTTGAGTGTGGTGATCTTAACCATATCAAAGAAAATTGCCCAAAACTGAAAGCAAAGAATGAACATAAACACAAACATTAGAAAAGAGAAAAAAACCTTCTTCAAAGGCAAGAGAGGAAAAGTGGCAAAAAGAGTGGCTAGATCATTTGTGGCTGCTCTTAGTGACATCGACAACACCTCAAGTGAGGAGCCAAGCTCCGATGAAGAAGAGCCATGCAAGAATGAATAAAAGAAGGAAAAGACAAAAGACTTCAACGACCTCTGCTTCATGGCCAATGACAAGCACAACAACGATGAGCTAGACTCATCTGAGGTTAGTTTATCTCATGACCAACTTCTTGTTCAAAACAATGAATTACATGATGCAATCATTTTACAAGATAGACTACTCAAACTTGCTGCTAAAGAACAAAAGGAACTAAAACTCAAAATTGAATCTCTTTATACTGAACTTGTTTTGTTGAAGTCTAAGTCTAAAAATGCTGAATGTGAGTCATGTCTTGTTGTAATGAATGAACTTGCTCAGTTGCGTCTGATTCATGCTCAAAATCTTGAAAAACTTGAAAATGTTCAGAAACAACTTTTGGAGGTGGATTCTAGTCCTTGTGTCGTCAATGAATGCTTGAATTGTTCTTTACTTATTGAAAGCATTAATTTGAGAGATAAGCATGTTGATAAACTTAAGGCTAGATTGGAGAGTGCTGAGTGTTCTAAGAATGTGCAGTCGTCTTGTTCCACCTTCATCATCCTTAAGGACCAACTCAACTTTGCTAGAGAGCAAGTGGAAAAACTTAAGTGTGAGAATGATTATCTTCTTTCCATGGTGGATAAGTGTATCGAAGGGAAAGGTAAAATGGATTTGCTTTTGGATAAAACTAACATGTGTGCTGACAGGGCAGGGTTAGCTCTAAGGTTGAGTTATGAGAGAACTACACCAAATACCCCAAACAAAATTGTGTTCACTCTACCTACTACCCTTGAGAAAGAGAGATCCCAATTAGACACCCCTCAGAAAGCCGGATATCCTACCCAACCTAAAAAGATAATCATTCCACCACCCAAGATAGACTCCAAGCAAAACCCAAGAAAAACATTTTATTACTAACCCCAGCACTGAGTACTCGAGTTTTTTTGTCTCTGTTTAGGGGAGACATGGAAGTCTGGAGAACAAGTGGATTATCGATTTTGGATGTTCGCGTCACATGATCAGAAAGTTATCATGGTTCTCCAGGTTCACCTTAACAAAGTAACGAGAACACATCACTTTTGGAAACAATCGCAGAAGTAGAGTGAAAGGCCAAGGTATGATTAGAATCAATGAAAACTTCACTCTCTCTAAGGTTGCATTGGTCGAGGACTTGGGCTATAACTTACTTTCTGTCTCTCAACTGCTTGATGAGGGTTTTGAGGTTCACTTTGGTCCTGATTCCTCTCATGTGCTTGATTCTTCTAGCGTTTTCATTTGCAAAATCTTGAGAGTAGGGAGAGTATTTGGAGCTGACTTCTTTGAGTCATTTGGATCTTCTCATTTCCTTTTAGCTGAACTTTCATCTGAGCTTTGGATGTGGCATAGGAGACTAGGGCACATGAGCTTTGATCTTCTTGCGAGATTGAGTGCCCTAGGACTCATCCGAGGATTGCCTAAGCTCAAATTTGAGAAGAACCTGATTTGTGCTCCTTGTCGTCTTAGAAAAATGGTTGCCACCTCTCATTCACCAATGAACATGGTGATGACTGAGTGACCCGGAGAGCTTCTTCATATGGATATTGTTGGTCTATCCCGGGTTAGCTCTTTAGGTGGAAAATGGTATGTTCTTGTTGTTGTTGACGACTACTCTCGTTACTCTTGGGTTTTCTTTCTTGTAAGCAAGGATGAAGTGTTTATACACTTTCGGAGCTTAGCATTGAGGCTATTCAATGAACTCCCCGATGCAATGAAAACCATTCAAAATGACAACGGCACCGATTTCAAGAATAGATGTTTTGCAGATTTTTGTCTTGAACATGGAATTGAACATCAGTTTTCTACACCAAGAGTCCCTCAACTAAACGGTGTTGTTGAAAGGAAAAATCGCACACTTGTGGAGATGGCTAGTACGATGCTCAACGAGCATAGGACTCCTAGAAAAGTTTGGGCTAAAGCCATAAGTACAGTATGCTACATCTCCAAAAGGATCTTTTTGCGCTCCTTGTTGATTGTGACTTCTTATGAACTTCATTTTGGGAGGAAGCCCAAGGTCACTCACTTGAGAGTATTTGGATGCCATTGCTTCATCCTAAAGCGAGGTAATTTGGACAAATTTGAATCACGCGCATCTGATGGAATATTTTTAGGCTACTCCTTGCATGGTCACTCTTATCGTGTTTTCAATCTTGAATCTAACACTATAGTTGAATCTTGTGATGTGTCATTCGATGAAACATCTCCATGTGTTAGTTCTGATTTTGAACTTGCGAGTGAGCACGATATGAGTGAAACTATTTTTGAGGAAGAGGAACCATCAGATAGTGAAGAACATGATATTGTACCACTACCTCCATCTACGACATCTCCAGAAACTTCGTCCACATCAACAAGAGGACCTGAAGATTCTACTTCTGGAAGCATGGAGCAAACTTCGGCAAGAGTTGAGGGGGAGATTCTGTCGCAAAGAGAAGCACCACTTCGTATTCAGAGAATGCATCCTCCTGAACAGATCATCGGCGAGCTAAATGAACGAGTAACCCGATCTCATGCTCACTTCGTTGATTCTGTTTTTGTTGCAAATTTTGAACCATTAGATGTTAGTCATGCTTTGTCTGATGCGAGTTGGATCAACGCCATGTATGAGAAACTTGAAAATTTTGATAGAAATCAAGTTTGGATTCTTGTTGATCCACCCACTAACATTCATATCATTGGAACAAAATGGATTTTTAAAAACAAACAGTGGGAGGATGGGGCTATAGTGAGAAACAAGGCTAGACTTGTGGCTCAAGGGTATACTCAAGTCGAGAGGGTTGATTTTGGAGAAACATTTGCTCCGGTAGCTCGACTTGAGGCCATTAGGATCTTGCTTGCTTTTGCATCATCTCGTGGATTTAAACTCTTTCAAATGGATGTAAAAAATGCTTTCCTTAATGGTTTCATAGGAGAAGATGTGTATGTCAAACAACCTCCTGGCTTTGAACATCCCAAGTACCCCCATAGAGTCTTTAAACTTCACAAAGCTCTATATGGGCTCAAGCAAGCTCCGAGGGCTTGGTACGAACGCCTTAGGACCTTCTTGATTGAGCACGGGTACAAAATGGGCTTTGTTGACAAGACCTTGTTCACTCTCATGCATGGCAAAGATTTCTTACTCGTTCAGATTTATGTTGATGACATAATCTTTGGTGGTTCATCTCATACTCTTGTGTCCGAGTTTGCTGAATCCATGAGCAGGTAATTCAAAATGTCAATGATGAGCGAGTTGACCTTCTTCCTTGCTTTGCAAATCAAGCAAAGCAAATAAGGAACGTTTGTTTGTCAGACAAAATACACTAAAGACCTGCTAAAATGCTTTGACATGTCAGATGCAAAACCACTTGCTTCCCCAATGGGTACTTCAGTTGCACTTGATCCAGATGAAGACGGAGAAGAAGTGGACTAGAAGGAGTTCCGGAGCATGATCGACTCCCTCCTCTACTTAACGGCTACGAGGTCATACTACACTTTGTTGTGTGTCTGTGCGCTCGTTATCAGGCTTCTCCCAGGGCTTCACATGGTCAAGCTATTAAGCGCATTCTAAGGTATCTCAAGCACACACTTGAATTTGGCATTTGGTATTCTACATCATCTTCATTATGCTTAAGAGGTTTTTCTGACACTGACTTTGCTGGATGTCGTATTGATCGCAAGAGTACGTCTGGGACTTCTAACTTTATGGGTTCTTCTCTTGTGTGTTGGTCTTCTCGCAAACAGTCTAACGTGGCACAGTCGATAGTCGAGGCTGAATATGTAGCTGCTGCTAGCTGTTGCGCACATATTTTGTGGGTGGTTTCTACTTTCCGGGTCTTTGAGTTGGATTTTAAAGGAGTTCCACTGTTTTGTGACAACACGAGTGTGATTAGCTTAGCAAACAAACTAGTACAACATTCTAGGACCAAACACATTAACGTGCGTTATCATTTCTTAAGAGATCACAATAAAAAGGGGATACCGATTTGTGCTTTGTTGATACCTAGAATCAGCTTGCAGATATTTTCACCAAGCCTCTCGATGCTTCTCGTTTTACATTTTTGAGGGGAGAGCTTGGCATTTGTCATCCTTATGGCATAATGTGAGGGAGAGTTGTGTACTTTTGCATATGCTTCTGTAATATGATTAATTGCTTTCACATGTACATGCTTTATTATGCCTTCTACAATATTGTCTTATACTTCTGTTGATTATGCTTGGATTGAATACATCTAACTACTTGTCTTGAGTATGGTTTTTATTTGTGAAAATTTGAAAATGGTCACTACTTAGTCTGGAAACTAGCATGAATAGGCTAGGGTTCATTTGCTATTCATTACATACCTGATAGCTTTGTCCTTTTCACTTGGATGCTAATATGCAACTTGATCCTTTTATGCTAAAAATTAAAAAAATGAAAATGATGAATGATGAAAAGTGAAAATGAAACAAAAATGTTTATCTTATGATAAAATTGAAAAGATCCAGGTGGTTTGCATTGTCGCACTACTTTGTTCTAGACTGCTTACCATTGCACTTTGGTATGAACTGGGACATTGAAGTGTATACCATGACCATTGCCTTAAGCTTCTGATGGTTCATCCTAGGCTTGGCTTGGTCGGTTAGCATAAGGTTGACTTGCAAATAACCCCTGGCACCTAAAAAAAGGAATAAAAAATTAATTTCCTTGCATATCAAGTTTGTTGTAGCTCCTTGTAGTGGGATGTGCTTATCTAGTTTGTATTTGACTAGCTTTTGTATCTCTTACCTTGCCATGTATAGTATGATAGTATGAGTAGTGATGCTTTTATTTGCTAAAACATTAAAATGCTTGCTCTTACTGTTAATTAGATTGTATACATTCGAGATTGTCATACAGTTGGTTAGGACAACTTGTGAGGCACGATGATTGTTTGTACTATAATTGGACTTAATTATATTCCAGAAACATTGCATTTACACTTTACTCTCACAACTCATGATGCTATCTTGATGTCTGCATTGCCAAAGAGAGAGAGTTCATGAGAGTTTGTTGCCTAATTGAGTTTTTGAGGTAGTTTTGTTCTTAAGCTTTGTTTTATCATCCTTTTTCAAGTGGCATGTTTCTTTTTGCTCTTTCTAGAGCTTTCATGGTCAGTTGTGCGCTGAACTTGTTTTTAATCTTCTTTTTTATCTTGGATTGTCAATGCACTCATTGAGGGGGAGATTGAGAGACCAAGTGAGAGTTTTCACCGTGGTTCAAGGTTATGATGAGTGATTGACGGAGTTTGCTATGATGTTCATGTATGGATGCTTGGAAGTGTGTGTATGTCTATGCTTGTCTCGTGTGTGCAGGGTTGAGATACTCGTCAACTGTCGATGGCAAGGGATCAGGGTTAGACAGGGAGTCTAATGCCAGATGGTCGAGGATGTCAGTCAAAGTTGAGAGTGACCTCAGATGTACGCATGGAGACCAAGCAGGACAAGGGATAACGGTTGATCGAGATGAGGTGCCGTTCGAGTCAGCGAAACGGAAGCCAGTACAAGTGACAAGGCGGCTCGCGGGATCGAGAGCGGGAGAGACTTGTTGGCAGTCGAGTTCACGGACTAACGATGATCGTCGATAATCTGCGAGGCTTTGTCGGTTTTTGCTGAAACCCGTCTCATTTCTAAATGTTTTTAAATTCCAATAATTAGGAGTTTATTTTCATTTAGTAATTTAGATTAAGCGTAAACTTTTAGTATTTTTCGAAATTTCCAAAATTCTGAAAATATATTAAAAGTATAAGGTCAAGTTGTAATAAGTTAGAGTCAAAACTTTGGGTATTGTTCAGAATATGTAATTGTGAAAATACGTCATGGTATTAATCTGAAAATACTCAAGGGTTTCTTTGTAAAGTGTCCCCCTTGGGTAGGCCTATTTAAAGGCCTTCATACCCAAGGTTTGGGGTTGTCCACTTGAATGCTAGAACCAGAAATTTTCTTCAGCTATGTAGTCATTATCTCCAAAAATTTGTTCTGTTGTTTGATATGAATTCTTGCAAGTTTTTGTTTTTTGCTCTGAATTGAAAGTACCTTTCCTATTGTTTATCCCATATCGTGAACAGTGCACTGCTCTCTAGTGGATTTTGTCACCCAAGATGTGCTACAGCGCCGCTAGTCTTCTTTTGGTTTGCCGATGAAATTTGTTTTGCTCCTTGCATCTTCCTAGAATCATTACTTCAACATTTCTGTAGATTTTGTTATTCAAGAAGATTCATAACTCCTACACCACATGTTCTTTTGCACTAGCTGTCTACAGAACTCTGCTAGATCAGAGCACTTTCAGTTTGTGCCATATTCAAGTTTTGTGCCGTTTTGATTTAAGCATCTGGGAGAATCATTGTTTGGCCTGAAGTTGTTTTTGCTTTCCAACTAGCAGTAATATGCAACTCTAGCTTGAGGTTGTCTTCTGAGTTGTACTGTGCCATCACTATTCTTTTTGTTGGTTCCTCTACAGAAACAACCAGAGCACATTATTCTGTGTTGATAGATGCATATAACTTCTATAGAAACACTGTAGCAAACAAGAATCATGGTTTACTATGTCCTGTTTTTTCAGTGAGGTATTGTCCTTGATTTTATTCTCTCTAGATCCTTCTCCTGAGATTGTTGATCTTCTTAGCCGCCGAAATTATGTCTTTGATCTTCATTTTCAGACCTAGCCTTCATTGCTGACTTGTAGTTGAGGTGTAATGTTGAGCTTCAGATTGTATCACCATCATCAGACTGCTGCCAGGCCAGAAAGCCAACAAAGCACATGGCAGGTACATGGTGACTGGTTTGATTGAGTTTTTCCTGCTGAAAATTTTGTGGGTTGTTTGTATTTTGTTTCCTAACTGCTGAACAAAGAAAGATTTTTCTGACATACTTCTTTACATAATTATTCAGCTCATCTAGAGAAGCAAAGTAATTAGTTATTTTGGTTGTTGAGGCTTTGCATGTAAGTTGCAGTTTCTGACTTTGCTGAAATATTCTATTTGCATGTAGCATTTTTTTGGTAGGTTGTGTTATCAGAATTAGTTACATGTCAGAATATTGGCCGAAAGATAAGTATAAATCAGATTGGTTGTACCTGTTGCATGCAAACTTGTGATTTACTTTTCTCTGTTGCGTGGTGTTTGGTCTGTCAAGTGATTGCCAATGTTGTTTTATTCCCTAAGTGATCAAGTGACGGATTTTGTTTTACTATAGAAAATATTCCTCATGTGCATGAAGCTAATTAGATCATTTTCTAATGTTTCAACTAGTACTGGTTCTGTACAAGCTATTCTATCCATCTAACCTGTTGTGATTAATCAAAGTCCTTCATTTTTATTTTTTTCAGATTTGCTACAGTAACTACTAAATTTGCTGTGTTTCTTTTGAAAGGTGTTCCTACAATTGTGTTCTATTGACTCACTACTTTACACTGTTTATTATCATTTTTCAAGCTGAGTTTTCAGTAAGCTGAATATTGCATATGTACTGAATTAACTCATTGGCTCTTGTTCGAATATGCTACAGTAAAGGTTCAGTTATTCTGATTCACTAGAATTTGGCAAAAATCAAATATAAGTTTTTAAAGTTCGACTAAATTGATTGGTGTTTCAAACTCCAATTGAAAAAATAGTCGACACTTTATCAATTGATTCAAGTGAATCATTTATCTGAAACTTTTAATCGAACATCAATTTAAATCTGCAATTTTTAGAGGAGTGTTGGGTGTCTTTGGAAAGGCCATCGGTCTTGATTAAAAAAATTGTCAAAGCGCCTATTCACCCCCCTCTAGTCACCAATCCGATCCCACACTTTTTATGTTCCCTGTTCATCGAAGGTCTCGGAAGTCAAGGTGCATCGAAGGCATGGCCTGGATAAGGGTCTTCGTAGAGTGTGCTCGGGGCTGAGACACTACGAAGTGGTGCTTATGGATATGCGTCATGCGGAGGCCTTGGACGGAGGGACTTCAGAAGGTGGCGAAGGGACTCCGAAGGTGGGGCTTCAGAGTGTGGCTGACTTGAGGTACTTCGGTCATGCATGGCTTCGGTACAAGAACTGACGAAGTTCAAGCTAGGAGTAGCTGCAAAGCCGTGGTGGTTCACTCCAGAGGTGATGGTGCGAAGGCTCAAGAGCTTTGACGGCTTCGGCTCAAAACAATCACTGTACCGAAGACTGACTTTGGTGAAGCAAAGGCCTTTGGCTCAAAGCGTGTCACCGAAGCTTCTACACACTTTGTGTGTGAAAGGGGGCTTTAGAAGATTCCAATTGTGCAAAGGCTGATCGTGTATGCTCTGCAAAAGTTGATGCTGTCTCCTCTGTGAAGCTGACAAAAGAAGCCTCCGGAAAAGTAGACTACCATCTGTACTCCCTTGTTTGGCTGAGATAAAAATAGTGTAAACCCTAGGGGTAGAGTAGTCTATTCACAGGGCTGAATAGTGCCTATAAATAGTGAAGGCTGGCTAGGTCTAGGTAACACTCTGAGCAGCCATTCTTAGAACTCCTAGAGCTATCCGCCACATCCATGTACTCAGTACTGTGAGTCTTTTTGTGTTCCCTATTCATGCAATGAAATTTTCATTATGTTCTATGTCTATTGCTTGAACTTGTATTCTTGTTTTGCACTACATGTGATGATTTCTCTGTGCTACACTTCGTTTTGTTCTAGCCAGAGTTTTTGCTCTGTTTCTTTTTAGAGAAGTGTGTTAGTGTTATGTATGTGCGATGTGTGTGTTTCTTTCAGTGTGTGTTCGCTCCATGTAAACTGGAGGCGAGACCTCTCTGATTACTAGCGAAGCACTAAGTTGTGCTCGAGTCCTGTTTTCTTTCCTCAGTCGAGATCCTCAGTGAATTCGGTTCTATATGTTTTTAGACCTTCGAAATACGAAGCCTAGTACTAGTTGCTAGTGCGGAGTATCTGGTCGAAGTCCTTAGAGGGAATACCACTCCTACGAAGGGTGAAGTGCGAAGTCTGCACTAACCTAGCAGAGGTGTTTTGGGGTTTGTGGGTGTGAGCGAAGTCTTCTTGACTTCGAACTTTTACTCTTTGCGAAGCCTGGTTTTGGAGCTATAAAATACCTCCGAACCAGATGTCCGAAGGGTGTGTTCGAAGCCTGTTCCGTAGGAGACTGTGTATAAAACAGAAGGCAAGTTTTTGCCAGGAATTTTAAAAGCTCCCATTCACCCCCCTCTGGTCGCCCTTTTTGGTCCAACAATTGGTATCAGAGCTTGGTTAAGATCATCAGTTGACCTTAATCGGTTTTGTGATCTCTTGGCGACATGGATAGAGTTAGTAAAATACCTCTGTTCGATGAGTCTGACTTTGCATACTGGAAGGTGCGCATGGAGGCTTACTTGCTAAGCCAAGGAAATGCAATTTGGGAGATTGTGGACTCACAATACTCCATCCCTGAAACCCTCACCACTCAGATAGAGAAAGATCAGTATAATTCTAACTCCAAAGCTAGAAACATATTGTTTATTGGCTTGAGTAGGAGTGAGTTTGATAGGGTTCAGCACCTAAGGACAGTTAGGGAAATTTGGACTACACTCACTATTTTTTATGAGGGCACTAATCAGATTAAGGCTAGGCACCCAAGCACATACAATCAACAATATCAGCTGTTTGTGCAAGGCCCTAGTGAATCTATAGATGCCATGTTGTCTCGCTTTGACGCAATAGTGAGTAACTTGCGGTCCAATGGGACACTTGTTTACAATGACCATGATAGAGCTATCAAGCTTCTCTATGCTCTTGATCGTAGCATATGGGAAGTAAAGATATCCAGCATTGAGGAGTTCACGGGTTATGATACATTGACCTGTGATGAGCTCTTCAGCAAGCTGAAGTCCACAAAGATTGCCAAGGCATCTCTTGCAGTGCATAGGAACTCTTTGCCACAACCATTGGCACTAGTTTCTGGTTCTAGCCGTGGCACCACTACAGAACCAAGCACATCTGGTACTTGTGTTCATGCAGGTGGTTTTGCATTATCCTCTCTAGTCTTTGTCACTAAGGAGCAGGTGGATACTCTAGATGATGAAGAGCTTGCTCTCATTGCTAGAAGGTTCGCCTGTTTTCACAATGAGAGACGGGATCAGAGGAGAAGTGGTTTTAGTGGTTGTTTTGAGTGTGGTGACACTTCTCACATCAAGGCCAAATGTCCTAAGCTCAAGAGGAGAGATGAGAGTGAGCGCCCCAAACACCACAAGAAGGAGAGGAAACCCTATGTGAAGGGTAAGCGCGGCAAGGTGGCTAAGAGGGTAGCCAAGGCCGCTTCCAGAGCATTTGTTGCTACACTCAGCGACATCGACACTTCCTCAACTGAGGAGTCGAGCTCTGATGAGGAGGAAGAATCTCCAAGGAAAGGGGAGAAGAAGGAGAAGAAGGCAAGGGATTTCACCGGCCTTTGCTTCATGGCCGACAACAGTCACAGCAGCGATGAGCTTGACTCCTCTAAGGTACCTCTATCCTATGACTAGCTTTCAATTAAAGTAGATGAACTGAATGAAGTAGTTCTTAGTCAGGATAGATTACTTGTGCAAGCTTCTAGGGAAAGAAAAGACCTTAGATTTAGGCTAGAATCTGTTTCTATTAATTATGCCATGCTTAAGTCTAAAATTAATGATGCTGAATATGAATCTTGCACTGTTGTCATGAGTGAGCTTGCTCAGTTGCATTCTGTACATGCTCAAACTATTGATGAGCTTGAGATTGCATAGAAGCAGCTTTTTTTTATAAGAGTCTAGACCTATTTCTTCCGATGCTTGTTCAAATTGTCCTTTGTTAATTGATAGTATTAATTTAAGAGACAAGCATGTTAAGGAGTTAGAGGCTAGATTGGAGAGTGCTAAGTATTCTAAGGATGTGCAGCCTGCTTGTTTCACTCGCATCACCCTTAAGGACCAACTCAGTTTTGCTAGAGGGAAAGTTGAAAAACTCATGACTGAGAATGAATATCTTCTTTCTATTGTGAAAAAATGTACTGAGGGAAAGGGTAGGATGAACTTTCTCTTGGCCAAGACCAAGATGTGTGCTGACAGGGCAGGGTTGGCTCTAGGATTGGGTTTTGAGAGAATTCCTTCAGACAGTGTGAACAAAACTGTTTTTACCTCACCCACTACCTTAGAGAGAGAAAGAGCCCAGTTAGACACTCCTCAGAAAGCCAAGAAACCTACCCAGCCTCCAAAGAAAATTCCACCTCCTCCACTCAAGAAAAAGGGAAAATTACTCGTATGCCATTATAATTTTCAGAAATTGCCTATATGCCACTGTCAGTGACGGTGGTGGCCCCCATCTGTCAGTGACACACTAATGGCATATTGGCAAACTGTAAAAATTGTAATGGCACGGAAAAAAATAACCCCAAGAAAAACCCTCAGCAGAAACCCAAGGAACCTGTGAGAATTGCTCCTATGACCCATGAGAGTACCCCTAGGAGAGTGTTTCACTGCTCTTACTGTCAGCAGGTGGGTCACTTGGTTGGGTTCTGTTTCCGTCGCATCAAGGATGAGCGGCGTTCTCAGGCATTGAGGTTCCAAGACATGCATTACCCATCTCTAGGTATGCATTAGTCTGAATTTTACTCATGACCTATTTATGGGGCTTCCTGATCTTCTCGGAGTGGTTTTGTACCTCACGGTGTTCACCATGTTTCATATGGTGCTAGACCTCGTGTTAGTGGCTTTGTGCCTCGACACGATGAGAGACCTCGTCATATGTCTAGGTTGCATCATGTAGGTAGACCTCGCACTTTGCATCACGCCACTTTACCTGTGCGTAGACAATCTATTTTTACTATGCCTACTGCTCGTATCTCTTAGTGCTAGATGCCTCGTCATATTTTCACTCACCCCAGCACTGAGCGATCGAGATTTTCTCATTTTGTGTAGATGATGGGCCGAGGCTTGGAGGACACGTGGATCATAGACTCCGGTTGTTCACGCCATATGATCGGGAATGCAGCATGATTCTCTAGCCTCACCACAACCAAGCAAAAAGAACAAATCACCTTCGACAATAACCTAAGATGTAGAGTGAAAGGTAAAGGTGTGGTAAGAATCAACTCGAATTTCACTCTCAAAGATGTTGTTTTGGTTGAAAATTTGGGATATAATTTGCTTTATGTATCCCAGTAGCTTGATGAGGGTTTCGAAGTGCCATTCCATCGTGATACTTCGCATGTACTCAATTTTGATGGTGTTTTGGTTTGTAAGATGTTTAGAGTTGGAAGAGTTTTTGTAACACCCCAAGATTTAAAAAGAAAATAAAATAAAAGAAATACATTTCTGATGGTGTTTTGGTTTGTAAGATGTTTAGAGTTGGAAGAGTTTTTGTAACACCCCAAGATTTAAAAAGAAAATAAAATAAAAGAAATACATTATTAAAGGAATTTATGGATTTTATTATTAAAGAAAACCCTAAAAGAGCCCTATTAAAGCCAAACAGGGATAAATATTCAAAATATGGACTTGGAAAATTTATGGAATAAACTAGAGGGCAAGACAAAATTTCAGGAATTTTTACAAATTTTTCTCAACAGTGATTCAACCCTTAATCAAATAAATGAATTACTGGATTTATTTTAGATCAGAAAACATTTATTAATCTTATTGGGCCTCAACCCTCAATCTTCCCCGAGCCCGGCCCAGTCCGACCGCCAGCCACCGACAGGTGGGACCAACCTGTCGGCGCTCACATCCCGCCTCTCTCTCCCGCCCGCGCCCCGCTTGGCCCCACCAGTCAACCCCCTGTTGCCCACCGACCGCACGGGCCCGCCTGTCAGGCTTTCCTTTTTTGCTCACCCACCGACAGGTGGGGGCCACCTGTCGGATCCATCTTCTTCGATGGAATCCCCCCTCTTTCCTTTCCGGCGAGATCCCCTCCCAAATCCGCCGCCGGCCGCCCAATCTCGCCAAACCGAGCCCGGGATCGTGATCCCCTGACTCCGGCGATCTCTTTCCATCCAAGCCCGACGCGGATTCATGGTTATAGAAGCCTAACCGTATGCATGGAAGCTCGTCGGCGCAAAATGGAACCCCTCGGATTTCCACCGGCATCCTTTCCTTCTTGCGCCAGAAAACCCCCTATTTAAAACCCCCCTCGGCCACCGCCCTCTGCCCACGCTGCCTTAACCGAGCCCAAGCACACCAGAGCGCCCCGGCAACCTTTTTCGAGTTTCTCCCCTGCTCCACCTCCGGTCGCCGATCGCCGTCGACTCTGGCCCCCTCCGTCCACGCCACTGCCACCGTCGTGACCGCCGGAGCCCACCCAACCTCGGCCACCCCTCGGTTGGTCGTGGAACCCGCTGGATCGACGTCGCCGACGACCACCCGAGAAGACCTCGCCGTCTACCCTCACCGTCGGCCGCCATCCTTCGACCATCCTCACCGTCGCAGGTACGGTTGGAACCACCGTACTCCCCTCGTTCCATTTCTGCTGGTAGCTAGGGCCGTAGGACCCCGCCGCCGCCGTCGCCGCCGCACCCGAGGCCGCCGTCGCCGGAGACGAAGGGGGTACATGCCCCCTTACGCCCGTGCCGTGCTGGACCGCATCACGACCGTCTGATCGTGATCGGAGGGCTACGATTAAATCCCTTCGGGATTTAATCCGGGCCCTCAGAGCTGGTCAAACCGGTATGTTTTAATCCTGACCGTTGATTGTAACTTAAAAGCTTGGATCGATCTCGTGCGTCCACGCGTGCCCATTCGGTGCATTCTAATCCTGGCCGTTCAATCTCATTAAACCCAACCGCCTCGCATATGGCCGTTGGATCCAGATCCAACGGTCCAGATCGCTCGGGTCCACGCGCACAGTATAGCGGTCCACCGTGAGCCTGGCTCACCGCGGACTAAATCCTATTTTCTGTTAAAATAAAATTCCAGAAAAATGTTTAAACTTTGAAAATTCATAACGTGCTCATTTTAACTCCAAATTTCACCATTCAAATTTTATTAAATTCAGCATTTTATTCTCTACACATTAATGCCATAAAAACAGTATGTTACTATTGCCCAAAATAATCTTATTAATTAAATGAATAAAAACCCCCTTAGGGATAAAATAATAAATTCAGAAAATAAATTAGGAAAAACATTAAAATATAAGTTTTACTGTTTTTTCACCAAACTTCAGAATATTAAAACTTTACTTCACATAATAAAACCCATAAACATGTATGTCTATTATTTGGTGGATTTTTTTATCTATTTATTAAATGTATTGTTTATTTTTCCGTATCGAGAAGACTACGAGTTCGTCGAGGAGCCGGAGTTTTATCCCGAGGTTCCTCCATCACCATTTGCTGAGCAAGGCAAGTCATCGACCCACTCCTGTGGAAATAGTTGATCATCATTTGAGCCCATGTTTTAATAAATTATCGTTATAACTCATAGGATAATATTGCATTAGTCAAATATCAAGCCTTACACTTATATTTATTAGATCCCGTTCTTGTGTGCAAACCCAAGCCATGCTTATTGAGCCTTAACTCCTTGTCACTCTACTATAAGAATATTAGCTAGTGCCCAATGTACCGGCACAACTGCTATAGGATAACAAGAATGAGTCATAGATAGATGGATTCTACTATATGAAATTTCCCCCGTTATTCTTGTCTCTGGACTCTGTTGGAGTTGGCTATGTTATAAGTATGGTGGGTTCCGGGTGCAAGCTAGGACATTGGTTGGTCGCACTCGGGGCACTATAAGGACCGGTCTGCGGGATCTGTTGCAAAGAACTTCCGTACCAACCACAAGTCTAATGGGTAAGTCCTAACTGAAAGTATGGAACAATCCGACTCGATGCACCATAGTGGAGGGGGCAAGGGGCAACCTGCGGGTGACTTGTACCGACGTGGCTCAAGGGGGGGTATAGTGAGGCTCGACGCGTCGAGACATGATACGAAACACATAAGAGGGTGCTGTCGGGTCGAGGAGGACCATATGGAAGGTTTTGGCATGAGTTCTCGTGGAATGGGTCATCTCGTTACACTTTGGTGTAAGTGGTGAGTGCGTGCCTTGTGGGTAAAGTGGTACATCTCTGATCAGAGTATTTAATCTTTTCGAAAAGCCGAGCCCACGGTCAAGGGCGGGTTGTGTGACTACTCGCAGTTAGTTTACTATTGTTTGAATGGTTGAGTTATTCATGGCATGTAAGGACTGTTGAGCGAGGTGGGGCTGACTGTACCCCTCGAGTTAGAATATGATGATGCATACACATGTTTACATTTTAGTACTAATAACTTGCTCACATTTAATTGCTTTACAATTATGCTTTTCCGCAAAATTAGCCACTATCCTCCTTGTTATTACTTTGCATTATATTTGCATTCGGTGGCTTGCTGAGTACGTTTGTACTCACCCCCGTTGACTTACACCACCAGAGCCCGTCTACTACGAGGAGGATGAAGGTCTGGAGTAGCGACCCAATCAAGGCGAGACTGGAAGGAGGCGTTCATCTAGGACCCTTTGATTTATTAGTTTCTCTTCACCTTTATTCACTTTTGTATTAATACGGTCTACGAACCGTGAATGATTGCTCGTATTTGTACGTGGTCGCATGATGAACGTCTTGGTTTATTGATTTTCTATGGAATTTCAATAAAGGTCCTGATTTATTAAATCGAGGCGTGACAAGATGGTATCAGAGCCGACTTGACTATAGGAAGCCAAACAGACTTAACCCTAGGACATATAATAACTATATTTTTCTTACAAAATTACTTATCCTCTCATCTTCCAAGGTTTTAACAAAAACTTTCTCTCTTTTGTAGATGCCGGTTCGTACCCTGAGCGGGAACCTTCACGACAAGGCCGGATTCATCCGCGAGCTACGCATGCTCGTCGGTTTCCTCGGATTTGAGCACGAGCCGATGTTCCATGGAGTCTTCCCCGACGAGGAAGAGAGCTACTATGAGGTCACCGTCATCATCCAGCCCTCTCCTCAGACAGCCCACATCTATCGAGGTGGAGGACCTACCTTCTTGGTAGCTAGCCAGCGCACTGCCCTCCACGCCCTCACCGAGCTTCGGGTGATCTACGACAGTGAGCTCTACGACACGGATTATCGCTTTGTGCCCCTTCGCACTCCAGGGAGTCCCCACAGCGTCTACGTCAGCACGCTCTCCCAGCGCCATTCTACGATTGGACACACCGTACGTTTGTTGGAGGCAATGAATGAGCTCCACTATGAGGCACTGCAGGATGCCAACGGACAGCGTGACACGGTCGATTTTTACTGACACTCTTCCGAGGATCTGAACCGCGAGAATGGAGATCTTCATCGCCGTATCCAATAGGGACACCGATTGGCTGCCGAGGCAGAGGAGCTACGATGCCAAAATGAGCTCCTACGGTAGCGCGTCGCCAACAATCCTCATCTCCACCATCAGATTGAGGAGTTGAAGAAGGACATCGAGGAGATCTCACCCCTTCTGCCCCTCAAGCAGAAATCGCTTCGGATCCCCACCGTGAGGCCTAAGAGGATTTCCCGTAGTGCACCTCCCGCCGGACCCTCTAGATCCACGACCCCGACCGTCTCCATCGAGTCCGTGGTCGAGTCGTCCCCTGAGCTGCCTTAGATGTAGCTTTTTCGATTGGTTGTTTCTTTTTATTTTTTTGGATTGTATTGCCACTCATGTCAAATATAAGGCATGAGTGAAGAATTAAATGAATAAATGTAATCGCAAGAACGACACATTTGGAAATAAAGCTTAGTATCATTTCCCCTAAGAATATATTATCTATTTTGGAAACTTCAGGATGACAAACACTCAGGGTTCCGATGCTCCTCAAAACGGAGGAGAAAATGACAACTTGACACAGTGGGGAGCAACCGGGCAAAGGCAAGACCCGGTCGCCAACCACCCCACCCTGGCCGAGATGATGGCCACTCAGAATCAGTTGGTGTCTGCCCTACTGAATTAGATGCAATAGCAGCAGCAGCAGATGCAAGAGCAGCAGGCTCAATTCTTCCGCCTCCACCAACAGCCAGAGCTGCCTCGCCCCACCACTCCCGCTCCCACCCCCGCCTCTCAGCTCTCGGAATTCCTCCGAGTCCGCCCACACACGTTCTCAAGCACCACCAACCCCATGGAGGCTGGTGACTGGTTGAGAACCATTGGCAAGAAGCTAGACCTCCTAACTTGTACTGAGCAGGAGAGGGTGGCTTTCACCGCCCATCAGCTTCAGGGTCCCGCCGCAGAATGGTGGGACAATCTGCGCGAAACCTTGCCTGAGGGACACATCCATACTTGGGCAGAGTTCTCTGCTACCTTCTGCGCGGCCCATGTCCTGGACGGCATTATTGCCCAGAAACAGCAGGAGTTTCGGGACCTGCAACAGGGGAGCAGGACCGTCACCGAATACCTGCATGAATTCAACAGGTTGGCCCGGTATGCACCCGAGGAGGTCCGTACTGATACGGCCAGACAATCCAAGTTCCTCTGAGTACTGAAGGATGAGCTGTCCCTTCAGCTCATTTCTGGAGATTATGCCAACTTCCAAAAGTTGGTAAACAAAGCTATCATTCAGGAAACCCAGCAAAACAAGGTTGACCTAAAGAAGAAGAGAATGCTTGCCTTCAAGCAGAACCAAGGCATGGCACAGAGGCCTCATTTCACCCCTCCTCCACCGGCGCCACAATACCACCCCCGCCCGGTGTATCGTCCGGCGCCACCCGCCGCCAACGCCGGAGTCGGACAGCCTCGCCCCGCTCCCGCCGCACCAGCCGCACCACCCGTCCCGGCAAAGAAGGCAGAGATTCTGCGCGACAAGCACGGCAAGCCCGTGGTGTGTTTCAACTGCCGCTAGGAGGGGCATTACTCCCACCAGTGCCCCCACCCCAAGCGCGCACAAGGAGTCACGACGAACCCCGCCATCCGCGCCCGCGTCAACCACGTCACTGCTGAAGAAGCCCAGGCCGCACCCGAGATCATAATGGGTAAGTTCATGGTACATTCAACCCTTGTAGTGGTTTTATTCGACACTAGAGCTACGCACTCCTTCATATCAACTTCTTTTGTTGAAAAGAACAACCTAAACATAAATGAACTACCGAGATCCGTGCTAATAGTCACCCCTGGGAAACAAACTCTAGCCCAATCCTATAGTCCAAGGGTATGGGTAGATATCCACGGCACAATATTTTGGGCCGACCCCATCCTAATAGAATGCCAAGGCTTGGACCTCATTCTAGGAATGGATTGGCTCAATAAACACAAAGGAGTGATAAGATGTGCCTGGAGACAAATAACTGTGACCAGTGAAGAAGGGACTGTCGTCACATTTCAGATGCCAAGCCTGAAGTTCAGAAAACTGAGGCTGCACCAGATTACCTTGGAGGAGATACCGGTAGTTTGCGAGTACCCGGACGTGTTTCCGGAGGATTTACCAGGGATGCCACCCAAGAGGGACATCGAGTTCCGGATTGACTTAGTACCCGGAACCACTCCCATTTACAAGTGACCATACCGAATGGCCGCTAATGAGCTAGCTGAAATGAAGCAGCAACTGGAAGATCTTGAGAAGAAAGGCTACTTCAGACCTAGCACATCCCCGTGGCGAGCCCCCGTCATTTTCGTTGAGAAGAAAGAGGACAAGGCTAAGCGTATGTGTGTGGATTACCGAGCCTTGAATGAGGTGACCATCAAGAACAAGTACCCGTTACCCAGGATCGATGATCTTTTTGACCAGCTGAAAGGAGCTACGGTATTTTCCAAGATCAACCTGCAATCCGGATATCATCAGCTGAGGATTCGAGAGGAGGATATACCCAAGATGGCTTTTACCTCTCGCTATGGATTATATGAGTGCACGATTATGTCTTTTGGATTGACCAACGCCCCTGCCTTCTTCATGAATATGATGAATAAGGTGTTCATGGAATATTTGGACAAATTCATCGTGGTTTTTATAGATGACATCCTCATCTATTCCAAGGATCATGTTGGACCGGAAACGGCGACCAGAGGGGGGGTGAATGGGAGCTTTTAAAAATTCAGGCTAAAAACAGCCTTCGGTTTTAATCCTATCTTCTGCGGAACAGGCTTCGAACACTACCTTCGGATGTCTGGTTCGGAGGTACTTCGACAGCTCCGAACACAGGCTTCGCAAGAGCAAAAGTTCGAAGCCAAGAAGACTTCGCTCCACTAACAACCCTCGAAAATCTACTCTGCTAAGTCAGTGCAGGCTCCGCACACGGGGTGCTTCGAGCAGGCTTCGCACTTCACCCTTCGCAAGAGTGGACAGCCCTCTGAGGACTTCGACCAAGTACTTGGCAACAACAACTGGTGCTGGGCTTCGTACACGAAGGTCTAAACGCACACAAACGGACTTCGCTAAGGGCTTCGACACAAGAAGCAAAACGGGCCTCGATCAAGGCTTCGCTAGTAAGCTGTGAGGTCTGGCCTCAAGTTACACAGAGCGAACGCACGCTGAAAAACACACTTCGCACAGAAACAACCTTCGCCTAGACAGGCTTCGGTGCACTACAACTAGCGAGGTATGTAACGCGAGCTCAAGCAAAAAGCACAAAGAAGCAGGGCTTCGCCGCTTGAACAAGGAACACAAAAAGATTGAACTCTGGATGAATACAGTGAGGTATGTGGCTACAGGAGCTCAACAGTAAATGCTCAAAGTGTTAAATGTTACCTACTGAGCCCCCATATTTATAGCCCACAGTTCACCCAAAGGAAGTGACTACTTTACCCCTAGGGTTTACATTGAATTTGTCTCTACAGAACTAAGGGGTACAAAAGGTAGTCCACCTTTATTCTGGAGGCTTCTCTGTCAGCTTTGCAGAGGGGACAGTGTTAGCTTTTTGCAGAGCAGACAGTGTCAGCCTTTGCAGTCTTTGACCTTCTGGAGCCTCCCTTCGCACGCGAGGGTGCGGTAGCTTCGGCGAGAAGCCTTGAGCCTGTTGGCCTTCGCTTCGCCGAAGATAGCCTCCGATACAGTGACGGTTTTGAGCCGAAGCCGTCAAAGCCCTTGGGCCTTCGCACCAACACCTCTGGAGTGGACCACCACGGCTTCGCAGCTTCACCCAGCTCGAACTCCATCAGTCCGTGTACCGAAGCCATGCAGGCCGAAGCGCCTCAAGTTAACCTTGCTCCGGAGCTAGCCTCGCTCCGAAGCCTTCCACACTCCGAAGCCCCACCTTCGGAGTACCACCCTTCAAAGTCCCTCCTTCATCCAAGGCCTCCGCATGAAGCATTCCATGAGCACTTCGTCGCAGTGTCTCTCCCCGAGCACACTCCTCGACGAGCCTCACCCGGACCATGCCTTCGATGCGCCTCGACTTCTGAGACCTTCGTCGGGTACCTTCGAATGTCTCCCTCCGGAGCACACTTCGAAATCCTTGCCTCCGCAGAGGACTTGTTCCACCATACTCCGAAGTCACTCCATCCGGAGTACCTTCGAAGTGCCTCACCTCCGAGGACTTTGTCTCGGAGCACCTTCAGCCGGAGCCACGCTCCGCACTCTCTGCCTTCACCTGGCACGCCTCGACCCGAGGACCGACCCGGACCCCCTTCGCAGCCATCGTGACGGAGCTCCCCGCTCCCGTGGCATCAAGCCTCCCTCTTGACCCAGGTTCACCTGCTACGTTCGTCCGTCGCCTCCGAAGTCCCTGCGCACCACAGACAAACAGACAAGTGTATCCAGTACTCCGGAGACCTCTCCGGGTTAGCAACCTCTGGTACACACTCCGGTGTACCGCCCAAAGTACCGAAGCCTTCGGTACGAACCCAGTCATTGTGTACTGTCGGACCCCTCCGACACGCACACTCCGCTGCAACAGCTGCAGCAACCAAACACCGAACACCCTTCGGTGAAACCACCTCCGAAACCCCTCCGGAGGTACCCTCCTCCGAACACCCTTCGGAGGTACCCTTCGAACAGAGGGTAAAAGCCTGTCAATCACTCATCACAAATACTGAAACCAACCCTTGGTTTCTCAATCTCCCCCTTGATGAGTGCATTGACAACCAAAACAAGTTCAAGAAAGTTAAAAACTTTCAGCACACAAGTGACCATAAAAACTCAGAAAAGAGCCAACACATGTCACTTGACAAAAGAATTTTCCTCCCCCGTTTTCAAAAGAGTCAAAAGCCCCTTCGGCAAATCTCCCCTTTCTCAAGATAAAAACTCCCCCTGAGTTAAGTTTTCCCCCTTTGTTAACAAAAAGCCTTTATGTCAAGCGTTGTCTCCCCCTTTTGAAATTATGCCCCCTTGCGGCAGAGAACGAAGCAAGTCTCTTCCTTTTAGGAATTTCTCCCCCTTTGGAAATGCAAGCATCAAGGAGCATGTAAAAGATGCAAAGCTTTGAAATGAGCAGAATTGCAAAGACATATGAAGCAAAAATATGCCAACAATAACACCAAAGATCATGGGCTCAGCTCAAATCAACATTCTCGAAAAACATGATGAAGCATGTGATTTGACCATTTTTGAAATAAACGCATCACCACTTAGTCAAGGAAACTAGACGAGTAAAAGCAAGGACTGCGCAAAGCTAGTCAATTTCTACTCTAGACAGACAAGTCCAGTTCAAATGGAGCATGAAAAGCAAACTTGATAAGCAATGAAGTTTTGTTGTTCTTTTCTTAGTGCCAGGGGTTATTTGTTTGTCCACCTTATACTTTCCAATCAGGCCAAGCCTAGGCATGAAAACCATAAGAAGCTTGAGGCAATGATTTTGGCAAACACTACACTATTCCAGTTCAGACCAATGTGCAATGGTAAGCAGTCTAGAATAGGGTAGTGCGACAAACAAACCCACCTGGATCTTTTCACTTAAATCATGCAAATCACGGAGATTTTGATTTTAACTTAGTGAACCAATTGTTTGGCACTTTATGAATATCCATGAAAATGTAGAACAATTTGTCAAGTTGCAATTTTTAGCATCCAATGAACAGTGTCTTGCTATCAAGCAGATAAAAGATAGCTAAAGCAGTCCTGCCTAAACATGCTAGATTCAAGACTAAGCAGTGAGCATGATTTGATTTTGAAAAGAAAACATCATGCACATGAATGTTTCAGATAAATTAAAGAGAGCTGAGCTTTCATGATGTCATGGATTATAATCAGGCATATAAGTGCAAAAGATGTAAATGCAATTTCAACACAATTAGCAAATGCACATCCATCTAAAACTGCTCCCCCTCACAAAATACCGTAAGGGTGACAAATACCAAGTTCCCCACGCAAGTAGGCAAACCGAGAAGCATCGAGGGGTTTTGTGAAAATGTCGGCAAGCTGGTGTTGGGTATCAACATATTGAAGTTCAATATCACCCTTCTCATTGTGATCTCTGAGAAAATGATATCTCACATCAATGTGTTTGGTTCTTGAATGCTGAACCGGGTTGTTTGCAATACAAATAGCGCTAGTGTTATCACAGAAAAGTGGAACACTCTTATAATCTAACCCGAAATCCCGCAAAGTGGAAACCATCCACAAAATCTGAGAGCAACAGCTAGCTGCAGCAACATATTCGGCCTCAGCCGTTGATTGTGCAACACTAGACTGTTTGCGGGAAGACCAGCAAACCAAGGAAGTACCCAGAAAATGACAAGTACCAGAGGTACTCTTCCTATCAATTCTACACCCAGCAAAATCCGCATCGGAATAACCTCGAAGACATAAAGATGAAGACGCTGAATACCATATGCCAAATTCAAGGGTATGTTTGAGATACCTTAAGATGCGCTTTACCGCTTGGCGGTGCGAAGCTCGTGGTGAAGCCTGAAAACGAGCGCACAGACACACTGCGAAGTGTATGTCCGGCCTCGTGGCAGTCAAGTAGAGGAGGGAGCCGATCATGCTTCGGAACTCCTTCTGATCTACGGCTTCTCCATCTTCGTCAGGGTCCAATGCTACAGATGTAGCCATTGGAGTGGCGAGGGGCTTCGCATCGGACATGTCGAACTTTTTGAGCAGGTCCTTGGTGTACTTTGTCTGGTGGACAAAAGTACCTTGTTTGCTTTGCTTGATTTGCAAACCAAGGAAAAAGGTGAGTTCACCCATCATCGACATTTCAAATTCCCTGCTCAGGGTATCTGCAAACTCGGCAACTAAAGCATGAGAAGAGCCACCAAAGATGATATCATCCACATAAATCTGCACTAGAAGGAAATCTTTGCCATGCTTGAGAGTAAACAATGTTTTATCAACAGGGCCCATCAAATACCCTCGCTCAAGCAGAAAAGACTTAAGTCTATCATACCATGCCCGAGGGGCCTGCTTGAGTCCATAAAGAGCCTTATGAAGTTTAAGGACTTTATGTGGGTACTTGGGGTTTTCAAAACCAGGGGGTTGTTTTACATAAACATCTTCACCTATGAAGCCATTAAGAAAAGCACTTTTGACATCCATTTGATAGAGTTTGAATCCCCGGGATGTCGCAAAGGCAAGCAAAATCCTAATGGCCTCAAGGCGAGCAACAGGTGCAAAAGTTTCAGTAAAATCAATCCCTTCTAGTTGAGAAAAGCCCTGAGCTACAAGCCTAGCCTTGTTTGTAACTATAGTCCCATCCTCCCCTTGTTTGTTTTTGAAAATCCATTTAGTTCCAATGAAATGAACATTAGGTGGAGGATCAACTAAAGTCCAGACTTGGTTTCTCTCAAAATTTTCAAGCTCTTCATGCATGACATTGATCCAACTAGAATCAGAAAGTGCATGACTAACATCTAAGGGCTCGAAAGAAGCAACAAAAGCGGAATCAATGAAATGAGCATGAGAACGTGTTACCCTTTGATCAAGCTCACCAATGATCTGCTCGGGAGGATGCATCCTTTGAACATGATGTGGAGCCTCGCGGCGGGATGCAGTCTCCCCCTCAACTTGTGCGTTGGAGTGGTCCAAGATGACCGATGTTGAGGTAGTCTCTTCGGGACCTCGTGCCAAAGTAGTTGAAGCGGGGTCAGCTTCGGGGGTCGATGTCGAGGGTAGTAGGGGTTCATCCTCGAATTCTCCAGGATCTTCGTCTTCAAATAAGGTTTGTTCCATGTCGTGTTCATTTGCCTGTTCAAAAGCAGAACTAACAGAGGGGGTTGATTCATCAAAAGTCACATCACATGACTCGATGACAGTGTTAGTTTCCAAGTTATAAACACGATAAGAATGACCATGTGTAGTATAACCCAAAAAGATCCCGTCAGAAGATCGCGACTCAAATTTATCCAAATTACCACGTTTTAGGATGAAGCAACGACAGCCAAAAACTCGAAGATGAGTAACCTTGGGCTGTCTCCCAAAACGCAGCTCATAAGATGTCAAATTTAAAATTGAGTGCAAGAAGATACGGTTTGAGATGTAACATGCAGTGTTCATGGCCTCAGCCCAGAATTTTCTAGGAGTCCTATGCTCATCAAGCATCGTCCTAGCCATCTCAACCAAAGTGCGGTTCTTCCTCTCAACAACACCGTTCTGTTGAGGAACCCGCGGAGCAGAGAATTGATGTTCTATGCCATGCTCCATGCAAAAGTCAACAAAGAGACTATTTTTGAACTCAGTGCCATTATCACTTCGAATGAATTTCAATGCACCAGGGAGTTCAGTAAAAAGTCTCAAAGCCAAGCTCCGAAAGTGTGAAAACACTTCATCCTTGCTGGCAAAAAAGAAGACCCAAGAGTAGCGAGAGAAATCATCGACAATAACTAATACATACCACTTGCCGCCTAAAGAACTAACCCGAGAAGGACCTACAGTGTCCATGTGGAGAAGTTCTCCGGGTTGTTCAGTCATCACTGTGGTGACTGGCGAATGCGAAGCGGCAATCATTTTTCCATGTCGACATGGAGCGCAAACTAAATTCTTCTCAAACTTGAGCTTGGGCAATTCTCGGATCAGACCTAGGGCGCTCAGATGAGCGAGCAACTCAAAGCTCATATGCCCTAGTCTCCTATGCCACTTCCAAAGCTCAGAAGTCGAATGTGCAACAAGACAATGAGAAGAACCAGATGACTCTGAAAAATCAGCTCCAAAAACTCTCCCAACTCTAAAGATCTTACACACCACAACGCCATCAGAATTGAGCACTTGCGAAGTATCGCGATGAAATCGCACTTCGAAGCCCTCATCAAGCAACTGAGATACAGACAGCAAATTGTATCCCAAGTTCTCAACCAAAGCAACATCTTTGAGAGTGAAGTTCGAGTTAATTCTTACCACACCTTTACCTTTCACTCTACTCCTTCGATTGTTTCCGAAGGTGATATGTTCACTTTGCTTGATTGTGGTGAGGCTGGAGAACCATGCTGCATCTTCGGTCATGTGGCGCAAACAACCGGAGTCCATGATCCACGTGCCCTCCAAGCCTCGATCTGTCGCCTACACACGATAAGAATATCTCGATCGCTCAGTGCTGGGGTGAGTGAAATAATGACGAGGCATCCAGCACTGAGTGACACGAGTAGTAGGTGCAGTAAAAGTAGACGGTCTACGCACAGGAAAATCAAAATGATGCAAAGTGCGAGGTCTACCTACATGCTGTGATCGGAAAGCATGACGAGGTCTCCTACTCTGACGAGGTACAAAGCTACTCGCCCGAGGTCTACCACCATATGGAACATGGTGAACACCTCGAGGAGCAAAACCTCTCCGAGAAGCACGAGGAGCCTCAAAAGCAGGACGATAGTAAAACTCAGACTCATGCATACCTAAAGATGGGTAATGCATGTCCTAGTAACTCATCAACTGAGAGCGTCGCTCATCCTTGATGCGACGAAAACAAAACCCAACCAAATGACCCGCCCGCTGACAGTAGGAACAGTGAAAAACTCTCCTGGGGGCACTCTCATGGGTCACAGGAGCAACTCTCACAGGCTCCTTGGGTTTCTTCTGTGTGGTTTTCTTGGGAGGATTTTTCTTGGCAGGAGGAGTGGTTTTCTTTGGTGGTCGGGTAGGCTTTTTGGCTGATGGAGTGTCTAACAGAGCTCTTTCTTTCTCTAAGGTAGTGGGAGAGGTAAAAACAGTTTTGGTCTTACTGTCTGAAGAAATCCTCTCAAAACCCAAACCTAGAGCTACCCCTGCTCTGTCAGCACATAACTTGGTCTTGGCCAAGAGCAAATCCATCCTACCCTTTCCCTCAGTGCATTTATTAACCACGGAAAGAAGGTATTCATTTTCGCACATGAGGTTTTTAGCTCGCTCTCTAACAGTGCCTAGCTGGTCCTTAAGGGTGACGCAAGTGTCACACACAGGCTGCACATCCTTAGAACTACCGGCTCTCTCCAATCTAGCCTCTAAATCATGAACATGCTTATCACGTAAATTAATGCTTTCGCGTAATAAAGAACAATTCATGCATTCAATAACATCATGAGGTCTAGAATCCACCTCCAAAAGTTGCTTCTGTGCAGTCTCAAGCTCAGATAGAGTTTGAGTATGAACAGAACGCAACTTAGCAAGCTCACTCATGACAACAGAACAGGACTCACATTCAGCATCATCAAATTTAGACTTAAGCATGGCATATTCAGTAGAAATAGATTCTAGCCTAAGTCTAAGGTCTTTTCTTTCTCTAGCGGCTTGGACAAGTAATCTATCCTGACCAAGAACTATTTCATTCAGCTCATCTAATTTAATTAATAGCTGGTCAGATGATAGTGGTACCTCAGATGAGTCAAGCTCATCGCCGCTGTGATCGCTGTCGGCCATGAAGCAAAGGCCGGTGAAGTCTCGTCCCTTCTTGTCCTTCTTGTCCTCCTTCATTGGGGACTCCTCCTCCTCAGAGCTCGACTCCTCAGTTGAGGACGTGTCGATGTCGCTGAGAGCAGCAACAAAGGCTCTGGAAGCGGCCTTGGCTACTTTCTTAGCCATCTTGCCGCGCTTGCCCTTCACAAACGGTTTCCTCTCCTTTTTGTGGTATTTGGGGCGCTCACTCTCATCTCTCTTCTTGAGCTTAGGGCAATTTGCCTTAATGTGAGAGGTGTCGCCACATTCATAGCAACCACTAAAACCACTTCTCCTCTGATACCGTCTCTCATGATGAAAGCGGGTGAACCTCCGGGCAATGAGAGCAAGCTCATCATCATCTAGAGTGTCCACCTGCTCCTTTGTGACGGAGACCAGGGAGGACAAAGCAAAACCATCTGCAAGAACACAAGTGCCAGATGTGCTTGGTTCTGCAGTGGTGCCACGGCTAGTGCTATAAACCAATGCCAATGGCTGTGGCAAAGAGCTTCTGTGAACTGCAAGAGATGCCTTGGCAATCTCTGTGGACTTCAGCTTGCTGAAGAGCTCATCACAGGTCAATGTGTCATAGCCTGTGGACTCCTCAATGCTGGATATCTTCACTTCCCATATGCTACGGTCAAGAGCATAGAGAAGCTTGATAGCCCTATCATGGTCATTGTAAGCAAGCGTCCCGTTGGATCGCAAGTTACTCACTATCGCATCAAAGCGAGAAAACATGGCATCTATAGATTCACCAGGTGTCTACACAAACAGCTGATACTGTTGATTGTATGTGCTTTGGCGCCTGGCCTTAATCTGTGTAGAGCCCTCATGAAAGACAGTGAGTGTTGTCCAAATCTCCCTAGCAGTCCTAAGGTGTTGCACCCTATCGAACTCACTTCTACTCAAACCGATGAACAATATATTTCTTGCCTTGGAGTTGTCATTATACTGATCATTCTCTGTTTGAGAGGTGCGAGTCTCAGGGATGGAGTATTGTGAGTCCACAATCTCCCAAATTGCATTTCCTTGGCTTAACAAGTAAGCCTCCATGCGCACCTTCCAGTATGCAAAATCAGTCCCATCGAACAGAGGAATTTTACTGCCTCTATCCATGTCGCCAATAGATCACAAAACCGGTTAAGGTCAACTGGTGATCTTAACCCGCTCTGATACCAATTGTTGGACCGGAAACGGCGACCAGAGGGGGGTGAATGGGAGCTTTTAAAAATTCAGGCTAAAAACAGCCTTCGGTTTTAATCCTATCTTCTGCGGAACAGGCTTCGAACACTACCTTCGAAGGTCTGGTTCGGAGGTACTTCGACAGCTCCGAACATAGGCTTCGCAGGAGCAAAAGTTCGAAGCCAAGAAGACTTCGCTCCACTAACAACCCTCGAAAATCTACTCTGCTAAGTCAGTACAGGCTCCGCACACGGGGTGCTTCGAGCAGGCTTCGCACTTCACCCTTCGCAAGAGTGGACAACCCTCTGAGGACTTCGACCAAGTACTTGGCAACAGCAACTGGTGCTGGGCTTCGTACACGAAGGTCTAAACGCACACAAACGGACTTCGCTAAGGGCTTCGACACAAGAAGCAAAACGGGTCTCGATCAGGGCTTCGCTAGTAAGCTGTGAGGTCTGGCCTCAAGTTACACAGAGCGAACGCACGCTGAAAAACACACTTCGCACAGAAACAACCTTCGCCTAGACAGGCTTCGGTGCACTACAACTAGCGAGGTATGTAACGCGAGCTCAAGCAAAAAGCACAAAGAAGCAGGGCTTCGCCGCTTGAACAAGGAACACAAAAAGATTGAACTCTGGATGAATACAGTGAGGTATGTGGCTACATGAGCTCAACAGTAAATGCTCAAAGTGTTAAATGTTACCTACCGAGCCCCCATATTTATAGCCCACAGTTCACCCAAAGGAAGTGACTACTTTACCCCTAGGGTTTACATTGAATTTGTCTCTACAGAACTAAGGGGTACAAAAGGTAGTCCACCTTTATTCTGGAGGCTTCTCTGTCAGCTTTGCAGAGGGGACAGCGTCAGCTTCTTGCAGAGCAGACAGTGTCAGCCTTTGCAGTCTTTGACCTTCTGGAGCCTCCCTTCGCACGCGAGGGTGCGGTAGCTTCAGCGAGAAGCCTTGAGCTTGTTGGCCTTCGCTTCGCCGAAGATAGCCTCCGATACAGTGACGGTTTTGAGCCGAAGCCGTCAAAGCCCTTGGGCCTTCGCACCAACACCTCCGGAGTGGACCACCACGGCTTCGCAGCTTCACCCAGCTCAAACTCCGTCAGTCCGTGTACCGAAGCCATGCAGGCCGAAGCGCCTCAAGTTAACCTTGCTCCGGAGCTAGCCTCGCTCCGAAGCCTTCCACACTCCGAAGCCCCACCTTTGGAGTACCACCCTTCGAAGTCCCTCCTTCGTCCAAGGCCTCCGCATGAAGCATTCCATGAGCACTTCGTCGCAGTGTCTCTCCCCGAGCACGCTCCTCGACGAGCCTCACCCGGACCATGCCTTCGATGCGCCTCGACTTCTGAGACCTTCGTCGAGTACCTTCGAATGTCTCCCTTCGGAGCACACTTCGAAATCCTTGCCTCCGCAGAGGACTTGTTCCACCATACTCCGAAGTCACTCCATCTGGAGTACCTTCGAAGTGCCTCACCTCCGAGGACTTTGTCTCGGAGCACCTTCAGCCGGAGCCACGCTCCGCACTCTCTGCCTTCACCTGGCACGCCTCGACCCGAGGACCGACCCGGACCCCCTTCGCAGCCATCGTGACGGAGCTCCCCGCTCCCGTGGCATCAAGCCTCCCGCTTGACCCAGGTTCACCTGCTACGTTCGTCCGTCGCCTCCGAAGTCCCTGCGCACCACAGACAAACAGACAAGTGTATCCAGTACTCCGGAGACCTCTCCGGGTTAGCAACCTCCGGTACACACTCCGGTGTACCGCCCAAAGTACCGAAGCCTTCGGTACGAACCCAGTCATTGTGTACTGTCGGACCCCTCCGACACGCACACTCCGCTGCAACAGCTGCAGCAACCAAACACCGAACACCCTTCGGTGAAACCACCTCCGAAACCCCTCCGGAGGTACCCTCCTCCGAACACCCTTCGGAGGTACCCTTCGAACAGAGGGTAAAAGCCTGTCAATCACTCATCACAAATACTGAAACCAACCCTTGGTTTCTCAGATCAGAAGGAGCACGAGACTCACATCCGGTTAACTTTAGGAAAGCTAAGGGAACATCAGTTATACACCAAGTACAGCAAGTGTAAGTTTTGGACGGCGGAAGTGAATTTCCTTGGACACATCATCTCCGCACAAGGTATTGCAGTAGATCCTGCCACCATAGAAGCAGTTACGGATTGGCTACCACCCACCAACGTATCAGAGATACGCAGTTTTCTTGGTTTAGCAAGGTATTATCGGAGGTTTATCGAGAATTTTTCCAAGATAGCCAAGCCTATGACCAAGTTGTTACAGAAGGGAGAAAAGTTTGAATGGACTCCCGAGTGCGAGGAAAGCTTTCGCACCCTCAAGACCCGGCTGGTGTCAGCACCCATACTGACCCTACCAGATATCCGGAAGGACTTCCATGTTTATTGCGACGCATCTCGCCAAGGATTGGGATGTGTTCTCATGCAAGACAGAAATGTTATTTCATACGCCTCTCGTCAGTTGAGACCTCATGAGCTAAATTACCCGACCCATGACTTGGAATTGGCCGCTGTTGTGCACGCCCTTAAGATATGGAGGCATTATTTGGTCGGAAATCGCTGCGAAATCTTTACGGATCACAAGAGTTTGAAGTACATCTTCACGCAGCTGGACGTCAATCTGAGGCAAAGACGATGGTTGGAATTAATAAAAGACTACGACTTAGGTATTCACTACCACCCCGGAAAAGCAAATGTGGTAGCTGATGCATTAAGTCGTAAGGGATATTGCACCGCCATCGTGATTCAGGATCACGCGCCCTTACTCTATAAGGAGATGGAAAAGCTAAACCTTGGGTTAACCGCAGGAGCATACCTAGCCACCTTGGAGACCTAGCCAGTTCTATTTGAGCAGATCCGCGAGGCCCAGTTGGAAGACCCGGATATAGCTGCCATTAAGAAGAACATGAGACAAGGTAAAGCCCCAGGATTTTTAGAAGACGAGAATGGCGCTGTATGGTTTGGAACTCGGATGTGTGTGCTGGATAAACCGGAGATAAAGACCCTTATCCTAAGGGAAGCCCATGATACTTTATACTCCATCCATCCTGGAAGTACCAAGATGTACCAGGACCTGAAGGAACGCTATTGGTGGGTTAGCATGAAGAAAGAGAATGCTCAGTTCGTCGCGGAATGTGACACCTGCAGACGAGTAAAGGCAGAACATCAGAGACCTGCAGGACTGTTACAGCCACTTAAAGTGCCTGAATGGAAATGGGAAGAGATCGGTATGGATTTCATCACCGGACTCCCAAAGACCCAGCTTGGATACGATTCTATTTGGGTAATCATTGACCGGCTAACGAAAGTAGCACACTTCATAGCCGTTAAGACAACCTTCAGTGGCCCTAAGCTCGCAGAGTTGTACATGGCCCGCATTGTGTGTCTTCATGGAGTGCCCAAGAAGATAGTGTCCGACAGAGGAAGTCAGTTTACCTCTCATTTTTGGAAGAACCTTCAAGAGGAGATGGGAGCAAGATTGAACTTCAGTATTGCTTACCACCCTCAGACAGATGGACAAACGGAAAGAGTGAATCAGATATTAGAGGATATGCTACGGGCATGTGTTTTGGATTTTGGAGCAACTTGGGACAAGAGTTTACCGTACGCCGAGTTTTCGTACAACAACAGTTATCAAGCCAGCCTTCAGATGTCCCCGTTTGAAGCCCTATATGGACGTAAGTGTAGGACGCCTCTACTTTGGGATCAAACCGGGGAATCCCAAGTGTTTGGAACAGACATCCTTCGGGAAGCCGAAGAGAAGGTACGGATCATCAGAGACCGACTCAAGACAACACAATCTCGACAGAAGAGCTATGCAGACAATTGTCGTGGAGATTTAGCCTTTGAAGAGGGAGATCATGTCTACCTCCGTGTCACACCCCTCCGTGGCACTCAACGGTTTAACATGAGAGGAAAGTTGGCACCTCAATATGTTGGACCTTTTCCCATTATTCGACGCCAAGGCGAAGTCGCTTATCAGTTGGAACTACCACCCTCACTGGCTGGGGTACATGACGTGTTTCATGTGTCCCAACTAAAGAAGTGTCTCCGAGTCCCAACAGAGCAGGTAGACCTGCAGCAGTTGGATGTTCAAGAGGATCTGACCTATGTGGAAAAGCCCGTCAAGATATTGGAAGTCAAAGAAAGGACCACCAGAAGTCGCGTCATCCGCTTCTGCAAGGTTCAATGGAGCAATCACCCCGTAGAGGAAGTTACGTGGGAAAAAGAGGAAGAACTCAAAGCCTAGCATCTGGAGTTATTCGAGGATTAATCCAAATCTCGAGGATGAGATTCTCTGTAAGGGGGATAGGATTGTAACACCCCAAGATTTAAAAAGAAAATAAAATAAAAGAAATACAATATTAAAGGAATTTATGGATTTTATTATTAAAGAAAACCCTAAAAGAGCCCTATTAAAGCCAAACAGGGATAAATATTCAAAATATGGACTTGGAAAATTTATGGAATAAACTAGAGGCCAAGACAAAATTTCAGGAATTTTTACAAATTTTTATCAACAGTGTAGGACCGAAAGTAGCGACGAGAGGGGGGGTGAATGGGCGCCTAAAAATTTCTTGCTAAACTATATTTTAATCCCAACATCCAAAGGAATTTAACCAGACAAATAATATTATCAAAGCAAATTACTGGAATAAAAACTAGTCTAGCTTAAAAATAATTATTATCTTAATCTAAATGATATTAAAGATAAACTAAATAAAAACTACTGCAGTAAACTAAAATACCTAGAGAAATCACGAGATATTAATATTTCAGTCCAGAAATAAAATACTAATCAAATGAATAAAACATGAATCATTAAAAAATTAATTGAGAGATAAATCGAAAATATTGCACGTATAAACCTGAATAAAAATATTACTACGACTAATAAATATTTCTTTTTATATGAGTAGATAAACGACACTTAAATAAATAATACAGGATAACTAATAAAAAGTTAACAGATTAAATTAACAAGAAATTTGTAAACAAATTTTCACTAATTAATTAATAGATGATTATCTCTAAAAAAACTGATCTGCTAAAAAATAGAAGATTGAAACACTTACCTGTGAGATCTCGAAATGAGTGCCTCGGTTGCCGTTCCCGTCCGATGGATGAGACCTCGCCGTCCTTGCCGCGGTGACTTTCGGCCGGTGTGCAGGCGGCCACAAGATGCTACAGTGCCAAGGAAAAAAAAACAAGAAACGCCTCCTTTTTCACGCCAGCGTGAGGCGCGTGGAGAAAATTCGTTTCCTGTGCTGCTGAACCTGCTCCCGCCCGTGAAGAAAACGCCGGAGCTCCCGCCGTGGTGGGCCCGCCTGGCGCGCACGCCGCCGATGCACAGCTGCCGTGGGGCCCGCACCTGTGAGAAAGAATCCTGACGCAGCCCTCCGTGGATCGTCGTGCTTTGGCCTGACTCAAAGAAAAAAGCAGTCCGGCTGCCGTGTGGAGAGAGACCACCGTGGGAAGAAATAAATTTTTGCCGGCGGCGAGAAGATCACACGAAAAAATTCGATCTAGAAAAACAACAAAGAAACGATGCGACAGTGGACTGTAGATTGATCTGGAATGAAAACAATCATCTATCCCTAAGGGGATAGGTGCCTATTTATAGGCAAATCCTAATACATGAAAAGACTAATTTACCCTCAGCTAAAATAAACTGACTCTAAAATAAATTCCGAAAATTACTAAAATATTCTTTAAAAAATCACCTGACTCAAATAAAAATATTCTAAACTTAAAAACTAAATATTAATATCCTAAAATCGAATTAATGATAGATTGTCAGTTTTGTGCCGAAACTGACAAAGCGTCCACCGTCTTCGCACCGAGTACCCGGATTGGGCCGACCCGACCCCGCAGCTCCCTCAGCCCGGCAATCGCTTGTCGCCCGTGTACCTGAGTCAAATCCAGTCAACAGACCAGTGGATCATCTGCCGCTCCTAGCCATGTACCCGGATTGGGCCAGCCCGACTCCGCAGCTCCTCTGCCCGGCCGTCGCTCACTGCCCGTGTACCTGAGTCACATGCGCCTCAGACTCGGCAGGTCTTCATCTCTCTCTTCCTTTGACTTCCGTTGACAATCACTCATCATATCTGGAATATCAAAACCATATTCTTCAACATGGTTTCTCAATCTCCCCCTTGATGAGTGCATTGTCAACACCCTCTTCAGTTCATCTCCAGAACCTGCAAAAACATGTGGAAATAGAAAAACAAAAACAAAAAGAAAATAGAAGAGAGAAAATAAAAGTTTAACCTTAATGACCAAAAGCCAGATAAAAGCAAGAAAAATGTGGTCATTATGGTTAACCAAAAATAAAAACCTCAAAAATAAGTGCAATCTCAAAATATTTAAAATTACCAACATTTAAAATTACCAACAAGGAACTTCCCCTAAAATAAATCCCAGAGAAAGCCAAAAATATATCCAAAATTTCTCCCCCTTGTTGACAACTGGACTCATCAAGTGAGACTAAATGCACTTTAAAGAGACATAAACACAAACTCCCCCTGAAATGCACCTCCCCCTCAAAATATGCCATAAATGCAGATGGAGTGAAGGTGGAGTGTGAAAAGCATGATTCTTAGACATGATTAACTGCAATTACAACATCTAACAGGTATAGCAAAAGATATACTGTCGAAGATACATGACATGATCAGTGAAATAGATGATATCTTAAGAAAGTAATTAGCACGCATTTTTCGATTTTTTTTTGCAAAACAAAAGCATCACCACATTTTGTAGTTAACAAGCAAAGTAAAGCATGATATGCAAAAGCTAACTGATATCTACCAAGATAAGCATTGTCCAAAAACAGAGTGCTTCAGCAAACTTGTCATCTTTTTAAATTTTTCAGATTTTTTTTGATTATTTCTTTTTCATTTCTGCCAGGGGTTATTTGCATGTCAAACCTTATGCTAACCGACCAAGTCAAGCCTAAGCCAAAACTGGACCATTAGAAGCTTAAGACATTGGTCTTGGCATACATTACAACGTCCTAGTTCATACCAAAGTGCTATGGTAAGCAGTCCAGAACAATGCAATGCGACAAAGCAAACCCACCTGGATCTTTTATGATAATCATAAAAAATGCATAACTTTTTCATTTTTCTCAATTTTTATCATTTTTATAGCACATTTTCAAATTTAAAGCATATGGATGTCCAAGTTGCATATCTGCATCTAAGTAAGGATCTAGCTACAAGGCATGTAAAAGATAGCGAAAGCATTCAGCCTACACATGCTAGTTACCAGAAGCAATGGTGATCATTTTTCAATTTTAAAGCACAAAAGCAATGCATATGACAAATATCAGATATATCATGTGAACTGAACCAGAACATGATCATCGACAAGTAATCAAAAGCATATACTAGCTAGAGAAAGTAAAGCAGATTAATCATATAACAGAAGCAAGCTCAAAAAGTGGTTGATGATTATGCATGATATGTACGCACACACAAAAAGACTCAATAAAAATAAAGAAGAAAGAAAAACTGATACCAATGAAAAGGTGACTCAAAATATCCTAAAAAAAAAATACACAACTCCCAAATCAACATCAATAATTATGAGTGGGAGCAAACGGTCCAATGCCGGGATTAGCAAAAGTGCTAAACCAGTGTCAAGCCATCTGCTCAAAAGTAGGGAAGCAAAAAGAATCATATGAGTCTGGACCGAAACGCGGATCAAAGCGCGGTCCTCTGTTCTTCCTAAAATCACGGTCACGAGGTCCAAAACCATATCCATAACGATCTGGAACTCTACCGGAACGAAAACCACCCTCCGGAGCACGGTCATGAAAACCGTCTCCTCTACCACCACCTACACGACGTGGCCTGGCCTCTAGCCTCTCTCTACGTCGAGGAACTCTCTGTCTACCACCCTGCTGGTAGAACTGCTCCTGTCTACCCCGAGCTCTCTCTGCTCGCTCAACCCGTTTCCTCCTAAAGCAATACTCCTCAAGATGCCCGTCTCTCTGACAAAACTCACAGTGATAGGTAGGCTTCTTGGTATGTGGTTGAGGCTTGGGATTCTTAGGCTTGGTGGTGTTTGGTATATCATCTTTGGTGTGAGAGGGTCCAGGTAAAGAATCAAGAGAAGTGTGGAGAGTTTTAGGCTTTGGGACCCAGATCTGCTTCTTAGGTGGAGCTTTAGATTGTTCTTGGATCACTCCATCCTTGGGCTGACTATCCTTAAAGGACTCAGTGGAGTGAGTCTTGGGATATCTCTGTTCGGGAGTCATCTTACTCCACTCCACTGCTCGGCTAATAGCACTCTCAAAATCAGCCTTGGTATAGGTGTAACCTACCCCAAACCCATCCGGTCTCTTGAACTGCGGAATCATCATGCTGAGCTGTGGCTCTCTAGCACTAATCCAACTCAGAATCTGACGGAGGTAAAAGTTCTCGTTCTGAACATCAGCTAGCTCCTCTCTTAAAGTAGCTAACACCTCCACCTGAGACAAACAGATCTCACACTCTTTATCAACTTCGACAGACTTCTCAGCTTTTAGCTTGATCAATTCCATTCTAATGGATAAGCAGTTCTCACAAACAGTAGATGGAATCGACAAGGTCTCAAGCTCTAGCTTAGTCTGCTCCAACTCAGCTCTCACTCCAGCTAACTCGCTCAACTGCACATCACTATTGGTTCTCAGCTCGGCTATACTAGCTAAATGAGATGGGCAGTCTACACAAGGTGCGACGATAGTGGCATGAGCATCTTTCAGCTCCTGCTGAGCGCTCTCAAGCTCAGTGGCCAAAGTGTCTCTCTCATCTACTCTCTCTGTGTACCTGGACTTAAGAGTCGTCAGGTCACACAACAACACCTCACAGTTAGGGCACTCACCACTATCACCCAAGCAAGGGGAAGAAGACAGACTCTCAATCTTGCCATTTGCCGTGGCAAGCTCACTCTCGAGCTCATCTATCCTCTTCTTAGCCCCTCTAAGCAGTTTCTCCCTATACTTCAACTCCTGACTGTTCTGTTCTAGTAAATTAACAACTTCTTGTTCATAGGAAGATGCATTCTCATCATCGTCTTCGTCGGAGTCGTCGGAGGAGTCCTTCTCTTTCTTCTCCCCAAGAGCCATTGAGCAGAAGCTCTTGTGGGGTCTTCGACTGTGACGTGAGCGACTCTTCGGCTTGTCCCTGAAGCCCATGAAACAGAGGCCCACTGGATTGTCCATGTCCTTCCCCTTCCTGATCATGCTATCTTCATCACTTGAACTTGAAGACGACGAGGAAGACGAGGATCTCTTGGAGTATCTTTTCTCCATCTCGGCGAAGAAGGTCTCGTCTCGCTTCTTGTTTTCACGCCTGTAATCTTTTAGAGCTTTTCGAAATAATCTTGTCTTGGGCTTGCCCTTCGTGGAGTTTTCGTACTTGCCAGAGTTGTAGGAGTTGCCACTGGTTCCCTTCTTGTAATTCTTCTGCTTGGGACAGTCGGCGATAAAATGACCCGGATCACCACACTCAAAACATCCGGATTTTGTGCCGTGTCTCTTAAACATTCGCTTATCATAGACACGTCGCACCCGGTTGTTAAACAAGCACAAATCATCATCTCCTAAAGTATCAAGTTGTTCCTCGGAAATAGTCATCAAGGAAAATGCAGTACAACTCATGGCCTTGGGATCAGCCGATGGTGTCGCAAGCGCCAGAGTCTTTGAGCCAGAATCAGTGAGATTTGATCTCAACTGAATATCGACCTCTGAGGCCTTGAGCTTACTAAAAAGCTCTGCGATGGTCAAGGTATCATACGATGTGCTCTCAACAATAGAAGAGACCTTGATCTCCCAGATCTTAGGGTCCAAGGTATGGAGTACCTTAAGCGCCTGTTCATGATCCGAGACCAGCTGATCACCCTCGGCCTTGTTAACACGAAGCTTGTTAATGATCGATTGAAAACGACCAAACAAAGCCTCAACAGTCTCACCCGGCTTCTGTGAGAAATTTTCATACTCACGCCGGTAGGTCTGATATAGCCTAGCCTTGACCTGAGCTGTCCCCTCATGATGTGCCTGGAGGGTAGCCCAGATCTCTCTAGCAGTGGTGAGATGGCTAACACGCTCGAACTCACTAGGACCTAGACCAGAAAATAAAATGTTCACCGCCTTACTATTATTTTGATGCTGGGTAATTATATTTTCAGCAGTATCCGCAGCAATAGTCGTAATGGTGAAACTAGGATGAACACAAATCTCCCATATGTCCGAGCTCTGGCTCATAAGGTATGCTCGCATGCGAGTCTTCCAATAAGTGTAGCCAAAAGCCTCTAGGGATGGGATTTTACCAGAAGACGTCATGGTCACTACCTAGCTTTTGAATCGGTTAAGATATTAGAAAAACCTAACCTTGCTCTGATACCACTTGTAGGACCGAAAGTAGCGACCAGAGGGGGGTGAATGGGCGCCTAAAAATTTCTTGCTAAACTATATTTTAATCCCAACATCCAAAGGAATTTAACCAGACAAATAATATTATCAAAGCAAATTACTGGAATAAAAACTAGTCTAGCTTAAAAATAATTATTATCTTAATCTAAATGATATTAAAGATAAACTAAATAAAAACTACTGCAGTAAACTAAAATACCTAGAGAAATCACGAGATATTAATATTTCAGTCCAGAAATAAAATACTAATCAAATGAATAAAACATGAATCATTAAAAAATTAATTCAGAGATAAACCGAAAATATTGCACGTATAAACCTGAATAAAAATATTACTACGACTAATAAATATTTCTTTTTATATGAGTAGATAAACGACACTTAAATAAATAATACAGGATAACTAATAAAAAGTTAACAGATTAAATTAACAAGAAATTTGTAAACAAATTTTCACTAATTAATTAATAGATGATTATCTCTAAAAAAACTAATCTGCTAAAAAATAGAAGATTGAAACACTTACCTGTGAGATCTCGAAATGAGTGCCTCGGTTGCCGTTCCCGTCCGGTGGATGAGACCTCGCCGTCCTTGCCGCGGTGACTTTCGGCCGGTGTGCAGGCGGCCACAAGATGCTACAGTGCCAAGGAAAAAAAACAAGAAACGCCTCCTTTTTCACGCCAGCATGAGGCGCGTGGAGAAAATTCGTTTCCTGTGCTGCTGAACCTGCTCCCGCCCGTGAAGAAAACACCGGAGCTCCCGCCGTGGTGGGCCCGCTTGGCGCGCACGCCGCCGATGCACAGCTGTCGTGGGGCCCGCACCTGTGAGAAAGAATCCTGACGCAGCCCTCCGTGGATCGTCGTGCTTTGGCCTGACTCAAAGAAAAAAAGCAGTCCGGCTGCCGTGTGGAGAGAGACCACCGTGGGAAGAAATAAATTTTTGCCGACGGCGAGAAGATCACACGAAAAAATTCGATCTAGAAAAACAACAAAGAAACGATGCGACAGTGGACTGTAGATTGATCTGGAATGAAAACAGTCATCTATCCCTAAGGGGATAGGTGCCTATTTATAGGCAAATCCTAATACATGAAAAGACTAATTTACCCTCAGCTAAAATAAACTGACTCTAAAATAAATTCCGAAAATTACTAAAATATTCTTTAAAAAATCACCTGACTCAAATAAAAATATTCTAAACTTAAAAACTAAATATTAATATCCTAAAATCGAATTAATGATAGATTGTCAGTTTTGTGCCGAAACTGACAAAGCGTCCACCGTCTTCGCACCGAGTACCCGGATTGGGCCGACCCGACCCCGCAGCTCCCTCAGCCCGGCAATCGCTTGTCGCCCGTGTACCTGAGTCAAATCCAGTCAACAGACCAGTGGATCATCTGCCGCTCCTAGCCATGTACCCGGATTGGGCCAGCCCGACTCCGCAGCTCCTCTGCCCGGCCGTCGCTCACTGCCCGTGTACCTGAGTCACATGCGCCTCAGACTCGGCAGGTCTTCATCTCTCTCTTCCTTTGACTTCCGCTGACAATCACTCATCATATCTGGAATATCAAAACCATATTCTTCAACATGGTTTCTCAAACAGTGATTCAACCCTTAATCAAATAAATGAATTACTGGATTTATTTTAAATCAGAAAACATTTATTAATCTTATTGGGCCTCAACCCTCAATCTTCCCCGAGCCCGGCCCAGTCCGACCGCCAGCCACCAACAGGTGGGACCAACCTGTCGGCGCTCACATCCCGCCTCTCTCTCCCGCCCGCGCCCCGCTTGGCCCCACCGGTCAGCCCCCTATTGCCCACCGATCGCACGGGCCTGCCTGTCAGGCTTTCCTTTTTTGCTCACTCACTGACAGGTGGGGGCCACCTGTCGGATCCATCTTCTCCGATGGAATCCCCCCTCTTTCCTTTCCGGCGAGATCCCCTCCCAAATCCACCGCCGACCGCCCGATCTCGCCAAACCGAGCCCAGGATCGTGATCCCCTGACTCCGGCGATCTCTTTCCATCCAAGCCCGACGCGGATTCATGGTTATAGAAGCCTAACTGTACGCATTGAAGCTTGCCGGCGCAAAAATGGAACCCCTCGGATTTCCACCGGCATCCTTTCCTTCTTGCGCTAGAAAACCCCCTATTTAAAACCCCCTCGGCCACCGCCCTCTGCCCACGCTGCCTTAACTGAGCCCAAGCACACCAGAGCGCCCCGGCAACCTTTTTCGAGTTTCTCCCCTGCTCCACCTCCGGCAACCTTTTATTCTCTACACATTAATGCCATAAAAACAATATGTTACTATTACCCAAAATAATCTTATTAATTAAATGAATAAAAACCCCCTGAGGGATAAAATAATAAATTCAGAAAATAAATTAGGAAAAACCTTAAAATATAAGTTTTACTGTTTTTCACCAAACTTCAGAATATTAAAACTTTACTTCACATAATAAAACCCATAAACATGTATGTCTATTATTTGGTGGATTTTTTTATCTGTTTATTTAATGTATTGTTTATTTTTCCGTATCGAGAAGACTACGAGTTCGTCGAGGAGCCGGAGTTTTATCCCGAGGTTCCTCCATCACCATTTGCTGAGCAAGGCAAGTCATCGACCCACTCCTGTGGAAATAGTTGATCATCATTTGAGCCCATGTTTTAATAAATTATCGCTATAACTCATAGGATAATATTGCATTAGTCAAATATCAAGCCTTACACTTATATTTATTAGATCCCGTCCTTGTGTACAAACCCAAGCCATGCTTATTGAGCCTTAACTCCTTGTCACTCTACTATAAGAATATTAGCTAGTCCCAATGTACCGGCACAACTGCTATAGGATAACAAGAATGAGTTATAGATAGATGGATTCTACTATATGAAATTTCCCCCGTTATTCTTGTCTCTGGACTCTGTTGGAGTTTGCTATGTTATAAGTATGGTGGGTTCCGGGTGCAAGCTAGGACATTGGTTGGTCGCACCCGGGGCACTATAAGGACCGGTTTGCGGGATCTGTTGCAAAACACTTCCGTACCAACCACAAGTCTAATGGGCAAGTCCTAACTGAAAGTATGGAACAATCCGACTCGATGCACCATAGTGGAGGGGGCAAGGGGCAACCTGCGGGTGACTTGTACCGACGTGGCTCAAGGGGGGTATGGTGAGGCTCGACGCGTCGAGACACGATACAAAACCCATAAGAGGGTGCTGTCGGGTCGAGGAGGACCATATGGAAGGTTTTGGCATGAGTTCCCGTGGAATGGGTCATCTCGTTACTCTTTGGTGTAAGTGGTGAGTGCGTGCCTTGTGGGTACAGTGGTACATCTCTGATCAGAGTATTTAATCTTTTCGAAAAACCGAGCCCACGGTCAAGGGTGGGTTGTGTGACTACTCGCAGTTAGTTTACTACTGTTTGAATGGATGAGTTATTCATGGCATGTAAGGACTGTTGAGCGAGGTGGGGCTGACTGTACCCCTCGAGTTAGAAGATGATGATGCATACACATGTGTTGGACCGGAAACGGCGACCAGAGGGGGGGTGAATGGGAGCTTTTAAAATTTCAGGCTAAAAACAGCCTTCGGTTTTAATTCTGTCTACTGCGGAACAGGCTTCGAGCACCAACCTTCGAGGGTCTGGTTCGGAGGTATTTGGTAGCTCTGAACACAGGCTTCGCAAAGAGTAAAGGTCCGAAGCCAAGCAGACTTCGCTCCACCCACAACCCCGAAAACAACTCTGCTAAGTCAGTGCAGGCTCCGCACACAGGGTTCTTCGAGCAGGCTTCGCACTTCACCCTTCGCAAGAGTAGACTACCCTCTGAGGACTTCGACCTAATACTTAGCGACAACAACTGGTGCTGGGTTTCGTACTACGAAGGTCTAAACGCACACTATGTGGACATCGCTAAGGGCTTCGATCAGGGCTTCGCTAGTAAGCAGCGAGGTCTAGCCTCTTGTTACACAGAGCGAATGCGCACTGAAAAACACACTTCGCACACAACACACTTCGCCAACACAGGCTTGGATGCACTGCCACAAGTCACTCAAGGTGACACACAAATGGACGAAGTATGCAGCGAGGTATGTAAAACAAGCTCAAGAAAAAAGCACACAGAAGCAGGGCTTCGCCGCTTGAACAAGGAACACAGTTAAAAAACTCACTGGATGAATACAACGTATGAGGGGCTAGTACAGGAGCTCAACAGTAAATGCTCAAAGTGTTAAATGTTACCTACCCACCCCTCATATTTATAGCCACTATTCACCCTAAGTGAAATGACTACTTTACCCCTAGGGTTTACACCAGTTTTGTCTCTACAGAACAGAGGGGTACAAAAGGAAGTCAACTTTATTCTGGAGGCTTCTCTGTCAGCTTTGCAGAGGGGACATCGTCAGCTTTTTGCAGAGCAGACAATGTCAGCCTTTGCAGTCTTTGACCTTTCCGGAAGCCCCCCTTCGCACGCGAGAGGTGCGGTAGCTTTGGTGAGAAGTCTTGAGCCTGATGGCCTTCGCTTCACCGAAGTTAGTCTGCGATACAGTGACGGTTTTGAGCCGAAGCCGTCAAAGCCCTTGGGCCTTCGCACCAACACCCTCGGAGTGGACCACCACGGCTTCGCAGCTACTCCCAGCTCGAACTCCGTTAGTCCGTGTACCGAAGCCATGCATGGCCGAAGCACCACAAGTCAACCTCGCTCCGGAGCTAGCCTCGCTCTGAAGCCTTCTTCACTCCGAAGCCCTCCTTCGGAGTACCACCCTTCGAAGTCCCTCCTTCGTCCAAGGCCTCCGCATGAAGCATTCCATGAGTACTTCGTCGCAGTGTCTCTCCCCTATCACACTCCTCGACAAGCCTCACCCGGACCATGCCTTCGATGCGCCTCGACTTCTGAGACCTTCGTCGGGTACCTTCGAATGTCTCCCTCCGGAGCACACTTCGAACGCCTTGCCTCCGCAGAGGACTTGTTCCACCATACTCCGAAGTCACTCCATCCGGAGTACTTTCGAAGTGCCTCGCCTCCGAGGACTTTGTCTCGGAGTACCTTCACCCGGAGCCACGCTCCGCACTTACTGCCTTCACCTGGTGCACCTCGACCCGAGGACCGACCTCGACCCCTTCGCAGCCTCCGTGACGGAGCTCCCCGCTCCACTAGCATCAAGCCTCCCGCTTGACCCAGGTTCACCTGCTACGAACCGTCAGTCGCCTCCGCGGTCCCCTGCGCACCACTGACAAACAGACAAGTGTTTCCAGTACTCCGGAGACCTCTCCGGGTTAGCAACCTTCGGTACACACTCCGGTGTACCGCCCAAAGTACCGAGACCTTCGGTACGAACCCAGTCATCGTGTACTGTCGGACCCCTCCGACAGGCACACTCCGCTGCAACAGCTGCAGCAACCAAACCACCGAACCCTTCGGTGAAACCACCTCCGAACACCTTCGGAGTTCCAACCTCCGAACCCCCTTCGGAGGTACCCCTTCGAATCAGAGGTAAAAAGCCTGTCAATCACTCATCACACTCCGAAACCAACCCTTGGTTTCTCAACATGTTTACATTTCAGTACTAATAACTTGCTCATATTTAATTGCTTTACAATTATGCTTTTCCGCAAAATTAGCCACTATCCCCCTTGTTATTACTTTGCATTATATTTGCATTTGGTGGCTTGCTGAGTACGTTTGTACTCACCCCCATTGACTTACACCACCAGAGCCCGTCTACTACGAGGAGGATGAAGATCTGGAGTAGCGACCCAGTCAAGGCGAGACTAGAAGGAGGCGTTCATCTAGGACCCTTTGATTTATTAGTTTCTCTTCACCTTTATTCACTTTTGTATTAATATGGTCTACGAACCGTGAATGATTGCTCGTATTTGTACGTGGTCGCATGATGAACGTCTTGGTTTATTGATTTTCTATGGAATTTCAATAAAGATCCTGATTTATTAAATCGGGGCGTGACAGTTTTTGGAGCTGATTTTTCCGAGTCATCTGGTTCTTGTCATTGCATTGTTGCATATTCATCTTCTGAGCTTTGGAAGTGGCATAGGAGACTAGGGCATATGAGCTTTGAGTTGCTCACTCGACTGAGTACCATAGGACTGATCCGAGGATTGCCCAAGCTCAAGTTTGAGAAGAATTTGGTTTGCGCTCCTTGCCGACATGGCAAAATGATTGCCGCCTCGCACTCACCAGTCAATATTGTGATGAATGAACAACCCGGAGAAATTCTCCATATGTACACTGTAGGTCCTTCTCGGGTTAGTTCTTTGGGTGGCAAGTGGTATGTACTTGTTATTATCGATGACTTCTCCTGTTACTTTTGGGTCTTCTTTCTAGCCAGCAAGGATGAAATGTTTTCACACTTTTGGAGTTTGGCCTTGAGACTTTTTACTGAACTCCCTGGTGCATTGAAATTCATTCGAAGTGATAATGGCACCGAGTTCAATAACAGTCTCTTTGTTGACTTTTGCATGGAGCATGGCATAGAACATAAATGCTCTGCTCCGCGGGTTCCTCAACATAACGGTGTTGTTGAAAGGAAGAACCGCACTTTGGTTGAGATGGCTAGGATGATGCTCAATGAGCACAGGACTCCTAGAAAGTTTTGGGTTGAGGCCATGAATACTGCTTGCTACATCTCAAACTGAATTTTCCTATGCTCAACTTTGAATTTGACTTCATATGATCTACGGTTTAGGAGACAACCCAAAGTTACTCATCTTCGAGTATTTGGATGTTGATGCTTTATCCTAAAACGTGGAAATTTGGACAAATTTGAGTCACGTTCTTCTGATGGAATCTTTTTGGGTTATACTACTCACGGTCACTCGTATCGTGTTTTTAATTTGGAAACTAACATTGTCATCAAGTCATGTTATGTGACTTTTGATGAATCGACCCCCTATGTTAGCTCATCTTTTGAATAGGCAAATGAATACGATATGAAGCATACCATCTTCAAAGACGAAGATCCTGGAGATTTCGAGGATGAACCCCTACCACCCTCGACATCGACCCCCGAAGCTGACCCCGCTTCAATCACTACGGCAAGAGGCCCCGAAGCTACCACCTCAACATCGGTCATCTTCGACCATTCACCCGGCACAAGTTGAGGTGGAGACTGCATCTCACCGCGAGGCTCCTCATCACATTCAAAGGATGCATCCTCCCGAGCAGATCATTGTTAAGCTTTATCAAAGGATGCCATGAGAAGGGAGTTCGAGATGTCCATGATGGGTGAACTCACATTTTTCCTTGGGTTGCAAATCAAGCAAAGCAAACAAGGTACCTTTGTCCACCAGACGAAGTACACCAAGGACCTGCTCAAGAAATTTAACATGGCTGATGCGAAGCCCCTCACCACTCCAATGGCTACATCTATAGCATTGGATCATAATGAGGATGGAGAAGTCGTAGATCAGAAGGAGTTCCGCAGCATGATCAGTTCCCTCCTCTACTTGATTGCTACGAGGCCAGACATACACTTCGTTGTGTGTCTGTGTGCACATTTTCAGGCTTCGTCATGTGCTTCACATCGCCAAGCGGTAAAACGCATTCTCAAGTATCTCAAGCATACCCTTAAATTTGGTATTTGGTATTCTGCATCTTCCTCTTTGTGTCTACGTGGTTATTTAGATGCAGATTTTGCTAGGTGTAGAATTGATAGGAAGAGTACCTCCGATACTTGTCATTTTCTAGGTACTTCACTTGTTTGCTGGTCTTCTCGCAAACAGTCTAGCGTTGCACAATCTACAGCTGAGGCCGAATATGTTGCTACAGCTAGCTGTTGCTCACAGATTTTGCGGATGGTCTCCACTTTGCAGGATTTCGGGTTAGACTATAAGAGTGTTTCACTGTTCTGTGATAACACTAGCGCTATTTGCATTGCAAACAACCCGGTTCAGCATTCTAGAACCAAATATATTGATGTAAGATATCATTTTCTCAGAGACCACAATGAGAAGGGTGATATTGAACTTCAATATGTTGATACCCAAAACCAGCTTGCCGATATTTTTACCAAACCACTTGATGCATCCCGATTTGCTTATTTGCATGGGGAACTTGGTATTTGTCATCCTTACAGCATTCTGTGTGGGGGAGCATGATTTAATTATTTTGCATTGGCTTCCCTATGATGATTTATTGATGATCTTAGTTTCTTCTATATGCCTTAGCATGATTTTCATGTTCATGATACCTTCAGCTCTGCTTAATATATCTCATTCCATAATAAGCATGATTTTAATTTACAAAATTCAAAATTTGATCACTTCTTAGTCTAGTGTTTAGCATGTGTTGTGCAGAATTGCTTTAGCTATCTTTTATCTGCCTGGTAGCTAGAATTCTTTACTATGGATGCAAAATTGCAACTTGAAATCAATATTGATTTTTCATGGAATCATCCAACAATTGGTACTCAACAAAATCAATATCCATGATTTGTGTGTTAAAAATAAAAAGATCCATGTGGATTTGCTTGTCGCACTACTTTATTCTAGATTGCTTACCATATCACTTTGGTATGAACTGGGATAAATTAGTGTTTACTAAAATCACTGCCTTAAGCTTCTGATGGTTTTTCTAGACCTAGGCTTGGCTTGGTTGGAATGTATAAGGTGGACAAGCAAATATCCCGTGGCAATATAAAAGATGTGCAAAGTTTGAATCACTTGCTAATCAAGATTGCTAAATGCACCATGAAATTGGACTTGCTTTCCTTGGTAGAAATTGTTTAGCTCTTGTAGTCCTACTTTCGCTTGTCTAGGTGACTAGTCTAAACGGTGATGCTTTTCTTTTCAAAAATTTGAAAAATTCATGCATCAAACATTGACTCTATAATATGTTAACTCGAGTTGAGCACCTGAGCCTGACATTATGTTGTGACATATTCTTGCACCTTATGTTCTCACACTTTTCATCATCTCGAAGCCTTGCATCGTTTTTTGCTCCTTGATTCTTGCATTGCCAAAGGGGAGAAAAATGCCTAGTTTGCCCACCAAAGGGGGAGAACAAGGGATGAAGTTGTCCAAAGGGGGAGAAAATTTTAATTTTTACTGCCAAAGGCGGAATTATTGCTAAAAGGCATTTCATGAGTCAAGTCAAGAGAAAATTATTTATCAAGTGACATCATCTGCCTCTTTTCTAAGTTTTTATGGTCACTTGTATGCTAAAAACTTTTAAATTTTCTTGAACATGAATTTTGTAGTCAATGCACTCATCAAGGGGGAGATTGAGAAGCCAAGTTGAAATGTGCCTTGGTTTCAAGTTTGTGATGAGTGATTGACAAGTTCTCTTCTGGACGAAGGGGACCCTCCGAAGGGGTTCGGAGGTGTTTACCAAAGGGTTCGGAGGTGTTTACCGAAGGGTTCAGAGTTGGCTGGCTCTAGCTGTGAAGCGGAGTGTGTCTGTCGGAGGGGTCCGATAGAACACTATGACATGGGTGTACCAAAGGGCTCAGTACTTTGGGCGGTACACCGGAGTGTGTACCGAAGGTTGCTTACCGGAGAGATCTCCGGGGTACTAGAAAATATTGTCTGCTTGTCGGTGGTGTGTAGGTGACTTCGGAGGCGACGAACTATTCGCAACAAGTGAACCTGGGTCAAGCAGGAGGCTTGTCTGCATGGGGTCAAGGTTAGTCCTTGGGTCAAGGTGCGCTAGGCGAAGATAGGAAGTGCGGAGGGTGGCTCCTGCTAAAGGTACCCCGAGGCAAAGTCCTCGGAGGCGAGGCACTTCGAAGGGTGCTCCGGAAGGAGTGACTTCGGAGTAATGTGGACAAAGTCCTCAGTATTGAGGCAAGGCATTCGAAGTGTGCTCCGGATAGAGGCACTCAAAGGGACACCTGACGAAGGTCTCGGAAGTCAAGGTGCATCGAAGGCATGGCCTAGATAAGGGTCTTCGTAGAGTGTGCTCGGGGCTGAGACACTATGAAGTGGTGCTTATGGATATGCGTCATGCGGAGGCCTTGGACGGAGGGACTTCAGAAGGTGGCGAAGGGACTCCGAAGGTGGGGCTTCAGAGTGTGGCTAACTTGAGGTACTTCGGTCATGCATGGTTTCGGTACACGAACTGACGAAGTTCAAGCTAGGAGTAGCTGCAAAGCCGTGGTGGTTCACTCCAGAGGTGATGGTGTGAAGGCTCAAGAGCTTTGACGGCTTCGGCTCAAAACCATCACTGTACCGAAGACTGACTTTGGTGAAGCAAAGGCCTCTGGCTCAAAGCGTGTCACCGAAGCTTCTGCACACTTCGTGTGTGAAAGGGGGCTTTAGAAGATTCCAACTGTGCAAAGGTTGATCGTGTATGCTCTGCAAAAGCTGATGTTGTCTCCTCTATGAAGCTGACAAAAGAAGCCTCTGGAAAAGTAGACTACCATTTGTACTCCCTTGTTTGGCTGAGATAAAAATAGTGTAACCCTAGGGGTAGAGTAGTCTATTCACAGGGCTGAATAGTTCCTATAAATAGTGAAGGCTGGCTAGGTCTAGGTAACACTCTGAGCAGCCATTCTTAGAACTCCTAGAGCTATCCGCCACATCCATGTACTCAGTACTGTGAGTCTTTTGTGTTCCCTATTCATGCAATGAAATTTTCATTATGTTCTATGTCTATTGCTTGAACTTGTATTCTTGTTTTGCACTACATGTGATGATTTCTCTGTGATACACTTCGTTCTGTTCTAGCCAGAGTTTTTGCTCTATTTCTTTTTAGAGAAGTGTGTTAGTGTTCTGTATGTGCGACGTGTGTGTTTCTTTAGTGTGTGTTTGCTCTGTGTAAACTGGAGGCAAGACCTCTCTGATTACTAGCAAAGCACTGATTTGTGCTCAAGGCCTGTTTTCTTTCTTCAGTCGAGGTCCTCAGCGAAGTTGGGTCTGTCTGCTTTTAGACCTTCGAAATACGAAGCCTAGTGCTAGTTGCTAGTGCGGAGTATCTGATCGAAGTCCTTAGAGGGAATACCACTCCTGCGAAGGGTGAAGTGCGAAGCCAGCTCGAAGGCACCTTGTGTGCGGAATCCGCACTAACCTAACACAGGTGTTTTGGGGTTTGTGGGTGTGAGCGAAGTCTTCTTGATTTCAAAATTTTACTCTTTGCAAAGCGTAGTTTCAGAACTATAAAATACCTCTGAACCAGATGTCCGAAGGGTGTGTTCGAAGCCTGTTCCGCAGGAGACTATGTATAAAACAGAAGGCAAGTTTTTGCCAGAAATTTTAAAAGCTCCCATTCACCCCCTCTGGTCGCCCTTTTTGGTCCAACAGATACCCTTGGGGGTGACAACCTTTGGCGCACGGTTCTCCGATCATGCGGCCTCAGCTCATCGATATGTGGCCGATGATCATCCGGTACTCCATTACACCCCGGGCAGTCGTCCATGGACGGTAGTCGTAGCCCTTCGTCCAACAAAGCCTGAAGAACTATTAGTTCCAATGGGGATTGAAACGCGAGTGACCATGGATGTATCTTCTATCTTATCTTTCTGTCGACCTCTTCTGATACTTTTCGATTAGTATTGCTGAGGTGACACCTCTGCTAGTCCGCATTCTATTCCTTGTATGCCGATTGTTGTCATAGTGCGTATGCACCATTTTGACTGGGAATGGATGGCCGTCTATGTTCATCGGTTGTTTCCCATCGTCAAACTTGATTCGGCCTTGTTCTACGGTCAATTGGATCTGCTGCCTGAAGACCTTGCACTCGTTAGTGTGATGCGATGGGGAGTTATGCCATTTGCAGTACTTCTTCTTCTTAAGTTCTTCGACAGATGGTATCACATGGCTAGGTGACAGGTGGATTTGCTTTTCCCTAAGCAAGAGGTCGAATATTTTGTCAGCCTTGTTGATGTTGAAGACATACCTCTCTTCCTTCTCGACCGATTTTATCCATGGGCATGCGACATGCTTCTTGTTTTTGGACCACTCAGCCATCTCGACTTCTGCATCAAAGTCACTATCCCCATCGGAGTCCGAGTGGTACACTTGAGTGTACGTGACCTTCTTTTGGTATTTGGCCTGCCTGGCCTCTTGGAATTGGCTCTCATGGGCTGATACTCTTTGCACCAGTTGCGAGAGGCTTTTAGACTCGTGCGATGAGAACTTCTCCCTAATAGGGCTCATGAGTCCTTTAAATGCTAGCTAAGCCAACTGACCGTCTGTGAGGTTCACGCTGTAGCATCTGCTTCGTACGTCCCTAAACCTCTGTATATAGTCGGGGACCGACTCTTTCATCCTTTGTTTTTCGGACGTCAAGTCAATCAGCTTCATTTCCTGGATGCCGGTGAAGAAGTACTTGTGAAATTTCTTCTCCGGGTCTACCCATTCTCTGATGGAGTCCACCGGTAGTGAAGAAAACCACGCGAAGGTCGATACTGATAGAGATAGCGGGAACAACTGAACCTTCAGCGCTTCGTCAGCCGATGCCTCTACACACTGGGCGAACTTATCCTGAGAATTTGGTAAAATCCGGCACCTTGTACCGGTTCGGCAGCGACACTCGATCAAACCACTCAGGATACGGCCACCGGTACATGTACGTCTGCTCTTTGGGCTTCAACCTGAATTGATCTTTGATGAGCTCTGTGATTCGATTCACCCACACATCTTATTACTGACTCGACGACGAACATTGAGCAGGCATTGGCGCCTATTGGTACTGGTCCCGCCGAGTAGCGTCATATCTATATTGACCTGCATCACTTTAGGGCATTGCTCCATAGTGCACCATTCGGTGATGTCGCGAGGGATGACCATGGGTGCCCCCTTGGCGACATGAGGTCTGCTGGGGTCTCTCGTGATACCGTATGTCCCTTGTAGCATCCCCTGTCTCGGAATCCTAAGATCAGGCGTTGGGAATGACGCTTGTGCATTCTTATCGGCCCTGTCTAGCGTACCTTGGGGTAGACTGTGTGAGGGGGCCGACGGCTGGGTCATCTTGTCGCCTTCGTAGCCGAGCGAAGAGCTTGGCTAGTCTGGCCTCATTGGCCCTTGCGGCAGTGACGCTGGCCGAGTGTGATGTAGTAGTCTCAATGGGTCATTGGGGAGGTACGCCGAACCTTGCGGTGCGTCGCAAACCACTATGCCCCCGATGGCCTCCTTGATCAGTCCTTGAATAGTCATGGCCAGTGTCCCTAATTGGCTGACCAGCGACAGGCGTATCGCCTGGTCGACGGTTTCCTATAGACTTGCCCGAAAGTTCTCCGTTGGCTATCCACCTTCTATGGTCAGCACTGGCATTGGAAGCTGGGCCCTTTGAACATGACCTAGCCGATTCATGCCATAAACCTACAGGCAAGACTTCCGAAACTCCTCCACATGTTGCTGCACCTCCGTCCGCTGTTCCTCGGATAGAGTGTCCATGGTGATCGTGATGACGTTTCCCTCGTTGAGCTCGCCCGCCATGGCAAAGAGCTTGGAGATGGTCCCATTGGGCGTGCCAAAAAGCATGTTGGCGTGCTTTTTGGTCACACACTAAAACATGCATGGCCTGAGAGATTTGCTTGACTCTAGTGTAGGTCCTACGCCTTAGAAAAGGGTTTAGGGCGTGCCAATCAGTTTGACCCTACAACTAATAAGGGATCGAAAAATATAGATGTTAGTATCATAGCCGATCAGCTATCAAGCCGATGACTACGACGTAAAAGATAAAACTGTGAACCAACGCGCCAATCAGCCATACGGCTAATAGCCTGATTGTAACATCCCAAGAATTAAAAATAAATAAAATAAAGAAAATGAATTTTCAAGAATATAAAGGATTTATTTAATTAAAGAAAATACTTCAAATTTTAACTTGGAAAATTTATGGTGGAATCTAGAGGCTAAGAAATATTTTTAGAAATTTTTACAAATTTTTATCAACAGTTATTCAACCTCTAATCAAATAATTGATTATCTAGAATTATTTTAAACCGAAAATACATTTTAATTGGTATTGGGCCGCAAATCCCCAATCTCCCTTGACCCAGCCCAGTCCGTAGCCTAGCCACTGACTGGTGGGACCCCCTTGTCGGCACCGCCTCCCTCCTCTCTCTCCCGCCCGCACCCAACCAGACCCACCCGTCAGTCGCACTCGTCGCCCCGCAGTCGCTGCCCACCCTGGCCCGCGTGTCAGCGCCTCACCCCCTTCGCGCTCACCCTCCGACAGGTGGGGGCCACCTGTCGGGTTCGTCTTCTTCATTAGAAGGGGATCCCCCCTTTCCATACAAGTGACCACCTTCCTTTTTCTCGTCGCCGACCACCACGTTACCCCGATTCGACCCTGGATCTCGGTCCCCTGATCGCCGGTGACCCCATTCCATCCTTAGCCGACTCGTGTTCGTATTTATGGAAGCTAGCCCGTGCGTTTGGAAGCTCACCGGAGGGGAAAAAGAAAACCCTCGGTTCCCTTCCAATTGGACGCCGGCGAGCCCCTATTTAACCCCCTTCGATCGCCGCCCTCCGCCCTCACCCTGTAGCCAAGCCAGAGCAGAACCAGGAGCACCACCACCCGACTTTCGTCTTTTCCCCCTTCTCCACCTTCGGCCACCGTTCGCCGCCGCCCGAGACCCCCGCCGTCCAAGCCGTCGCTACCATCGGGATCCCCGTCGACCGCCCGTCACCGGCCACCCCTCGGTTAGCCGTGAGGACCACCGGACCACCGTCGCCACCTTCAACCCGAAAACCCTCCGCCGGTCGCCGTCAGACGCCCATCGCCGTCGTCATAGGTACAATAGTGACCATCGTCCCCTCCTCTTTCCATTTCAGCCGAAACCTAGGGGGTAGCCCCCTCGCTGTCGCTGTCGCCGTCATGCCCGAGCTCGCCGGAGTCGGGGGCGAAGGGGGGTATGGGCCCTTACGCGCGTGTCGTGCTGGATTTAATTCTGCCCGCACGATCGCGATCGGAGCGCGCCCTTTGGGATTTAATCTCAACCCTTGATCCGTGCCAAAGGGGTACGGTGTGATCTGGGCCGTCCAGATCCACTTAATCCCTCCCGCTTCGCGCCTGACCGCTGGATCCAGATCCGACGACTCTAGTTGGCCCGGTCCATGCGCACAGTGCACTGGTTCACGGTGGGCCTAGCTCATCGTGGACCAGAGACTGTTTTCTGTTTAAATAAAATTCAGAAAATTGATTTAAACTTCAAAAATTCATAACTTGTTCATTTTAACTCCAAATTTCACCATTCAAATTTTGTTAAATTCCTCTTTTTATTCTCTACATATTTATGCCATAAAAACAGTATGTTAATTTAGCACAAAATATTCTTATTAATTAGATAACTAAAAACCCCTTAGGGATAAATTTATAATTCATGAAAGAAATCAGGAAAATTCCTAAGAAATTAACCTTTAACACATTCAAAATATTAAGGGGGTTTTATCCCTCATTTGAAGACCCTACACTTGTATATATATGTTGTGATGTTTTTATTGTTTATTGAATGTTGTGTTTAATTTTTCTGTATCGAGAAGACTACGAGATCGTCGAGGAGCTGGAGTACTATCCCGAGGTTCCACCGTCCCCATTTGCTGAGAAAGGCAAGTCACAACCCCCATTTTGATCATCATTGAGCCCATGTTTTAATAAATTATTGCTATAACTCATAGGATAATATTGCATTAGTCTAATCTCAAGCCTTACACTATATTTATTAGATCCCCGTCCTTGTGTGTAAACCCAAGCCATGCTTATTGTGCCTAAACTCCTTGTCACTCTACAATAATATATTAGCTAGTGTCCAATGTACCGACACAACTGCTATAGGATAAAAAAAATGAGTCGTAGATAGATGGATTCTACTATATGTGTTTCCTCGTTATTCTTGTCTCTAGACTCTGTTGGAGTTGTCTATGTTATAAGTATGGTGGGTTCCGGGTGCAAGCTAGGGCATTGGTTGGTCGCACCCGGGGCACTATAAGGGCCGGTCTGCAGGATTTGTTGCAAAGCGCTTCCGTACTAACCACAAGTCTAATGGGTAAGTCCTAATCGGAAGTATGGAACAAACTGACTCTATGCACCATAGTGGAGGGGGCAAGGGGCAACCTGCGGGTGACTTGTACCGATGTGGCTCAAGGGGGGTATGGTGTTGGCTCGACGCGTCGGGGCACCATATGAAACCCATAAGAGGGTGCTCTCGGGTTGGAGCGTTCCATATGGAAGGTTTTGGCACGAGTTCCTGTGGTATGGGTCATCTCGTTACACTTTTGTGTATGGGATGAGTGCGTGCCTTGTGGGTACAGTGGTACACCTCTGATCAGAGTTTTAAATCTTTTCGAAAAGTCGAGCTCACGGTCAAGGGCAGGTTGTGTGACTTCTCGCAGTTAGTTTACAATTGTTTGAATGGTTGAGTTATTCATGGCATGTAAGGACTGTTGAGCGAGGGTGGGCTGACTGTACCCCTCTAGTTAGAAGATGATGCATACACATGTTTACAATTATGTATTAATAACTTGATCACATTTAATTGCTTTACAAATTATGCTTTTCCGCAAAAATTAGCCACTACCTTCCTTGTTATTACGTTGCATTATATTTGCATTCGGTGTCTTGCTGAGTACGATTGTACTCACCCCCATTTACTTACACCACCAGAGCCCATCTACTACGAGGAGGATGAAGGTCTGGAGTAGCGACCCAGTCAAGGCGAGACTGGAAGGAGGTGTTCATCTAGGACCCTTGTTTTATTAGTTTCACTTTTATTCTAACACTTTTGTACTAATATGGTCTACGAACCATGAATGCTTGTCGTATTTTGCGCGGTCGTGTGATGAACGTCTTGATTTATTGATTTTCTATGAAATTTCAATAAAGGTCCAGATTTATTAAATCTGGGTGTTACACTAAGTTTGTCCAATCAAGCGAGTGTGCCATCGGCCGATAGAGGAAACATGATGTGCATATAGGCCGATGAACACCCTTCGACGGTGAATATGATACAGAGATGAATTAAAGATAACCTATCAGCTTGTACTCTGATAGAAATAAATAAAGCATGCTAGATAACAGATCTATATCATGAAAATCATCACAATAACTAGATCGAACCTAACCGAGATAGTAGCTAGTCACGATTATCTTAACAATATATCAATGAATCGGACAAACTTTATTTAGATGAACAGTATACGACATGAAAAAGATACAACAACAAGAGATGTCGGAATTAACCGATGAAGCCTCAAGCTATCAAACCCGGATCACTTCAATCTAAGAGATCAAGCCTAACTGATGCAGCCTTAGACCTAGCCAAATACACTAAGAACAACCGCCGACCGTGCTATTTCACCGTTCTCGTCAAGAGGTCGAACTGAATCGATGCAGCCATGAGGATACTAACCTCGTTGGCAAAGAAATCGGGGGTGGCAGGACTCACCTCTTCGTCGGAGATCAAATTGATGCAGCCCAACTCCGAGAGCCCGAGTCCCGCCGAATAACCTTGGGACACAAGGGTGGCGATGCGTCGATTGTAGATTTAATGAGAGCTAAACTAATCATAACCTAAGGGATATATATTTATAGTTCATAGACTTGCCGTTCAAGTAACCTATCCAGCTAATTTCATATGAATCTATAACCATTGTTGTGTTTATCTCCATCAGCTCCCCTTTCCGATCATACAACTGTTGTGAACAGACTTCTTTGACTTTCTTTGATCGGATCTTCCTTGACCTTCTGTTGACCGCACACCTTTCTTGGTGGGCCTTGGGCTTACCAATTCTCGGCGTCAACAATAGATTTATTAAATGTTTTTTCTCGAAATAATATATTTTTTATTTAAAATTTCAAATCTGGTATGCGGATTTCCGAATTTACAAAAATTTCCTTCTGTGTAATTAGTATGACGATATAGACCTATCCATCTAAATTGACAGGTTTCAGTGTCTCTCAGCCTTAGATTGTCATACGGTCTACCGTTCTAATTGGCCTAGATTGACATATCAAACACTGATAGAAGCCTGACGCTAGCCGATCTAGGCTAATCTAGGGTCGATCAACCTAGATTGATAGACTAATTACTGACAGAAAACTATTTTTACAAATTCTAAAATCAGCATACTAGATTTGAAATTTTGAATAAAAACTGTATTTTTTTAAAAAAATTCTTTATTAAATTACCACTCAAAATCAAACAAGGCCGAGAGGATCGGCCCAGTCCATCCTCGCATGGGGCGCGAGCCCAATTTGGTAGCAACACGGGAGGCATCGCTAATTCCCAACCCTAATCCGGAATTCCCCACGGACTCTGCTACCGTCGGAGTCAGATCCCCATCTCGCGAGGAGCAGAGTCAACGCGCACGGATCCGTCGATTCGCCATGTGGGTATTCCTTCTCTGCGCCTTCTTCTCAGTTTTGTTCTTCACCTGGGGCGGCTCCTGAATCTCGTTGCCCTGCTTGTTGATAACTCATTTCCGTGTAAATGTGTGTATGTCTGTTTGCCTGTTTGTCTCGCTATGCGTGGTTGTAGCTGCGATTTTTTTGCTTGTTAGTCAGAGCTGCACTGAGTTAGGTGTCGATCCGGGTTTGACACCGAGAATTTGGCAAGTCGGGGCACGGTCTGAATGTCTGATTGGTCTATTGTAAGTGTTACTGATTGTCTATGATTGGAGTTGGGATGGCTGGATGAAGAAGAAGACTTTGTGATGTGCGTAGGTTCAGGGGGAAAAGACAATGCAAGCACCATACTGATGCATGGGGGGCAAAATGCTTTATTGAAATGTTAAGTCTTGATGCGTTGGTTTTGTGTACTGGTAACCATGTAAACAGTTTTTTTTATAATTTAGGAGCTTAATTTATATGTTAGCTTTTAGCATAATTACAGTTCTGCAGAAACTCTAACAATAACTGAGGTAACTCATGCCTCGAAGACTCCCTTAAACAGCTTCTGAAATCTGAATCTCGTTCTTCTGCTTATTACTATTGGTGTGAATCTGTCACGGTATGCATGCTTGTAGCTGCGATTTCTGCTTTTTAGTTTGAGCTACACTAAGTTTGATATTGATCCAAATTTTGCACCAAGAATTTGGTGAGTTGGGGCATCGTTTGATTGGCCTGAGCCTCTAATGCTGGTTGCTGGTAGGTTATGCCTTAAACCAAGAAAGGACAGTGAAAATATGCCTTGCTGGGTTTTGGTGGAATGGGTCCTGTCCTTGCTGATCAAAATGTGAAAGACTACTGCTTTGATAGATTGCATTTCTTGGCACATGTGGACACCTTGATGTTCATTTTGTTATTTGTATTTGGAAGCCGAGATTCTGCTGGTATAGTTGTGTTGTACGATTTTCTCCAATCACATTTGCAAATGGTGGCATGGCTACTGTCATGTGGGGGAGACATTTCCAACGCAGGCAGCCAGCAGCTTGATGCTTGGCTTGCAGAGCAAGATGGGATAGGAATTCTGTTAGAAATTTGTTGCAATGCTGAGTTGGCTAACAGCCGGCTTGTGCTGGCTAAAGGCCTATATAAGAAATGTAAGGGTACCATTTGGAAGATAAGAAATATCAGAACTCTCCAATATCTCTCTCTAATCTCTTCTTCCTCTAATCCCCCTCTTCTCCAGTGACAAAAGGGCAACTAGGAACTCCTCCTGGCGCCCCCAGTTCCCACTCGCCGAAGCTACGAACTTCGTAGCAGAGGCGGTGCTGTCTTGGACCACAAGGTCCTTGACAACTTGGTATCAGGTTGCTGGCGGTCCTCTTCTGCTGCTGCAGCTTCTTTAACTCCTTCCACACCACCAGAAATGGCAGACGTGACAACAGCAGACCTTGCAGCCCTCATCTCCAAATTGTCGACAACGGTTGAAGCTGTTGAAGCTTTGCAATCTAAAATTGACATGCTGGAACATCGCATGTCTGACTCCTTTGCATCTGGCACTAGATTATCACAGGGAGGTGAGCACCTTAGTGATTGGCCTCCACGATTTCAGAAGCTGGATTTTCCCAAGTTCGATGGCAGGTCTGATCCGTTGGTGTTCATCAACCGGTGTGAGTCCTATTTTCGCCAACAACGCATCGCAGATGAGGAGAAGGTATGGATGGCTTCGTACAATTTAGAGGCTAGGGCACAACTGTGGTTCATGCAGATCCAAAACGACGAAGGTATGCCTTCATGGCGACGCTTCACAGAGTTGCTCAACATACACTTTGGACCACCGCTGCGATCCAATCCTCTTGGTGAACTTGCAGTGTGCAAACGAACGGGTTCTGTGGTGAAGTACCAGGACCGATTTGAGGCCTTACTACCCTGAGCAGGCACGCTGTCTGAACACCAGAAGGTGCAGTTGTTTACTGCAGGGCTACAACCTCCCCTGAGTTTGGATGTAGAAATCCTGAATCCTCAATCACTAGCTATTGCTATGAGCCTTGCCCGCAAATTGGAGTTGCGTGACTAGTATGCAGGCCACACAACATCCTATTTGCGTCACCATTCACAGAAGGGACTTCTACCGACTCCTGTGCAGCGTCCAGTGGTGGCCAATACAGGGGTTGTTGCTCCTCATCCACAGGCAACAGTGGAGGGGCGCCAAATCAAACGCATGTCTCAGGGAGAAATGGAAGAGCGGCGTCGTCTTGGCCTTTGCTTCAATTGCAACGAGAAGTTTCTGCGTGGCCATAATCGGGTGTGTCAGCACATTTTCTTTCTCGATTTGGCACTGGAAGACGACGAAGCTGAGCTCTCACCGATGAAGTAACAGGGGACGGGCCACAAATTTCAGTACATGCAATCACGGGAATTCATACCAGTGAGACAATGCAGTTGTGCATTCGGCTTGGGGGCATCTCCCTCCTCACCCTCATTGATTCTGGATCGACCCACAACTTTGTGGCGGAAGAGGCAGTGGCTCGTACACCATTACAAATTCGATCAAGTGGCACACTGCGAGTTATAGTAGCCAACGGGGACCATGTCTCTTATCCGGGTGTCTACTGGAGTGTGCCATTCTCCATTCATGACGAAATCTTTGCTGGGGATTTCTTCGTATTGCCACTTGCCGGTTATGATGTTGTGCTGGGTACACAATGGCTGGCCTCTTTAGGTCCTATTCTCTGGGATTTTGGCGCTCTGACTATGTCTTTTTGGAGAGGAGATCACCAAGTGCTATGGCATGGCAAAGCAGGACCCCCTAGCCCATCACTTCGGGCTTGTACAACCGATGATCTCTTACCAGCACTTCTAGAAGCATTTGCTAGAATTTTTGCTGAGCCTACAGGCATGCCACCACCTCGTTCCTGTGATCATAGTATCACTTTGATTCCGGGAGCAGTACTGGTCGCAGTTCGTCCTTATCGATACCCAGTGGCACACAAAGATGAACTGGAACGCCAATGTACTGCTATGTTAACGCAAGGCATTATCCGCAAGAGTTCATCGGCTTTCTCATCGCCAGTATTATTGGTGCGGAAGGCAGACAATACTTGGCGTTTCTGCGTCGACTACCGGGCCTTGAACGCCATTACAGTCAAAGATGCATACCCAATTCCGGTGGTGGATGAACTGATCGATGAACTGCACGGTGCGCGTTTCTTCTCAAAATTGGATCTCTGCTCGGGGTATCATCAAGTTCGGATGCGCGTGGAGGATATTGCCAAGACAACATTTCGCACACATGACGGCCTCTACGAGTTCTTGGTGATGCCGTTCGGATTGTGCAACGCCCCCGCCACATTTCAGGCGCTCATGAACGATGTACTCCGTCCTTTTCTCCAACGGTTCGTTCTTGTTTTTTTGATGATATCCTCATCTACAACACTACGTGGACTGATCACCTTCATCACGTACGCGCTGTCCTTGACACTCTTCACCAACACCGGCTCTTCGTCAAGCGTTCGAAGTGCCAATTCGGGGCAGACTCCGTCACCTACCTCGACCACATTATCTCGGCGTCTGGCGTAGCAATGGACCCGGCCAAGATACAAGTAGTGCGGGATTGGCCGGTGCCACGGTCGGCTCGAGGGGTGCATGGTTTCCTTGGACTAGCAGGCTATTACCGGAAGTTTGTTCAAAACTTCGGATCAATTGCTGCACCCCTCACAGCGCTTCTCCATCGGGAAGGTTTCTCCTGGTCTCCTGACGCTGAGGCGGCATTTACAACACTTAAAACTGCTGTCACAACGGCACCGGTCCTAGCGTTACCTGACTTCGGCCAACCATTCATTGTTGAGTGCGACGCCTCGACGTATGGGTTTGGCGCTGTTCTTATACAAGGACAACATTCAGTTTCATTTTTCAGTCGACCAGTGGCTCCACGACACCGCTCCTTGGCGGCATACGAGCGTGAGCTGAATGGACTCGTGCTCGCTGTTCGCCATTGGTGGCCTTATCTTTGGGGTCATCGCTTCATGGTGTGCACGGATCATTTTAGCCTCAAATACCTGCTGGATCAGCGGCTCGCCACAATACCACAACACCACTGGGTGGGCAAGTTACTAGGCTTCGACTTCTCGGTGGAGTACAAAGCTGGAAGTACAAATACAGTGGCCGATGCTTTATCCAGAAGAGATACGGAGGAGCCGGCTGTCTTCGCTATCTCTAGACCTGGATTCATTTTTATCGATCGACTCCGCCAGTCTTATAGCACTGATCCAGCACTGATGGCACTCAAAGAGGAAATTATGGCAGGCCAACGCATTGGTTCTTGGACAATTATTGATGATTTGGTGGCTTTCAACAACAGATTATACATTCCACCGTCGTCACCTCTACTCCAAGAGCTTATTGCTGGTATTCATGATGATGGCCATGAAGGGGTACATCGCACTATACACCGCATACGACGTGACTTCCATTCCCCTAATCTCCGTCGAGCAGTTTAGGAGTATGTTCATGCCTGCTCCACTTGCCAACGCTTCAAATCTGATCACCTTCATCCAGCGGGCTTGCTCTTACCACTGCCCGTGCCTACTGCAGTTTGGACGGATATTGGATTGGATTTTATTGAGGCACTACCACGCGTGGGAGGGAAGTCTGTGATTCTCATCGTGGTAGATCGCTTCAGCAAATATTGCCACTTCATTCCTCTTGTCCATCCATATACAGCAGAATCCGTGGCACAGATGTTCTTTGCTGAAATTGTGCGTCTGCATGGCATCCCCCAATCCATGGTTTCAGACCGGGATCCAGTCTTTACTTCCATGTTTTGGCAGGAATTGATGCGACTTATGGGTGCAAAGTTACAGATGACGTCGGCTTTTCACCCACAGTTCGACGGAGAGACTGAGGCTGCCAACAAAGTCATCACAATGTACTTACGATGCTTCACGGGTGATCGTCCTCGCCAATGGCTCCGCTGGCTTCCTTGGGCAGAATACACTTATAACACTGCCTACCAATCAGCACTACGCGACACACCATTTCGAGTGGTATATGGTCGTGATCCGCCATCCATTCGTTCCTATGAGCAGGGCGAGACTAGAGTGGCAGCAGTAGCCAAAACTATGGCGGAACGAGATGAGTTCCTCGCCGACATCCGTCTTCGACTTGAACAAGCTCAGACCATCTATAAACATTACTATGACAAGCATCACCGGCTTCTCAAGCTCGAGGTGGGTGCATGGGTTTGGCTTCGGCTTCACCACCGTGCTGCCCACTCTCTTGCTGTACCAGCAACAGGGAAGCTCAAGCCACGCTTCTATGGACCTTATCGCATCATCGTAGTCATCAATGATGTCACTTATCGGCTGGAGCTACTCCCCAGAGCCCGTCTCCACGACGTCTTCCATGTTGGTCTCCTAAAGCGCTTTGTCGGCACACCTCCAGACGCTCCACCAGCCCTTCCTCACATCCACAATGGAGCCTTGATACCAGAACCAGCACAGGTGCTTCATTCTCGCCTGGCCAGAGGGGTGCGCCAACTCCTCGTCCACTGGAAGGGCGAACCAGCAGCCTTGGCGACATGGGAGGACACCGACAGCTTCATTACTCGCTATCCAACATTCCAGCTCGCGGACGAGCTGTTGGTCGAGGGGAGGAGAGATGTCATGTGGGGGAGACATTTCCAACGCAGGCAGCCAGCAGCTTGATGCTTGGCTTGCAGAGCAAGATGGGATAGGAATTCTGTTAGAAATTTGTTGCAATGCTGAGTTGGCTAACAGCTGGCTTGTGCTGGCTAAAGGCCTATATAAGAAATGTAAGGGTACCATTTGGAAGATAAGAAATATCAGAACTCTCCAATATCTCTCTCTAATCTCTTCTTCCTCTAATCCCCCTCTTCTCTAGTGACAAAAGGGCAACCAGGAACTCCTCCTGGCGCCCCCAGTTCCCACTCGCCGAAGCTATGAACTTCGTAGCAGAGGCGGTGCTGTCTTGGACCACAAGGTCCTTGACAGCTACTGTGTTCATTATAGGTAGGCCCTAAATTGATGGTGCATTGCAATGCATATCCTCTACGACTCTGTCAAATCTTGATGAAACATGCTCTATTTGTCTATATTAAAGGATTAATATGCTTTTGATTTAAACCACATCTTATCTTTAACTGAGAGGGTCTCAGTTCCTTTTCTTTTAACAACATAAAAGTCCTGTGTATTCAATCTTTGGAGACAGGCAGACAGCTTGATATTCAGATATTGTATAGTACTTCTGATGGAGATATGGTGCTCCTCAGTTCCAGGGATAGCTAGGATAAAATAATTAATTTGGAACGAAATGGAATGGAACACTCGACCTTTTACTAGCCATCTGACTCTGAGATGGCATTATACTATATCCATCTGCATATTTTTTATGGGGCATTATTTATAAAGTTGAGTTTACCTTTAATTGGTTGCCTGGTGGCTTCATCTAAAGCTGAAGAAGATTAAGGTATTACACTAAACTCTTGTTTTCTTATAGCATGTCCCACACAAATCCTCCCATTTGCAATAGCAACCAGCTAATTTGGAATTATCTGAAATTACAAAGTTTGAATTGAGATACTGTTTCTTCTTCTTCAAAGCCTTTCAATCTCAAGCAAGTTGGGGTAGGCTAGAGTTGAAACTTGAGACCTAAACTTGGGTTTCATCTCCATTTGAGTGGCTAAGTTTTCCATTGGATCACCAATCCAAATACAACCTTTTAGGGGAAAGAGATCCTCCTTCCTCCTTTACCAGGGTTTGGGACCTGCTATGTTGAGACAACATAGGTGGGGTTAATTGAAATACTATTTATACCAGAAATGTCCACTGGACGAGCTGTTATCAGAATGCTATGCAAATCTCTGTTTTCAACTCTCGACTTCTATGGTTTTCTAATGTTGTTTTACCTTAGGGCGGATGAGGAACTTGTTGATCCAAAGAAGTATCTTGAGGAACGCTGCAAGCCACAGTGTGTAAAACCACTGTACGAGTATGAGGTGTGTGTGTGTTTGCTAACTTTGTTTGGAATTTTAGTTCATCTCGAGTTTTTCTTGGTGCATGCTTCACTTGATGGAAAAATTTAGTATGGCATCACTATTTATTGTAGGATTGTTTAAGTTTAGCTCATGTCATTTGTTAGGACTATAGAATAATTATTATGTGATGCAATTCTCAACATAAATAACACTGGTAGTGTAACTGATCAGATTTAAGTCTGCCTCTTTCTGCTAAGCCCACTAGATAGAGTGTGCTTTAATTACCATGCATATGTGATGTGTTATAATGTGCGCAACACTTCAACCTGTGTGGTGTTTGTATGATGTGCAGAAGTGCATCAAGAGAGTGGAGAATGATGATACTGGGCATAAACATTGCACTGGGCAATATTTTGACTATTGGTCATGCATTGACAAATGTGTAAGTATTTGCATTGTACTATGGCATATCTGGAACAAAAGAAAAAAGTTATGGAGAAGCACTGCATAGCTAGGAAATAACAACAGGACTTGCATCTGCAGGTAGCACCGAAGCTGATGGAGAAGCTCCAATGATGATTGGCTGCTACTTTGAAGGATGAGTGACTTAATTTTATTTGGGTCGACCTTGTTCGCTTGAAACCGATTGAGTTATTACTGTTGTCTTATTACCGTTTCAGTTTCATCGACTTGTAATAAAAGCCACCATTTCGCATAATGAACATGTGGATTTCTTCGGACTGAGCATAACATAATAATCCAATATGGTTGCCCTCCACTGATCTTATCCAGGGTCTGTTTGGCGTGGCTTTAAATCTGCTCCTTTCTGTCTTTTTTTAAGGGTGTAGGGTGTGTTTGGTTTGATGTATATCCTGTATGGGATAAGATCATCTCATTTAGTCAGCTATTTGGTTGCAGTTTGGTTGGAGAGTGAAGATGGATGTGATGGTCACGGAAAGAAATATTCCTTTAATATATTGAATAGAGGCATTCAAAAATTTTTCTAGATAAACTTATCTAATTTTGGACGAGATGACGTGTCGTCTTCTTATTAGGTATTGCACATTTAATTTTTCGTTTATAAATATTCAAATGATTTTTACTCTGAAATTATTTATCCAATTTATGATCTAATTACATCATTGCATTGATTATAATTTAATTTGTAAAATAAGATTTTATATGATTATATTTTTGCTAACAAATATATTTGAAAAGTGGGTCCCATTAAATTTAAGTTTATCTCATTCATCTTATTTAAGTATATACATTTAACGAAACAAAAAAAATGTTTCATCATCTAATCAAATATCTCAAAATCTATGGATGGTATCATCCTATCCATCGAACGGAACATAAGTTTACATGTTAAAGTTCGTACTGCAGCTTCCTGTTCTTGTGGACCTATTTCAATCTTCAGGATGCACTACGTGGATTCATAAGATCTCCAAGCAGGAGATCTCATATTTTGATACAAACTGGAGATTAATCAAGTGAAATTTGTATAGAGTGTCGTCTTTGATGCTTGTTTCAAGTAGTTCGATCTGCATTTCAAACAAAAATGCATGGTTAACCTGGGGAAGATTAATTGCGTAAATTGTAACATGGATGCATTTGAATTTGAAATGTTTAGGTATCAAGGAGAGTGACCTACAATCAGCAAGACATGGATGAATCTGTCACATCGGCGAAATTGATGAAGGTGAAGAAACTCTAGTCTAGCCTTGTGTACCGATGATTAGATTTCTTTTGCACATCCTGGGCCTGGAAATTTGCTGTGATGTACAATATTGGATATAGATAATTGTGCTGTTCCACTGTTCAAATTTCACAATCTGGTAGCTGCAAAACCTTAACTAGAGCCACAGAATTGTTGCTAATTAAGCCACACAACAGGCTTAAGATACTGACTAATATCACAAAAGTGAAAGCCGAAATGGCGAAATATATATAGGATAAAATATAGTAATCACCTGCAAATAGCCAAATACTGTAGCTGTTTCAGCAAACCCAACAAATTTTTTTTTGCAAACGGTGTATACAAGGAACGTATAATAGAGATTTTCAACCCCGCTTTTGAACTAGAGTATTTCGAGAAAAAAATCCGCTAACCAAAAACATTAATAAGCACTAATTCGTTAATTTTATAATCTACGGATTAGTATATTAGGTAAGACAGATTTTATTGTTAGATTATGAAACGATAAATAAGAAAGAAATACGTAGGCGGCGTACAAGAACCATCGTCCGAGCCGAGAAATCCTAGCCGTCCAAACACTTCATCCTTGCAATTGCAATGGAGTTTTTTTAAAAGAAATTTTGAAAGAATTAGTTTAATTCCTATAAAAATACTGTCAAATTCCTGTGTTGGAGCTCTTAATTCTTCCTCCTTTCCGGGGCTTCACATTTTGGACTGGAATTTCTGAAATTTCAGTGCCCCTAGGAAATAATTTCTGCGGAAAAAACTAATTTTTTTAGTTTAGACAAAATTTATTTAAAGTCGACCAAAATTTAATTTGTTCAAATTTCAATTTTCAAATCTGGCTACCCAAAATTTCAGAAATTTCAGGTCATCCAATACCCCAGAAATTATTTGTCCGTTCGAAATAGCAAACCCTGCTCCCCGCAGCCGTCGAAACGCGGCCCACCTTCCTTCCTCTTCCTCAACGCAGCCGTCCATCGCCATTTTCTCTAGATCTCCAGCCAATACCCTAATCTACCCGCTCCATAGCCGTGGTCAGTGAGAGAAGGCCAACCCCAACATGGAACTCCCAGTCAGATCAATGCCCCCACCGTTATGAATGGTGAGAATAATACCATAAGTAGCGTCGACGGCGGCTGAAACTCGGGCCACCGAGATGGTCATGGGAGAGAAGGTGAAGCTCCTTGCCAAGAGGGAGAACCTCATCCGCTGCACGGCTGCGGTCTCCGGGACGAACTCTTCGGCCTCAAAGCCAGCAAGCCTTGATCTCCCTCATCTATGCTCTCCTCTCCCCATAGTTGCTGTGGAGTGTCGCGGTCGCCATCCACGGGCGGGTATCCCCGGCCCGTTAAATAACCGGGCCGTGGTTTCATGGGTCTGGGCCGGTTCGTACCGGGCGGCCCGTTTAGACATCTAATACCATTAGGGATGAAAACGGAGCGGAAAGTTTCCGTCTGTTCCGAGAAAAAACGGAAACGGAGAGGGTTATGCGGAAACGGATACGGAAAATTGCGGAGCGGAAACGGAAACGGAATTTTTTAAGCGGAAACGGAAACGGAAACGGAACAGCGGTTTCCGACAGAAACGGATACGGAAACGGAATATTCCGCATAACAAAAACGGAAAGTTTCCGTTTTCACAGTTTTTACTGCATTATATAGAATATTAGCTTTTACTTTTTTACATTATATAAAATTTAAACTATATTTTATTCATAAAATATTAAACAATTTAATTTAAATTAATATATAATTATTTTCTAAAAATAAATAATATATATTCATTATAAATAAAATAAAACTTGTTTTTACTTTATTATATGTATTTATCATTTATTAATATGTGTGTAAATTGAACCTATTTATTTGTTTATCGTACTTTTTTCATATATTAAGGGTTTTTTATAATTCCGATAGATATTCCGTTCCGTATTCGTATCCGCTCCTTATTCGGTTCGTATTCGTTTCCGATGATATCCGTTTTCGTATCTGTTTCCGCTATATCCGTATTCGTTTTCGTTTCCGTAAAAAAATACGGAAACGGATATGATAGCACTCATTTCCGTCCGTTTCCGCTCCGTTTTCATCCCTAAATACCATCATGCGAGCGTCATCTCTCCTCGCCCGCTCGTACGGATACTGCGGAAATTAGTTTTATTAACGACCATAACATTAAATTAGTTTTATTAAATTCACTATAAAATATTCTTTAATATTGTATTTAGTTAATAGCGAAGATACTACTGCATTTTTTTATTAAAATTGGACAAATTTAGAGAAATTTTACTAATAAAAATTAAATAATTTATAATATAAAATGGAGTGAGTGGTAGGTGTTGCTGATGGTGCACGATTGGATTTTGGGACGACAGATGAAGAAAATAGACTTTGTGGTGTTATATTGATGCAGGTTGACAACCGGTTTTCCTGGAAGATTAATCAGTCTTGACACATTCATGTTTGTTTCATCATATCTCTATTATTGAACACATCTCCATTGTTCAATTAGTCCCTTCAGTAAAGAAAACTAATGTGCAGCGACATTGAATTATGCCATGCCATAAGAAGTAGCTATTATTTCCAGGGAATATTTCGTAATTTGCCAAGTATTTCTATTAGTAGGCTGTTTTGGATCCTATGAATTGAGGCAGACTTTGGAATTCTCATAATCCATGAAACCCAAACTCGATTCCAGGATGCAATCATCATTCCATTATCATAAACTACGCATGCATGGTATCCAATATGATGGTTGAATCGATACTAATATTTGTTGTGAGAAGTACCAAATTAAAAAGGTGTTACCAAAGCCATCTCATCTCTTAACTTAACTGATACATAAGTCGTTTGACTTTTCTATTAGTTAAATTTCTTTAATTTTAAATAATTTTATATTATATAAAAATATGTAAATAAATACAACATCATATTAGTTTAATTAGTCTCACCATAAAATTTAATTAAGTTCATATTAAGGGGTTATCTAGATTTATTCTTTTTTATTTAAAATCAATTAAAATTAGTTAAAGTTAGAGAATAATAAATTAAAAAGTTAAATAAGTTATTAAATGGAACAAATAGATATAGTGCTAGATACCGCCATCTCAAATTCTCAATTAAACGAGAGTTTCGTTAAACGGTTTAGCAAAATCAACCAGCGAGAAAAGTCAGAGGCGTATCCACCGTCCAAAATAATCCAACGACTTAAGATGTCTCGTTCTTCTTCTCCACCACCACCGTATGCGCAACCCTCCTCCTCCTTCCCCGCCTTCTCCCCTCCGAGAGCCCAGAGCTCTCCTCCACCGCCTCCGCCATCATAGCAGTGGTTGCCACTCCGCGATGAGTTAGTGCATCTGCGCCTGCTCGTCCCCCGACTGCTTGGGTGGCGCGACTCGGGGCTTGCCCTCGAGCAGCCTGAGGGGCGCCGACTTGTTGGTCGACGTGTAGAGGGGCGCGACACGGGGGGCGGAGACGGAGACGGAGAGGGAGATTCGTTCGGAAGGCGAAGAACTGGGATCCTGTTGTTGGAGCAGAAGAGATTGGGAGGGGAACGAGTCGAGTGCTGTGGGCCATCCGATTAGTAGTTCGGATCCCCTCCCTTGGGGTGTGCGCTGGCCACAAGGGCAGCCGCCGCTCGCCGTGGTGCTCCTCGATCCTCCCCTCGCGACTGCGGCGATTGCCTCCAGGTATTCACTCTTCATTCGTTGCCCAGCCCTCCCTCTTCCTCTTCTGCCGCTCCACTTCACTTCCGAGCCGGCGTGGCGTAGATTGGAGATCCACACGAAATTAGAATTAATTATTTAATTCCCTATAATTAACTCATCCGTCAAGTTTGTTCCAACTGAAAGTAGTTTTTTTGCCAAAAAATTGGCTGAATCCTCGTTTGGTTCAGGTTCACCCCAGCATACTATCATGGCTGCAACCGCCGCCTCAGAGCCTCCCATGGTGGAGCAAGTGATCACTGAGTTTTTCGCCAAGAGCCTCCACATCATACTGGAGTCACGCTCTCCCTATGAATCATCACGCAACTTCATGCGGCCTTCGCCACCATCTTCACCGCTGTCTGGCAGCCAACCACGCGACCGGTGGTTCAACCTTGCGCTCCGGGACTGCCCAGCTGCGCTAGAGAACTTTGACCTGTGGCGACAGAGCAACCTTGAACCATTGGTCATTGACATTGTCCTCCTGCACCGTGACAACACCAGTACCACCACTGCTGGGGGTGGCAAGATCATAGAGAGGTGGGTAGTACAGTATGAAACCTGCAAGTCTGGCAGTGGCTACAACAATGGCAGCAAGAACAATGGCAGGAAGTCCAGGAATAACTCTGCTGAGGATCATAGCTTGTACAGGACTACATACCAGGGCTCGACAGTGTTATTTCGGTCACTACATCTGGTTGTCAGGCTCTTACCAGCATACAATCTCTTCAGAGAGATGAACTCATCTGGGAGAATCCGTCCACTCAACCTGTCACACAAGATATCATCATTTGTTGAGCCATTCACCCGGGCAGAGGATGCAGAGATGAAACATTATTCATTTACTCCAATTGAAACCCTGTTTGGCCGACTGAGCTTGTCAGTTTCTTATGTGCCAGTGCTGGAGGTGTCAGCAGCATCAGAGCCAACAACACCAATGCGAACAGAGCTTATAACAGATTATGTTGGGAGCCCCAGAACCGACTTTCTCAAGAAATTCAATTCCCTCCCTTCAGCTGGCATTGCACCTGCGTGTGTTGCAATGACCAGGAGGCACAGTTGGAGTATTGAGCATGGAGTTGGAACATCGGCATCACCATCTCCTCCAACAATTTCAGAACCCTGTGGAAGCCCACAGCCATGTATCCCTTCTTCAACAACATGCTCACATCCACATAATGCATCATCCTCTGGGCAGAAGAAATATACACCATTTGAAGAATGTTATCCATCACCACCATTGTCACCATCACCATCCCATTCCCCTTCAGCTAGCTATCCAAAAAATCCTCTGTTCCGATATGAGAGTGCTCCAGTAATTATTCCCACGGGGAAGGTTGGAGGAGGAGGTAGTGGGTTGCCTCCTTCTCCATGTTGGAAGGGTAAGCACCACTTGTCATCTCACAGTGGCAACCTGGCACCTTCTGATGATAACTCAAATGTAAGGAAGGATTTGGTCAGGTTGGGTGAATTTGAGAGTGGCAAGGCCTTGCAAAAGGTAATTGCATATCTGTTTGATCTTCTCAAGCAATATGTGAAATTTGCAAGGAAAAATAATTTTATTATGAGGTTTCCACCTTTTAAAAATTGGATCTGATTTTTGGCTGATGATTTTTTTGTTCTGTTTTCTGCCCTAGGTGTTATCTTTCAGTAAAGATGATTTGGGATATTTTTGTGGACTGAAATTGACTCGGACATCAAGTAAACTTTTTATCATGGATGAACTGGATGAACGGGAATTAGCATTTGCATGGGAAGATAGGGATACTATAATTGATCAACTTAACAGGTACTCTTGCCTAGTCTCCTTACTGAACAATGTATGTCGTGTATTACTAGCGGTGTCTGAATGTTGCCCTTGACATGCATGTGCTCATGAAAAATAGTAGTTATTTATTTCAGGCAATGTAGAAATGCCTTTTATGATGTTTTGTTCAAAATAAAGAGGGTAGTGCACTAGTGCCATAATTTTTAGTGCACATTAATGCTTATGAACCTTATTGTTGCATTTGATTAGATTAAAAATTTTCCCCATTAATTCAATGTTAATTCTTCTTAATGAGAACTGAAAAGGCACCATATGTTTGCTTCAAGATTCTAGGTTAGATGCTCAAAACTAATATGAGGAATAAAACCGTTGGCAATGTAATGTAACAAACTTACCCCTAAAATTAGTAGGTTTTTGTCTGATTAATCTGCCTTTGAGTGCCTTTTGTTCTCTTTATTATAATAAAGCTTCCTGGGCACTTTCATTTTTTTATAATTCAGATTTATTTACATCTTTAATAATCTGCACCATTGCCTTTGTTCAAGTGAGTTTATCCTCAAGGTAGAATAGAGATGACTACTGTTCATTACTTTCTGTTATTCCCTAGTTTCTTATTTCCTACATTTTCTTAATTCTCTCCCCCCTGTTCTTGTGTACTGTATATTTTGGTGGCTGCTGAGACTTACAGGATCTACATCGCAAAAACAATATACAATGTCTTATAGACTAGCTTTTAAGTTTTAATGTATAGCACTGACTATGAACTGGAACCAAAGTCAGTGTGTAGTGGTTTTTAGGAAAAATAATTGATAAAGATATACATCAAAACACCAATTTAATGTTTAGGCATGGAACATGAGATGGTTTTTTGTGGATAGATCAAAGTGAAGGCCAGTTGCCTTAGATATCTTCTACTTGTTTGCTGTCCTTATCTTATTAGCAGCCTACAGTATTAATAGTTAATTCTACTAAATTGATGCTTTGAATGCTCATATGAGTATATGAGTCATAGGAGTGCATATCGATATATCACTGTAGCATGTCACTTTATAATGTCACTGTGGGATTATCCTTTTCTGATTTAGTTGTTATGTTAATTCTTAATCCCCCTCATAACTTTTGAGCTGTGATTGTGAATGTGAATGATTGAATATTGCTTACCTTTTTTGGAGGGCTAGTTTATCTTGAATTAAAATTTACTCTGTGAAGGACAATCCATTCCCTATAATTTTGCTATATATATAACTTCTTTTTAAATATTTTGCTACAAGGTTCTAGAAGGTACATCCTATTCTAGCTCAACAGTATAAAACAGGTCACAATGGCTTACCTTTAAAGCTATTCAGATAGTTTAATACTCTCATGTTAACCTACTAATTTTAGGGGTAAGTTTGTTACATTACATTTACCCCATTATATCCAGCATCTATATGTCATTAACCAAATTCATGACGGGATAAACACTACCGGAAGGGTACCTGAGCATCATTGACTGCTATGGATGAGAGGACCTTAGACTGGATAATGAACATTGGAAAGAGATTAGACTAAATTCATGATGGGATAAACACTATCAGGAGGATAACCAAGCGATGTCGACTTTTAGGGATGAGAGGAGGACCTTATACTGGTATGATGAACATTGAAGAGAGATTAGACTAAATCTTCATTGCTTAATCAAATAGAGATATAACCCATCCTTATATAGATGGCATAACTCGAGTACTTGACTCTCAAGAAGGTAATCTTTAAAATCTAGGAAATAGATTACAACTCAATCTAATCTTATCTCAAAACTAACAATTCCTAAACTGCCGTTACAATGCCACACGAGTACTGTTCACGCCCTATATTGGGTTATGTTGTGGGCCTTGGCCTCTAGGCTTGTACATGATGTCATGAACCAGATTCATGAAGGGATAAACAGCGTTGGGAGCATAGCTGGACGACATCAGCTATTGGGGATAAGAGGATCTTAGACTTAGATGAGATGATAAACATTGGAGAGAGATTAAATTAATTTTTCATTGCTTTATGAAATCGAGATATAACCTATCCTTATATAGATAGATGACTCTCAAGAAGGTATTTTCTAAAATCTAGGAAACAAATTTCAACTCAATCTAATTTTATCTCTAAAATAAGAAACACAATCTTATCTCTAAACTAATAATTCCTAAACTACTACTACAGTAACAAGTGGGTACTGTTCACACCCCATATTGGGCTAGGTTGTGGGCCTTGGCCTCTAGGCCCATGTCCATGGCACTGTACAGGCTTATGAATGAGCAAGATGGTTTAATTTTAGTCAAAAGAGCATAGTGGCCAGCAGGATCATGCTCGAAAGTCGAAACAATTCGATAGTTTGGCATCTAGATATTGCGGACCTACTAATCTGATTTCAGTTACTCACATTGTGTGTTCTTCCTTTTGGTCTTCATATAAGCTAAACTGGAATTTCCTCAATTTTCCAGGGCTGATATATCAGACAGAGAGGAACAGAAAATGAACCAAGATGCTAGAGGCTCGTTCACAAGGTCTCCAGCTGCAGCCATTGGTGCTCTTGTACGCCTGCTGAAGACTGCACCAGGCCTCAGGGAAGGCGTACAGCCAGATGCAGCTCCTACATCTCCTCAAGAACCTTCTTCAGTTCAGAAAGTCATGGCTGAGGAACATGGCAGCATCACATCGGGTTCTACAGTGGCATCTTCATCTCTCTCGAAATCAAGATCAGCAGCTGACGCCCTTGAGGAGCTGAAGAAATACAAGGAGGTTAAAGAATCGATACTGGCTCGCAGCAAAACACAGCCCGCGGACACCAAGTTTGCAGAGGGACACACAGATGGAGAACCTTATTAGCATACCGTATGATGACAGAAAGTTTGCCTTGTGTATATATATGTAGGACATGTTAGCTGACTTATCCACACCTTAAGTAAGCTAGTAGCCGCTAGGATGTGACCAACAATATATGTTTAAGTGGTGACATATATACCCATCCATCCAGCTGCTTTAAGATGAGGATGACCCGGTTTGTGGGATTCTGTAACGTTGAAATGTTTTGCTGCAGCGCATGGAGGCAGTGATATGCAATCAAATGGTTTCATTTCACTCATATTGACAGTTGAATTCGATGATGTTCCATTCTGATTACGAGGAACTGCCTGAATTTGCAACTTTCCTTAGGTTAGTGGGGATCATTCAGTTTCATTGACAAACTTGATAAGAGTATCTTAAAAGTTCTTTTAAATTCGATTCATGAATCTTATACAGGGATCATTCTAAACTCTTATTTTTCATAAAAACTAATAATCTATAATAAATTCTTTGTAATCTTGATCTCTATTTTTAAATAGGTAAAACCGACAAATGAAACGTGCTGCAACACTGGTAGTACTCAATTAATATAATATAATAGAAAAGAGATTTTATTGCAAAAGAGTCATTTGAGAGAGACTAGAGCCACGGATAAAAATATGGATTAGGCATGCTAATCCTAAATTTAATAGATATTAGAGGTGATTTAGGAGATAGATTAGGAAAGAGAATCATTTAGAGAAACTATTGCATAGAAGATTTCTTGAAGATAAATCTCTGAGAGATTATCTAATTTTGATATCCTAAATCTCGTGTAAACTATCCTAAAAACTATCTTTTTCTAAAAATTAATAAATCTACAACAATAATTTTCTTATTATTGGCGTAAAAGATTACACTAACAGGTTCTCAAAGATTATGAACTAACAAACAGAGAGTTCGTGTTGAGAACTATCTCAAGCCTCCGAATAGGATAATAGCTCAAGTAGTCCGAAATTGTGTATTGAATAGCTGAGTATTCGATGCCTATTACAGAGTAAGAAGGGGGGTATTTATAGGTAAAAAGTCTAAGGAAAAGACCTATTTACCCCTCAATTACAACCGACATAGTGAAAACTATTCGGTACCTCGAGTAGGGTTAAAATAGTAAAATACATCCGGAGAAAATAGATAAGGCAGGCATCTTATCATTCTTGCTATTTTCCATTGAAGCTTCGGAGCCTTCGGAGGATGCCTTCGAATCATGACGCCGAAGTATCCTTCGGCTTAGAAACTTTATCACCTGCGGAGATGAACGTGAATTTTGATGTTGGTGAATTATCTTTAACCGTTGTTTTCCAAAGTCCTGAAAATGGAGTATTTTCCCCCAACAATAGCCCCTCGAATACGCTTCTCCGATTTAACCTGTATGGCAGGAAAGCAGTATACGCAAGGAATATTTTCATATTCAAGGACTTAGAGAAATTTGAGGGTGTTACAGTTATTCGAAGGGTATTTGCTATCGAAGTATTCCCGATTAAAGCTTCAAATTGGGACTGCTGTGTGAACACTTCACAGGAAAGTGAACCGTTACGGAGGTGGAACGTTGTGAAGAACCGTTAATTTTGAGCCATTACCCATCAAGTAGCCATTATTCTCCCGAAGAAGGTAACGGTCGAAATTTTACTGTGGGTTCACACCTTTTCACTTCCTGGTCCCACCTGTCAGCAGCGGAAGTCGAACCTGCAATGTGAACGTGACCGAAGCGCGGTAGCTAGCGGAAAGGCTATAAAAGGGGGGTCGAAGCCCACCGAAAATTTTTACAGAGCCTGATTTCTAAAGCTCACTTTCTTCAACCTCCAAAATTTCCCTTCAACCTTTCTGAGCGATCCACTCATGGCGAGGACCAGCACAACCGTGCCAGCGGCAGCGAGCACTTTGGTGCAAAGGCAAGCTTGGGTGGCTTCGGCAGCAGCGGCCATGGCGGGGCTCCAGGAAGTTCTTGGCCCAAAAATCCTCGGGAGCTCCGCCCTCCATCCAAGAAGAAGATCCCGCAAAGCTTCCTCATCGGCCAGTCCACAAGCACTGCAGAATCCATTGAAGAGGCAGTGGCCAGGAAGCTGGGCCCCGGAATGAGGACTCGGGTCCTGGGAACGGAGTCGACCCCGAAGCCGCGAAGTGGAGAAATAGTAGTCTTCGAAGCGTTCTTCGAAGCTGGACTTGGACTCCCTGCGATTGATTTCTTATCAGAGGTATTAGAAATGTTTCACATTACCTTGTCTCAGTTGTCCCCCAACGCCATCGCAAGGCTGGCGGTCTTCGAATAGGCCCTTCGGGCCGAAGGATGCGAAGGAAGATCGAAGATCTTCGCCGCCACCCACGAAGCCACCTGCCAACCGAAGCCACAGGACGGCTCCGTAGACACCAAGGTATTGACAGCCTTCGGAAGCGTCAACTTTCAGCTTCGAAAGGAGCATGCACACCATTTCCCTGCGAAGGCCATCAACGACCGGTGATATACCAACTAGATCCTCCGGTGGTTTTACGCCGAGGTCGAAGAAGGCTCTAGCTTCGCGGGGCCCCTTCAAGAAATCTGGTTCCGGAAGGAGGCCGAAGTCACTCCAAACCCAAGCATGCTCTCAACACGGCTTGAGTTACTCTCTTCGATAGCCAGCCGCATGAGCATGCAGTATCTGGCGGAAGAATTCATCGCCCTCCAGATCCCACCTCTCGGAGCCGACTGACCGATAGTGTTCCAAAACGCTTCGGAGGGAGAGCTTCGAAGTCTAGATAAACCTTTGATCTTCCTGCAGTAATATATTAGGAAATAAATAACATACTTATAATATGCTACCTTTTTCTAGCGGCTCCTTTGGTGCTAGCTCCGTAGAAGATAGCGAGAGCCACCGAACGGGTGCTCGGAGTCCCTACGGTGGCAAAGAGGCAGAAAAGGATAGAGTTGGTGGGAAGCTGGGAGTGCTTCAACAAAGTGTGGAGGGCTCTCTGAATGGAGCCCCCACCTCTGCCAGACTTCGACTCGACCGAAGTGGCCCCTCGGAAAAGGAAAGCCACCGCCAAGCCTTTGAAGAAAGCTGTCAAGACCCCAATCAAGAAGGGGAAGAAAACGATGAAGCCTCCTCCTCGGACGACTCCTGTGTCCTCTGCTTCCTCCTTGGGCATTCAGAGCTCGTCTTCGGAAGACTCCGGGGAAAAGGACTCCGACGCCCGAATGGGGAAGGCCCTCAAGAACTATCTTATTGATGATAGTGAAGACGAAGCTGTGGATGTAGCCAGAGCTCCTTCTCGAGAAGCTGCGGACGACTCCTGTGTCCTCTGCTTCCTCCTTGGGCATTCAGAGCTCATCTTCGGAAGACTCCGGGGAAAAGGACTCCGACGCCCGAATGGGGAAGGCCCTCGAGAACTATCTTATTGATGATAGTGAAGACGAAGCCGTGGATGTAGCCAGAGCTCCTTCTCGAGAAGCTGCGGAGGCAGACACAGCGCGCTCTCCCGAGCCCGTCGCCACGAGCTCAGAGCTTGAGGCGGTTATCCCCAACTCACCCATGACCGGGGTGATAGTGTCAGAGGTTGAGGAGCCTGCAGCGGCTACATCGGAGCGGACTTCGGGGGATGACCTCGACGAGTACCTCCGAATGTACGAGGTCTTGGAGGACCCTGCAATTCTGCATCAAGGCGCAGACAAAGGTATACTTCGAAGCTTTTGCCTTTACCATTCCTGTAACAGTTATTACCCACAAATATTCATTAAGTACCTTAATGTTGTAGGTGCATCGAGGAGTAGCATAGCTCCAATCACAGATGGAGCTTCAGCTTCTCTCGGAGTTGAGGCTCCAGTAGACACAACAACTCTGACGACTGGAGCCGTCTCGGGCGAAGCAGTTCCAGTTGAGGGGGCATCAGTCGAAGGAGGATCTATGTAACAGCCCCAAAATTAAAAGGAAATAAAATAAAGGAAATAAAATATTCAATGAATTTCTGAATTTTGTTATTTATGAAAATTCTAAAAGAGACCTATTAAAGCCAAACAGAGACAAATATTCAAAATTTGGACTTGAAAATTTTATGGGATAAACTAGAGACCAAGAAATATTTTTGAGAATTTTTACAAAATTTTTCCAATAGATCTTCAAGCCTTAAGCAAATATTTGAATTTCTGGAATTAAATTTAATGGAAAATACATTTTACAACTTATTGGGCCGAAACCCGGAAATCCCCTTCAAAGGCCTTTCAGCCCAGCCCAGTCCGGCCGCGCCCACCGACAGGCGGGACGCACCTGTCGGCGCGCCGTCCCCTCTCTCCTCCGCACCGCACCGTACTCAGGCCCACCTGCCAGCCTCTCCCGCATCCCCCTCGGTCGCTGTCAAGTATGGCCCACTGGTCGGCGCCGCCCTCCTCCCTCTCGCTGCCAGCTAGTCCCGCGCATCAGCCTCTCTCTCACCCGCGCCCGCCCACTGACAGGTGGCCCCCACCTGTCAGGATCATCTTCTTCGACGGAAGGGGGCGATCCCCTTCCATACCGGCGCCCCCCCTTCCATTTCGCCGTTGGCCGCCCGAATCCGCAAAATTGAGCACAGGATCTCTTTCCCCTCTCGCCGGCGATCCACTTCCAACCAAAACCGACACGGTTTCACCCCGATGGAAGCTTTTTCGCGTGGATGGAAAGGCTCGCCGGAGCTTTTTGGAATCCCTCGAATTTCCTACCATTTCCTCGCCGCCGGTGACTCCTATAAAAGCCCTCGGCCTCACCGCTTTTCGCCCACACCTCTAGAGCCTCAACCATCGCAATCCCGAAGGCCGCCACCCTTCTCTAGGGTTTTTCCTTGTTTTCTCTCCGGCAAGCCCTCGCCGGTGACTCAAGCCACCGTCGCCCTCGCCATCACCTCCGCCGGGACCGTCGTCGCGCCCTCTGCCTCGGCATCGCCTCCGCTGGGCCGGATCACCGCCGGATCTCGCCGCCGCCGTCGATCCCGAAGAGAACCGCCGCCCTCTCCTCGACGCCGGCCACCGCCACGGCTCCATCATCATCGCCATCGGTATGCCGGGAACCTCCTTGAGCCCCTATTTCCATTTTGGCCTTGGCCGCATCATGGGACCTCGCTGTCGCCGGGGATCCACCGCCGTTGCTTCACCGGAGCCGGAGAAGAAGGGGTAACTAACCCACTTCTCAGCGTGCCGTGCCGGATCCCTCGTGGACCGCACGATTTTGATCTGAAGGCCCGGATTGAATCCTCGTGGGATTTAATCCTGGCCCTTGATCTAAACCGAACCGGTACCATTAAATCAGAGCCGTCGATCACTATTTAAAAATCTAGATTTAATCCCGTGCGTCCATGCGTACCGGTTAGATTTCTTTTAATCCCAGCCGTCCGCTGTAACTTAAGTGACCCGCTGCGCTGGAAATCGTTGGATATGGATCCAACGGTCCAGATCCGATCCGCCCACACGCACAGTGCGCGGGTCCATGGTGGACCTGGCTCACCGTGGACCGACGCAAGTTTTCTGGTTTAAATTAAAATTCAGAAAATAGTTTGAACTTCAAAAATTCATATCTTGCTCAAATTAACTCCAAATTTCACCATTTTAATTTTGGAAAATTTTTCTTTCTATCCTCTACACTTTTATGCAATAAAAACAATATGTTTATTTGGCACATAATAACCTTATTAAATAATAAATAAAATCCCCTTTAGGGTTTAATTAATACTTTAAATAAATAATTCAGAAAGATCCTTAAAAATTTATAAATTAATTCCAGAGGATATAATGGCTCCATTTCACTGTTATCACTACAATAAAAATGGAATGAACATTTTGTCCAAGACATTTTATTAAAATAACATTCCCAAGACCCCTTTTAGGATTTAATTAATATTCCATTTAAATAATACAGAAAACTCTTAAAAATTTATATATTAATTTTAGATGATATATTGACTCCAGTACACTGTTTATAAGCCAATAAAGATATAATAATTCATTTTGCTCATTTTAATTTATTAAACAACATTCCCAAGGTCCTTTAAAACAAATGATTAACTCATATAATAAAAATGCAACACTTAAGAAAAATATCATAATAAACTGAGAGAACTTAATTTCACTGTTAGTAATACAATAAAAATAGAATATTCACTTTGTCCACTTTATTCCATTTAATGATATTGCAAAGGCCCTTTTAGGACATTTATTTAATGCATTTAAGAAAAAGACAACCCTTTATGGAAATATCCTAAAAATTTATATAACAACCCCACGAAACCTAATAACTTAAGTCCAGTATTTTTACTACAATTAAAATAATAAGGTCATTCAATACCTTTTTACTTCAACTTTAAAAAGGGAAAAATAAAAAAAAACCCCTAGGAAAAATAATTATATCAAGTTATAAAATTAAGGAATCTCATTAAAAATTAATCTTAAATGTTTAAGTAACAAATCCCTAAAAGTTAAGACTCTATCTCCTTTACTTAATCCAACATAAACATGTATGTTAGTATGGTTGATTGTTTTGGAATGTTTATTGAATGTTTTGTTTACTTTTTCGTATCGAGAAGACTACTACATCGTCGAAGATCCCGAGTCTTACCCCGAGGTTCCACCTTCACCATTCACGGATCAAGGCAAGTCATCGACCCTTCTGTGGAAACAGTTGATCATCATTGAGCCCATGTTTTAATAAACTATCGCTATAACCCATAGGTTAATATTGCATTAGTCAAATGTCAAGCCTTACACTTATATTTATTAGATCCCCGTCCTTGTGTGCAAACCCAAGCCATGCTTATTGAGCCTTAACTCCTTGTCACTCTACAATTATTATATTAGCTAGTGCCCAATGTACCGGCACAACCGCTATAGGATATAAAGAATGACTCGTAGATAGCTGGATTCTGATATATGAAATTCCCCGTTATTCTCGTCTCTGGACTCTGTTGGAGTTGGCTAAGTTATAAGTATGGTGGGTTCCGAGTGCAAGCTCGGAAACTGGTTGGTCGCACCCGGGGCACTATAAGGACCGGTCTGCGGGATCTGTTGCAAAGCACTTCCGTACCAACCACAAGTCTAATGGGTAAGTCCTAACTGGAAGTATGGAACACTCCGTCTCTCGGCACCATAGTGGAGGGGGCAAGGGGCAAGCCCGCGGGCGACTTGTACCAAAGGAGGCTCAAGGGGGGTATGGTGGGGCACCGACGCGTCGGGACACCATATGAAACCTATAAGAGGGTGCTGTTGATTCGGAGAGGACCATATGGAAGGTTTTGGCACGAGTTCCCGTGAAATGGGTCATCTCGTTACACTTCGGTGTAAGTGATGAGTGCGTGCCTTGTGGGTACAGTGGTACATCTCTGATCAGAGTAACTTAATCTTTTCGAAAAGCCGAGCCCACGGTCAAGGGCGGGTTGTGTGACTACTCGCAGTTAGTTTACAACTGTTTGAATATTTGAGTTATTCATGGCATGTAAGGACTGTTGTGCGAGGAGGTAAAACGTACTCCTCGAGTTAGAAGATGATGATGCATACACATGTTTACTTTTCAGTACTAATAAATTGATCACACTTAATGCTTTACAATTATGCTGCTTCCGCAAAACTAGCCACTTCCTCCCTTGTTATTTCCTTGCATTATATTTGCATTCGGTGGCTTGCTGAGTACATCTGTACTCACCCCGTTGACTTACACCATCAGAGCCCATCTACTACGAGGAGGATGAAGGTCTGGAGTAGCGACCCAGTCAAGGCGAGACTGGAAGGAGGCGTTCATCTAGGACCCTTATTTTATTAGTTTCTCTTCACCTTTCTTCACTTTTGTATTAATGCGGTCTACGAACCGTGAATGATTGCCCGTATTGTACGAGGTCGCATGATGAATGTCTTGTTTTATTGATTTTCTATGGAATTTCAATAAAGTCCTGATTTATTAAATCGGGGCGCGACAAGATGGTATCAGAGCCGACTTGACTGTAGGAAGCCCAACAGACCTGCCCTTAGGACTTATATATATTCACTATATTTTACAAAAAAATTACTTATCCTCTCATCTTCCGGGATTTTCACAAAAACTTCCTCTCTTTTGTAGATGCCGGTCCATACCATGAGCGGGACTCTCCGTGATGAGGCGACTTCGCGTGCTCGTCGACTTCTTGGGGTTTCCCCATGAGCCCGCGTTCCACGGGATCTTTCCCGATGCGAACGAGAGCTACTGCGAGGTCACGGTTGTTATCCGCCCCTCCTCCACGCAGCCACCCTTCTACACCCATGGAGTTGGAGGACCTTCGTTCGTGGTGGCCAACCAGCGAGCTGCTCTTCAGTCCCTCGCCGAGCTTCGACTGGTCTACGACTGCCACCTCCGCGACACCGTCTACCGCTTCATGCCCATGCGCACACCCGGGAGTCACCGCAGTATCTACATCAGCTCCCTCCCTCAGAACAACTCCGCCATCACCCGCACCATGAGACTCTTGGAGGCCATGGACAACCTCCACACAGAGGCCGTCCTTGACGCAGACAGCCAGCACGACACCATCGACTTCTACCGCCACACTTCGGAGAACCTGACCCGCGAGAATGCAGAGCTCCGTCGACAGCTTCAGCAGAACCCCCAGTTGACCCTCGAGGTGGAGGAATTGAGGCGTCAGAACGAGCTCCTACGCCAGGGCGCCATGGTCAATACCCAGCTCCACCAGCAGCTCAAAGACTTAAAGAAGGACATTGAGGAGATCGCGCCTCTTCCGCCTCGCAAGAAGAAACCCTTCAGACCCCCACCGTGAGGCCCAAGAGAATCTCCCACAGTGCACCACCCGCCGGACCATCCAGCTCCTCGACCCCGACCGTCTCCCACGAGCCCGTGATCGAGCCGTCCCCCGAGCCACCATAAGACGTAGTTTTACGATTGATTGTTTTCTTTTACTTCTTTGTTCTGCCACTCATGTCAAATATAAGACATGAGTGAAGAAATTAAATAAAAGAAAATAAATGTAATCGCAAGAACGATACATTTTGAAATAAAGATTAATATCATTTCCCTAGATCATAATCCCAATCTAAAGGGGAGAATCTATCTCTAAGTTTCAACTCTATATGATTCATTGTCGCCATTCTGCAAGATCAACTCCAATCATGAAGTCAAGAAAAGTTGTCAAGAAAGACCTATCTTAGCCAAGCCCAATCTATGAAAATGTAGACTTGAAGATTATCTTTAACCTTCTACTTCTAGCCTTTCCGAATCTCGGGACGAGATTCTTGTTAAGGAGGTTAGGATTGTAGCGCCTTGAAGTTTTGTCAGACGTTAAAAAAGTAATTAACAAATAAATTGCAAGAAAATGACTCAGTAAAAATCAAGAAAGAAGGAAGCTAAAATACAAGCCTAAAAATTTCAATTAGCTAGATTATTTTCCTAAAAATTCTCCTAAGCATTAAATTGCGTTCCAAAAATTTTTCTGGAATTTTTGGTACCAAGGAAATTCAATAAGATATAATCAACATCACTTCATCTTAAACCCCTAACACTAATTAATAAAATATATTACAACATGAATGTTGAGTGAATAAAATACATGATAAATCATTTATATTAAAAATAATATAAGGCATGAGTGTGAAAGTTGATAAGGAACTAAAATAAAATATGTAAGCATCTAGGTCAAATTATTCATCTTAGGCAATAAAATCAATAACAATTTCCCCTTAACGATGGCACCTTCTTTTTGAACCCTTCAACTTCAGGATGGCCAATGACCAAGGATCAGAAGCCCCACGCGACGGAAACACCTCAGGCAATCTGCCTCAGTGGGGTGCAGCTGGACATCAGCAGACTCCTGTTGTCTATCATCCCACACTAGCGGAGATGATGACAAAACAGAACCAACTGATCGCCACGCTGCTTACCCAGATGCAACAACAACAAAAGCAGATGCAAGAGCAGCAGGCACAGTTGTTCCGTCTCCAACAACACCAACACGAGCTCTCCCTTCAGCTAATCTACGGGGACTTCGCCAACTTTCAGAAATTGGTGAACAAAGCAATTACACCAGAAACCAGAATGATTCCACCTCAAGACCCAACCCCTGCCAAGCCACGAACTACCCTGGGAGGACCAAGCACAGGCATCCCACCCCAAGCACCGCCAGCCGGAAAGACACCAGCACAAGCTACCGGGTACAAGAGGGACAGGAACGGCAAGCCGATTGTGTGCTTCAACTGTCGCCAAGGAGGCCACTACGCCAACAAGTGCCCCTACCCCAAGCGGGCGCCATCCTCCATTCCAAACCCAGAGGGACATACCCAAGTTTACCACAAAGAGAACCCAGATACAACCGAGGACACCCCCAAGTTGATCTCGACCAACCCAGATCCGGAGGTCACTTTGCCTATTCCTGATGTAACTCCTTCTCCTAATCTGGAGCACCAGTAGAACTCAGTCCCTCAGTTTTCCCGAGGTTCGCTTCGAATCTCGAGGACGAGATTCTCTGTAAGGGGGATAGGATTGTAACAGCCCCAAAATTAAAAGGAAATAAAATAAAGGAAATAAAATATTCAATGAATTTCTGAATTTTGTTATTTATGAAAATTCTAAAAGAGCCCTATTAAAGCCAAACAGAGACAAATATTGAAAATTTGGACTTGAAAATTTTATGAGATAAACTAGAGACCAAGAAATATTTTTGAGAATTTTTACAAAATTTTTCCAATAGATCTTCAAGCCTTAAGCAAATATTTGAATTTCTGGAATTAAATTTAATGGAAAATACATTTTAAAACTTATTGGGCCGAAACCCGGAAATCCCCTTCAAACGCCTTTCAGCCCAGCCCAGTCCGGCCGCGCCCACCGACAGGCGGGACCCACCTGTCGGCGCGCCGTCCCCTCTCTCCTCCGCACCGCACCGCGCTCAGGCCCACCTGCCAGCCTCTCCCGCATCCCCCTCGGTCGCTGTCAAGTATGGCCCACTGGTCGGCGCCGCCCCCCTCCCTCTCGCTGCCAGCTGGTCCCGCGCGTCAGCCTCTCTCTCACCCGCGCCCGCCCACTGACAGGTGGCCCCCACCTGTCAGGATCATCTTCTTCGACGGAAGGGGGCGATCCCCTTCCATACCGGCGCCCCCCCTTCCATTTCGCCGTTGGCCGCCCGAATCCGCAAAATTGAGCACGGGATCTCTTTCCCCTCTCGCCGGCGATCCACTTCCAACCAAAACCGACACGGTTTCACCCCGATGGAAGCTTTTTCGCGTGGATGGAAAGGCTCGCCGGAGCTTTTTGGAATCCCTCGGATTTCCTACCATTTCCTCGCCGCCGGTGACTCCTATAAAAGCTCTTGGCCTCACCGCTTTTCGCCCACACCTCTAGAGCCTCAACCATCGCAATCCCGAAGGCCGCCACCCTTCTCTAGGGTTTTTCCCCTGTTTTCTCTCCGGCAAGCCCTCGCCGGTGACTCAAGCCACCGTCGCCCTCGCCGTCACCTCCGCTGGGACCGTCGTCGCGCCCTCTGCCTCGGCATCGCCTCCGCTGGGCCGGATCACCGCCGGATCTCACCGCCGCCGTCGATCCCGAAGAGAACCGCTGTCCTCTCCTCGACGCCGGCCACCACCACGGCTCCATCATCATCGCCACCGGTATGCCGGGAGCCTCCTTGAGCCCCTATTTCCATTTTTGGCCTTGGCCGCATCATGGGACCTCGCTGTCGCCGGGGATCCACCGCCGTTGCTTCGCCAGAGCCGGAGAAGAAGGGGTAACTAACCCCCTTCTCAGCGTGCCGTGCCGGATCCCTCGTGGACCGCACGATTTTGATCTGACGGCCCGGATTGAATCCTCGTGGGATTTAATCCTAGCCCTTGATCTAAACCGAACCGGTACCATTAAATCAGAGCCGTCGATCACTATTTAAAAATCCAGATTTAATCTCGTGCGTCCATGCGTACCAGTTAGATTTCTTTTAATCCCAGCCGTCCGCTATAACTTAAGTGACCCGCTGCGCTGGAAATCGTTGGATCTAGATCCAACGGTCCAGATCCGATCGGCCCACGCGCACAGTGTGCGGGTCCATGGTGGACCTGGCTCACCGTGGACCGACGCAGGTTTTCTGGTTTAAATTAAAATTCAGAAAATAGTTTGAACTTCAAAAATTCATATCTTGCTCAAATTAACTCCAAATTTCACCATTTTAATTTTGGAAAATTTGTCTTTCTATCCTCTACACTTTTATGCAATAAAAACAATATGTTTATTTGGCACATAATAACCTTATTAAATAATAAAGAAAATTCCCCTTTAGGGTTTAATTAATACTTTAAATAAATAATTCAGAAAGATCCTTAAAAATTTATAAATTAATTCCAGAGGATATAGTGGCTCCATTTCACTGTTATCACTACAATAAAAATGGAATGACCATTTTGTCCAAGACATTTTATTAAAATAACATTCCCAAGACCCCTTTTAGGATTTAATTAATATTCCATTTAAATAATACAGAAAAACTCTTAAAAATTTATATATTAATTTTAGATAATATATTGACTCCAGTACACTGTTTATAAGCCAATAAAGATATAATAATTCATTTTTCTCATTTTAATTTATTAAACAACATTCCCAAGGTCCTTTAAAACAAATGATTAACTCATATAATAAAAATGCAACACTTAACAAAAATATCATAATAAACTGAGAGAACTTAATTTCACTGTTAGTAATACAATAAAAATAGAATATTCACTTTGTCCACTTTATTCCATTTAATGATATTGCAAAGGCCCTTTTAGGACGTTTATTTAATGCATTTAAGAAAAAGACAACCCTTTATGGAAATATCCTAAAAATTTATATAACAACCCCAGGAAACCTAATAACTTAAGTCCAGTATTTTTACTACAATTAAAATAATAATAAGGTCATTTAATACCTTTTTACTTCAACTTTAAAACGGGAAAAATAAAAAAAACCCCTAGGAAAAATAATTATATCAAGTTATAAAATTAAGGAATCTCATTAAAAATTAATCTTAAATGTTTAAGTAACAAATCCCTAAAAGTTAAGACTCTATCTCCTTTACTTAATCCAACATAAACATGTATGTTAGTATGGTTGATTGTTTTGGAATGTTTATTGAATGTTTTGTTTACTTTTTCGTATCGAGAAGACTACTACGTCGTCGAAGATCCCGAGTCTTACCCCGAGGTTCCACCTTCACCATTCACGGATCAAGGCAAGTCATCGACCCTTCTGTGGAAACAGTTGATCATCATTGAGCCCATGTTTTAATAAACTATCGCTATAACCCATAGGTTAATATTGCATTAGTCAAATGTCAAGCCTTACACTTATATTTATTAGATCCCCGTCCTTGTGTGCAAACCCAAGCCATGCTTATTGAGCCTTAACTCCTTGTCACTCTACAATTATTATATTAGCTAGTGCCCAATGTACCGGCACAACCGCTATAGGATATAAAGAATGAGTCGTAGATAGCTGGATTCTGATATATGAAATTCCCCGTTATTCTCGTCTCTGGACTCTGTTGGAGTTGGCTAAGTTATAAGTATGGTGGGTTCCGGGTGCAAGCTCGGAAACTGGTTGGTCGCACCCGGGGCACTATAAGGACCGGTCTGCGAGATCTGTTGCAAAGCACTTCCGTACCAACCACAAGTCTAATGGGTAAGTCCTAACTGGAAGTATGGAACACTCCGTCTCTCGGCACCATAGTGGAGGGGGCAAGGGGCAAGCCTGCGGGCGACTTGTACCAAAGGAGGCTCAAGGGGGGGTATGGTGGGGCACCGACGTGTCAGGACACCATATGAAACCTATAAGAGGGTGCTGTTGATTCGGAGAGGACCATATGGAAGGTTTTGGCACGAGTTCCCGTGAAATGGGTCATCTCGTTACACTTCGGTGTAAGTGATGAGTGCGTGCCTTGTGGGTACAGTGGTACATCTCTGATCAGAGTAACTTAATCTTTTCGAAAAGCCGAGCCCACGGTCAAGGGTGGGTTGTGTGACTACTCGCAGTTAGTTTACAACTATTTGAATGATTGAGTTATTCATGGCATGTAAGGACTGTTGTGCGAGGAGGTAAAACGTACTCCTCGAGTTAGAAGATGATGATGCATACACATGTTTACTTTTCAGCTTCGGGACTTGGACAGCTTCGGGAAGATCGCTAGCACCACCGTCTTGAGGCCCTTCTAGAGCATGAGTGGAAGCTTGAGGGCAGAGTCAATCGGCAGCATTTTGCCTCCACCTTGCCACTTCCTCCTAAAGTCACGCTACTTGGGTAGCCTCGTCCTCAGGAAGGTTTTCGTATCCTTCGGAGGGGAGCTCCGGGTCTCGGGAACTGGCGTAGTCGGTTTGGAGCACCGTGGGAGCGTCTTGGGGGCCTCTGAGTGCTCAACGTCTGGCGGCCCCTTCGGGGGTTACCGGGATAACTGAAGGTCCTGCTCCATTGGTCCAAGGGGACCTTCGGGGAGGATCGGAGGCTAGGCTCTGCTTGGGAGGCATAGCTAATGAAGATGAGGTCCGAAGACCGAGGACTTCGATTGGTTTGGGAAGGTGAGGAAAGACCTTCGAGCTGTACTAGGAAGCCCCTTACCGAAGGGTGCGCGAAATCTTGAGACTCCGAAGCTCCCTCCGCAAGTGCTCTTTGAAGTACAGTCAACAGTAGAGAACTAGCTTTTAGAACTATGTTCCCCACGGACGGCGCCAACTGTTGGCGTAAAAGATTACGCTAACAGGTTCTCGAAGATTAAGAACTAACAAACAAAGAGTTCGTGTTGAGAACTATCTCAAGCCTCCGAATAGGATAATAGCTCAAGTAGTCCGAAATTGTGTATTGAATAGCTGAGTATTCGATGCTAGTCCAAAATTGTGTATTGAATAGCTGAGTATTTGATGCCTATTACAGGGTAAGAAGGGGGGTATTTATAGGCAAAAAGTCTAAGGAAAAGACCTATTTACCCCTCAATTACAACCGACATAGTGGAAACTATTCGGTACCCCGAATAGGGTTAAAATAGTAAAATACATCTAGAGAAGATAGATAAGGCAGACATCTTATCAGTTTTGCTGTTTTCCATTGAAGCTTCGGAGCCTTCAGAGGATGCCTTCAAATCATGATGCCGAAGTATCCTTCGGCTTAGAAACTTTATCACCTCCGGAGATGAACGTGAACTTTGATGTTGGTGAATTATCTTTAACCGTTGATTTCCAAAGTCCTGAAAATGGAGTATTTTCCCCCAACACCTATAATTCTGATCCATGTTTTTTAACCCAACAAAAAGTCAAATAAAACATGGTACAAGATGATAGTATTGAAATAATACAATAGAATAGAAAAAGCTTTAAAAAAATGCATATTTTATTTAAAAAGACTCATTTGAGAAAGATCAGAGGAGCAGACGAAAGAAAGATGGGCATGCTAGTCCTATATTTGAGAGTTGATTTTGCATCTAACTATTATTCAAGGGAATCAATGTAATTAATCTGGCCAACCGGTGAACTGGAGGATTAGGAAGAAAGTTGGGGTCTTTTCTAAAAAGTATCCATCTCCTGCCAAATTCGCCCTTCAATCTGGGCCATGCGTCCCTGATCTGACGGTTATCTTTTGCACAGAGGACCACGTGTCATAAATTATGCAAATAACCCCTGTGCAGATCGCTTAAATTGCAGTCGACTGGATTTATGCAGATAACACCCTATTTAGGATTGCTACAACCTACAATTGGGAGCGACCATAATTTATGCAGAAAACATCCAATTTTGGGTCGCAAAGCGGCACATATTTATGTATAAAACAACCTATTTAGTTAGGATCGCTAAAGTTGGGATTTATGCAGAAAACACACTACTTTGGATCAAATTAAAAGCAACATGTTCTTATGCACAAAACACCCTATTTAGAGGTGCCTTGATGCAGTTTCCCCACAAAAGTTTTGGAGCCTTGTTGGGATGCGAGGACATCATGCTCATTTCCTTCCAATTGGTTTGGAAATTAAACTAAAATACAGATCAGAAAAATGATTTTGACATTGACATGAGGACCAGCATCATCGAACCTATATAAGTTAGTGACAAAGTCATAATAAAAGTAACTCTCATTTGCTACAATATATCCCCCAAGGTCTAGCCAATCTTGGACAGAAAGTTGTGTGAAATAATATTAAATCACTTAATTGATAGTAGATGCATCAATATATTCATGATTTGATTATACTTGATAGTAGCTACATAAACAGTACGATACTTGATGATACCTACATAAAACAACTATATACGATATGTTTGATATCTTTGCGAAATATAAGTGAGACCCATGATATTCCATAAACGCACTTAAAATATCCACGACATCTCCGTGAGAACACTGATGATACTTTGATACAAAAAAACACTATTAATGATCAGGGGTAGAACTAGAAATTAGGTATAAGAGAGGGCTAGGCATATGAGGCAAACATAATACAAATTCTAAGGGTGTTGCAAGACATGGTTGCTTGTCTCATGGTGTGCAAGACTTGGATGCTACTCAACAGTCAACGACATGTGATCAAGACCAAGTGGGGAGCTTGGTGCTGGACGATCAAGGATGCCAGGTGAAGTTGAGGATGTTCCTAGTGGTACACGAAAAGATGAAGCAAGTCATGGGCTAAAGGATGATGAAAATAGCGTATTTACCAAGTCCAGCGAAGGAGATGCTAGTGCAAGTGACAAGCCAGCTTGAGAGATCGAGAGCGGGAGAGACTTGCTAGTAATCAAGATCGTGAGATGGTGGACACATGTCAAGATCGAGAAGCGCTTTGACGGTTTGAGGCTCAAAACCATCGATTACGTCGATCCGTAAATACAAAGATCAATGGTCACGATGTGAAGCTATGGAAGCCACGAAAGCTCTACATCAGACAAATTATCTAGAGTCTAGGTTTTTACTTTTTAGACAAGTGGGCCTCGCGTCTGTAAAATTGAACCCTAGGGGTATGTTGGTATTTTCCTATTTTTGTTTAGCGTATAAAAGGCCATGGACAGCCTTAGGGTTTCCCATCCATTGAATTAAACCTCCTTTAATCAAATATGTATCACTTTTTGTTTTAGTTAATTTCTTTCTCGAAGCGTCGTCACCGGTAGGAACTGTTCTTGCCGATCGATTCTATTTTACCTGCATTGGCATCAGTCTATGGTTCTACTAGTTCTTTATTTGGGTTTAGAGTGTGTGAGACGACCAAGCTTCTATATTATTTTCTAGCTTCGATTCACATGCTTGAGTGTAGGACCGAAAGTAGCGACCAGAGGGGGGGTGAATGGGCGCCTAAAAAATTCTTTCGAATCAATGGCCTGCTCACAACACCCAATGCACCTCAACAGAGTAAGCAAAGAAAAATTAACAGATCAACAAAACCTCAAGGAATCTAGCCTAACAACAACCGGTGTCCTAAACGAACAGACACCATCACAGTGCTAATAGGCAGATTAACAGAGTATTTAAAACACAACCACTTTAAGCATCAGAAATAATCGACACATGCAATTTGCTTAAAGGCATGTAAAACAAAACGAAAGATCACTGAACAAATTTCATCTCTGAGTCAAAGTTTGTTTAACTTTGTTCGAAGCTTGCATGGCTATACCGAAAACAGACTTCGTCCTTCGAGGCCCACTGAAGACTCTGAAGCCTACTTCGCCCTTCGGTGCTCACACAAACTTCCGAAGCCTACATAAAACAACTTCGCTGTATGCACATTCCGTAAACAAAGCCTGGAGTGAAAGATGCACAGACACCCTTCGCACAAAAACACTCTGATGTCAGGAAATAAATGTGAAGCCTCAAGAGACGTGCGAAGGCTGTGCCAGGCAGCTAACAAGGCTAGCCTGTCACTCTATGCCTGAAAACACTACAGCGCTAGCGCTTTGCGAAGTCCTCAAAAATTATATGTATGTAGAGCTGGCAGCACGGACTACAAACGAAGGTGACAAACTTTGCAACGAAGCTTCTCGAACATGTTTGCAGCAACTTTGAAACATACTCCAGAACCCAGCCAATACTTCGAAAAAAACAGACCGAATAAACAAGCGAAGCCGTGCACAACTTTCAGATTAATTCTGAGCATGAAACATTTTGGAACAGAACTGCAGGAATGCAACAAAAACACGTAAAACAGAGGCTAGCTAAGAAGCTATGCACTAGGCTGCACAAACGATTTGACAACACAAATGATCTATGAGGCTAGCTGCTGCCAGGAAACAAAAGTATGCCGTGGGGTCCACAAATGAAGAGTAAAGAACACAACCTAGGCTTCAGGCAACACGGCTAGATCAAGGATTTAAAGAAAAATAAACCTATTTCCTAGATTCAGAGCTAGCAACCAGTCTACGTGAGAGAAACTATTTTAATACGCATGCAGTTCAGGAGTGCAGGAAATTGTGCAGTAAAAACCAGCCACACAACATTAGAAATCGCACCCAGAATAAACAACACTGTGTTCGTGACTGAAACAGCAGGGTCTCTGTAAAAGATTCATGTACTACCAGGTAAAATGAATCAACCGGGAAAACACACAACACACAGCCTGCAGAATGACGAAAACAGAGAGAATAACATCTCACGGGTTCGAAAAGAAACGATGAACCTTGCGGCGGCGGCGTGTTCGAACAGGAACAAGGAAACAGGAAAACGAGAATAAAGTGACCCAAACTTTAGCTGGATTAAAGTGTATTACTGAATGGGTAACCCTAACCCTAGGATATTGGGGCCTATTTATAGGCAGCCCATTAAATGGAAAAATGCAGAAATACCCCTAGGGTTTTTTACAGACGCTAAATAAAAATAGAAAAGACCGAAATGTCCTTAGGATTTTTTACAGACTCGACTGACAGACTGTGGGCCTAAAGGCAAAATAGTAAAAACCTAAATAAAGGTAACTTGTCCTGATGCGGAGCTTTCGTAGCAGATACGGCTTCGCCTCAGAACGGTCAGATCCGAGATCAGCGGTCGTCAGTTTTGCACCGAAACTGACAAAGCCTCCACCGACTTTGCACCAGGTACCCGGATTGGGCCGGCCTGACTCCGCAGCTCTCTCAGCCCGGCAATCGCTCACCGCCCGTGTACCTAAGTCAATCCCGGTCAACAGTCCAGTGGATCCTCTGCTGCTCCTAGCCCATGTACCCGGATTGGGCCAGCCCGACTTCGCGGCCCCTTTGCCCGACAGTCGCTCGCTGCTCGTGTACCTGAGTCACACGCGGCCCAGACGCAACAGGTCTTCTCTCTCTTTTCAGTCCTCTTTGACTAACATTGACAATGACTCATCACATCTGGAGCCATGAGGCCCACGCTATTCAGCATGGCTCCTCAATCTCCCCCTTGACGAGTGCATTGTCAACACTTCTCTTCATATGCTCTTCAGTACCTGCGAACAACTGTGGAAACACGAAAACAAAACACAAGAAAACAGAGAAGAAGAAAAATAAAGTAAAAATTTAACCTTAATGACCAAAAGCCGAACAAAAGCAAGAAACGGTCGTTATGGTTAACCAAAAGTAAAAGCTCAAAATGAGTGCAGTCTCAGAAACATCAACAAGGATATCAAAAGAGTAAGGGCAAACGGGACAAAAACTCCCCCTGAAACAAATCCCAGAGAAAGCCAAAACTCCCCCTTAAACTCTTCTCCCAAAATTTCTCCCCCTTGTTGACAAGTGAACTCATCAAGCACTCTAAAAAGACACTAACTCCCCCTGAAATGCAACTCTCCCTCAAAATATGCAATGAATGCAACTGAGGTGCAGGTGGAGTGTAGAAAGCATGCTTCTCAGATATGATTGACTGCAATTACAACATCTAACAAGTATAGCAAAAGACATACTGTCTAAGACACATGGCATGATCAGTGCAACAGATGATATCTAAAGAAAGTCATTAGCACGCATTTTTCAGTTTTTGCAAACAAAGGCATCACCACATTTTCCAGTTAACAAGCAAGGTAAAGCATGAGATGCAGAAGCTAACTGATATTTACCAAGATAAGCATTGTTCAAAACAAAGTGATTCAGCAGACTTGTTGTCTTTTTAATTTTCAGGCTCTTTCATTTTCCTTTTTCATTTTTGCCAAGGGTTATTTGCATGTCAAAGCTTATGCTAACCGACCAAGTCAAGCCTAGGCCAGAACTGGACCATCAGAAGCTTAAGACATTGGTATTGGCATACACTACACTGTCCTAGTTCATACCAAAGTGCTATGGTAAGCAGTCCAGAACAATGCAATGCGACAACACAAACCCACTTGGATCTTTTCAACTCAAGCATAAAAAGGCATGGAATTTTCATTCATTTTTGATTTTTTATCATTTTTATAGCACATTTTCCATGTTAAAGCATAAAGATGTCCAAGTGGCATATCTGCATCTATGTGATGAACTAGCTACAAGGCATGTAACAGATAGCAAAAACACTCAGCCTACACATGCTAGTTACCAGAAGCAATGGTGATCATTTTTCAAGTTTAAAGCGTAAAATCCATGCATATGACAGATATCAGACATATCAAGTGAACTGAAGCAAGGCATGATCATTGACAAGTAATCAAAAACATGTACCAGCTAGAATAAGTAAAACAGTTCAATCATATAACAGAAGCAAGCTTAAAAGTGTGATACATGAGTATGTATGATATGAACACACACAAAAAGACTCAAGAAAAGAGTAAAGAAGAAAGAAAAACTGACACAAGGATATCCTAGAAAGGATACACAACACCCAAATCCCCTCGTAAACGTTCAAAAGTAGACTGATCTAGGGGTTTGGTAAAAATGTCAGCCAACTGATGATGGGTATCAACATGAACAAGGTCAATGACACCCTTCTCATATTGATCCCACAAAAAGTGAAAGCGCACATCAATGTGTTTGGTTTTTGAATGGAGACATGAGTTTTTCCCTACACTAATAGCACTGGAGCTGTCGCAAAACAAAGGAACTCTGGTAGGAAAGAACAACCCAAAATCTCGCAATGTGGAAATCATCCAAACTAACTGTGAGCAGCAGCTAGCAGCAGCTACATACTCAGCCTCAGTGGTCGAAAGAGCAACTCCAGATTGCTTTCGGGAAGACCAAGAGACAAGAGAAGAACCAAGAAACTAGCAAGTACCGGAAGTCGACTTGCGATCCAACCGGCACCCACCAAAGTCAGCGTCCGAAAAGCCAGATAAATCAAGAGATGACGATGCTGAATAGTAAAGACCAAGATCGGGCGCATAGGTAAGATACCTGAAGATACGCTTGACAGCTTGCCGATGAGACGCGCGTGGTGAAGACTGGAAGCACGCGCACAGTCCCACGGCGAACTGTATGTCTGGCCTCGTCGCCGTCAAGTACAGCAGCGAACCGATCATCCCTCGAAACTCTCTCTCGTTGACCTTGACGCCGCTCTCGTCCTTGTCCAGACCCCCAGATGTGCCCATTGGGGTCATCTGAGGCTTCAGCTCTCCACCAAAGTCGAATTTCTTCAACATGTCTCGAGTGTACTTACCCTGGTGAATGAAGGTGCCGTCCTTGGTCTGCTTGATCTGGAGCCCTAGAAAGTACTTGAGCTCACCCATGAGGCTCATCTCAAATTCACTGTGCATCTGCTCAGAAAACTTGGACACAAGATCATTAGAAGTACCGCCAAAGATAATATCATCCACATATATCTGAGCGACTAAAAAATCTGAAGCATCTCTGAGCAAGAAGAGAGTCTTATCCACAGAACCCATCACAAAGCCCTTCCCCAACAAAAACTGCTTTAACCGGTCATACCAAGCCCTGGGGGCTTGCTTTAACCCGTATAAAGCTTTTTGCAACTTAAAAACATGTCGAGGAAACTTGGGGTTCTCAAAACCGGGGGGCTGCCTAACATAAACCTCCTCCTCTATGTACCCGTTCAGAAAAGCACTCTTGACGTCCATTTGAAAAAGTTTAAAACCCTTCGAAGCGGCAAAAGCTAAGAGAATGCGAATGGACTCAAGACGGGCAACAGGGGCAAAAGTTTCTTCAAAATCAATGCCCTCCTTCTGGCAAAAACCCTGGGCAACTAGTCGAGCTTTGTTGTGCACCACAACCCCATCTTCACCTTGCTTGTTCTTGAACACCCACTTCGTGCCTATGGGGTTGCATCCGGGTGGCAGCTCAACCATTGTCCAAACCCGATTGCGGACAAAATTCTCAAGCTCTTCTTGCATGGCATTAATCCAATTAGAATCAGAAAGAGCATGAGAAATGTCTCTGGGCTCAAAAGATGCAACAAAAGCAGATTCAGCAAACACAGCAAGAGAGTCAACAGACGAACGCAAAGTTCTTGTAGACACATCACCGATGATGAGCTCTGAGGGGTGATCACGCTGAACTGCTCGGGATCCCTGGTGATCTGAAGTCACCTCACCGGAGTCAGCAGCTGGCACCTCTGGACTCGACTGAGGGGGCTCGATCGAAGTGGAAGAAGTGATCAGAGGTCCGCCCTCATCCTCAGTCGAAGTATCAGAAGGTGTGGGCTCTGCAGGAGGTGCAGAAGGCCCACCCTCATCTGCAGCTGGAGTATCCTCATCTTCCTCGAAGATGGACTCTCCGAGCTCACCAACACCAGAAAGCTCAAAAGAAGGAGTTAAAGAAGGCAAGGACTCATCAAAAGAAACCTCGCAAGTCTCGACAAGCTGTTGGGATTCGAGGTTCCAAACACGGAAACCTCGAGAATGCAATGCATAACCAAGAAAAACTCCGTCCCAGCAACGAGACTCAAACTTGTCCAAATGCCCTCCCTTCTTGAGCACAAAGCACTTGCAGCCAAACGCTCGCAAGTGGCTCACCTTGGGCTGTCTGCCAAACCGCAACTCGTATGAGGTCTTACCAAGGTAAGCTCTAAGAAAAATGCGGTTGGCCAGATAGCAAGCCGTGTTCATGGCTTCAGCCCAAAAATGCCTAGGAGTCCTGTGCTCATCGAGCATCGTCCTGGCCATCTCGACTAGCGTGCGGTTCTTTCGTTCCACAACGCCATTCTGTGGGGGAGTGTAAGGAGCAAAAAACTAATGGTCAAGACCCTGATCACTACAGAAGCTGACGAACTGAGAGTTCTTGAACTCAGAGCCATTGTCGGAGCGAATTGCTTGCATCCGACCATTGTTCTCATTCTTCAGCTTCAAAATCGGGTCATGAACAAACTGAAAAGTTTCGTCCTTAGACTCCAAAAATAAAACCCACGAGAATCGAGAAAAATCGTCAACAATCACAAGTGCGTACCACTTCCCACCGACTGAGCGTACCCGAGCTGGACCGATAGTGTCCATGTGTAATAGCTCGCTTGGATACGAAGTCATCACCTGATTCACAGGTGAGTGAGAAGTGGCAACCATTTTCCCGTGACGACAGGGATGGCAAACTAGATCTTTCTCCATTTTAAGCTTAGGCAATCCTCGGATGAGGTCCATAGAGCTTAACCTGACTAGCAGATCAAAACTCAAATGACCTAACCTCCTATGCCACTTCCAGAGCTCAGAAGAAGATCCAGCAATCAAACAGCGAGAAGGGCCAAAAGAACTAGAGAAGTCAATTCGAAAAACTTTACCGAAAGGTAAGATCTGGCAAATCAAAGACCCTCTAGAATCAAACACAGAAGAATTGCCCTTCTTAAAACGCACCTCCAAACCATCCTCAAGAAGTTGTGAAACAGAAATCAAATTAAAGTTCAAGTTTCCAACCAAAGCAACGTTCTTCAAAGAAAAATGGTCTGAAATGCGAATTGAGCCAATGCCACTTACTTTCCCTTGACCACTGTTCCCGAAGGTGATGTACTCTTTGGAGCTCGGGGGAGTGAGACTGGAGAACCATCTGCGATGTCCCGTCATGTGGCGAGAACACCCTGAGTCCATGATCCAAACGTCCTCCAGTCCCCGATCCTACACAATCAGTGGCTGTAAGTGGGAGCAAATGGTCCGGCACCAGGTTTAGCAAAAGATCTAAACTAGTGTCGAGCCATCTGCTCAAAAGACGGAAAGCAAAAATCATTAGAAAAGTTTGGACCAAAACGCTGCTCAAAGCGTGGTCCTCGGTTCTGCCTAAAACCTCGGCCACGAGGTCCAGGACCGTAGCCAAAACGGCCTGGAGCTCTGCCGGAACGAACACCACCACCTGGAGCACGGGCATGAAAACCGTCTCCTCTACCACCACCTACATGACGCGGCCTGGCCTCCAGCCTCTCCCCACGTCGAGGAACTCTCAGTCTACCACCCTGCTGGTAGAACTGCTCCTGACCACCACGAGCACGCTCTGCTCTCTCAACCCACCTCCTCCTGAAGCAAAACTCCGCAAGATACCCGTCTCTCTGACAGTACTCACAATGATAGGTAGGCTTCTTGGGATGTGGTTGAGGCTTGGGGTTCTTGGGCTTAGTGGTGATTGGTGTTGTCTTCTTGGGTTGAGAGGGTCCAGGAAGAGAGTCTAGAGAAGTGTGGAGGAGTTTGGGCTTTGGAACCCAGATGGGTTTCTTGGGTGGAGCTTTGGGTGGTTCATGGATCACTCCATCCTTGGGCTGACAAGCCTGGGAAGACTCAGTGGAATGGGTCTTGGGATATCTCTGCTCAGGAGTCATTTTACACCACTCCACTGCCCGGCTAATTGCACTCTCAAAGACAGCCTTGGTGTAGGTGTATCCTACCCCAAACCCATCCTGCCTCTTGAACTGCTGGATCATCATGCCAAGCTGTGGCTCTCTGGCACTGATCCAACTCAGGATAGAACGGAGGTAAAAGTTCTCATTCTGAGAATTAGCTAGCTCCTCTCTCAAGGCAGCTAGAACCTCCACTTGAGACAAGCAGGTCTCACACTCGCTATCTAGCTGGACAGACTTCTCGGCTTTCAGCTTAATCAACTCCATTCTAAGAGACAAACAGTTCTCACAGACAGTGGGTGGAACTGACAATGTCTCAAGCTCTAGCCTAGTCTGTGCCAGCTCAGCTCTCATTCTCTCCAAATCACCCAGATGCTTATCGCTCTTGGCTTTCAGCTCAGCTAAACTAGCAAGATGAGATGGGCAATCAGCACAGGGTACGACGACAGTGGCTTGAGCATCTTTCAGCTCCAGCTGAGCGCTTTCAAGCTCAGTGGCCAAAGCGTCCCTCTCATCAACCCTTTCTATGTACCTGGACTTCAGAGTCGACAGGTCACACAGAAGCACCTCACACTTCGGGTATTCACTGCTGTCACCCAAGCAAGGGGAAGAAGATAGACTCTCAATTCTGCCGTTGGCCACGGCAAGCTCACTCTCTAACTCATCTATCCTCTTTTTGGCCCCCCTAAGCAGTTTTTCCCGATATTTTAACTCCTGACGATTGCTCTCAAGTAAATCAACAATTTCTCGTTCATAGGATGATACCTTGTTGTCGTCGTCGTCGGAGTCATCGGAGGAGATCTTTTTCTTCCCTATCCCCAAGAGCCATTGAACAGAAGCTCTTGCGGGATCTTCGGCGCTGGTGTGAGTGGCTCTCCGGCTTGTCTCCGAAGGCCACGAAGCAAAGGCCCGCTGGATCGTCCTTGTCCTTCCCCTTCCTGATGATGATCTCCTCATCGCTTGAGCTCGATGAAGAGGAAGAAGACGTGGACCGCTTGGAGTAGCTCTTCTCCATCTCAGCGAAGAAGGCCTTGTCACGCTTCTTGTTCTCTCGCCGGTAGTCCTTCAGGGCCTTTCTGAAGAATCTGGTCTTTGGCTTGCCCTTGTTGAAGGAGGAGCTGTCGTGCTTGCTGGAGTCATGGAAGCCACCATCGGTGCCCTTCTTGTGTCCATTGCGCTTGGGGCAGTCGGCGATGAAGTGTCCTGGATCACCACACTCAAAGCACCCGGATTTTGTGCCGTGTCTCTTGAACATTCTTTTGTCATAAACACGACGCACCCGGTTGTTAAAAAGACACAAATCATCATCTCCCAACGACTCAAGATGGTCCTCAGTGATAGACATCAAAGAGAACCCAACACAACTCACAACAGAGGGATCAATAGAAGGTGTAGCAAGGGCCAGGGATTTTGATCCAGAACCAGTGAGATTTGATCTCAGCTGGATATCTACCTCAGTGGCCTTCAGCTTGCTAAACAACTCAGAAATGGTCAAGGTATCGTAAGAAGTGCTCTCAACGATAGAGGATACCTTGATCTCCCAGATCTTTGGGTCCAAGGTATGGAGAACCTTGAGCGCCTGCTCATGATCTGAGACTAACTGAGCACCCTCAGCCTTGTTGTCCCGAAGCTTGTTAATGATCGATTGAAAACGACCAAACAAGGCTTCAACAGATTCACCCGGCTTCTGTGTGAAGTTCTCGTACTCACGCCGGTAGGTCTGATAGAGCATAGCCTTGACCTGGGCTGTTCCCTCATGGTGTGCCTTGAGGGTAGCCCAGATCTCTCTCGCAGTGGAGAGATGACTCACACGCTCAAACTCAGTGGGACCTAAACCAGAAAACAGAATGTTCACAGCCTTACTGTTGCTCAGATGCTGAGCAATGATACCAGCAGTACCCTGCTCAGTGACTGGCAATATGACAAACGTGGTGTGAACGCAAATGTCCCAAATGTCTGAACCCTGGCTCATGAGATAGGCTCGCATGCGAGTCTTCCAATAGTTATAGCCATAGGCTTCCAAGGACGAGACCTTGCGAGGAGACGTCATGGTCACTACCGGGGTTTAGAACCGGTTAAGGTATGGAAAAACCCTAACCAAGCTCTGATACCACTTGTAGGACCTAAAGTAGCGACCAGAGGGGGGGGGGTGAATGGGCGCCTAAATTTTTTTTTGAATCAATGGCCTACTCCCAACACCCAACGCATCTCAACAGACTAAGCAAAGAAAAATTAACAGATCATCAGAACCTCAAGGAATCTAGTAACAACAACCGGTGTCCTAAATGAACAGACACCATCACAGTGCTAATAGGCAGATTAACAGAGTATTTAAAACACAACCACTTTAAGCATCAGAAATAATCGACACATGCAATTTGCTTAAAGGCATGTAAAACAAAACGAAAGATCACTGAACAAATTTCATCTCTGAGTCGAAGTCTGTTTAACTTTGTTCGAAGCTTGCATGGCTATACCGAAAACAGACTTCGTCCTTCGAGGCCCACTGAAGACTCCGAAGCCTACTTCGCCCTTCGGTGCTCACACAAACCTCCGAAGCCTACATAAAACAACTTCGCTGTATGCACATTCCGTAAACGAAGCCTGCAGTGAAAGATGCACAGACACCCTTCGCACAAAAACACTCTGATGTCAGGAAATAAATGTGAAGCCTCAAGAGACGTGCGAAGGCTGTGCCAGGCAGCTAACAAGGCTAGCCTGTCACTCTATGCCTGAAAACACTACAGCGCTAGCGCTTTGCGAAGTCCTCAAAAATTATATGTATGTAGAGCTGGCAGCACGGACTACAAACGAAGGTGACAGACTTTGCAACGAAGCTTCTCGAACATGTTTGCAGCAACTTCGAAACATACTCCGGAACCCAGCCAATACTTTGAAAAAAAAACAGACCGAATAAACAAGCGAAGCCGTGCACAACTTTCGGATTAATTCTGAGCATGAAACATTTTGGAACAGAACTGCAGGAATGCAACAAAAACACGTAAAACAGAAGCTAGCTAAGAAGCTATGCACTAGGCTGCACAAATGATTTGACAACACAAATGATCTATGAGGCTATCTGCTGCCAGGAAACAAAAGTATGCCGTGGGGTCCACAAATGAAGAGTAAAGAACACAACCTAGGCTTCAGGCAACACGACTAGATCAAGGATTTAAAGAAAAATAAACCTATTTCCTAGATCCAGAGCTAGCAACCAGTCTACGTGAGAGAAACTATTTTAATACGCATGCAGTTCAGGAGTGCAGGAAATTGTGCAGTAAAAACCGGCCACACAACATTAGAAATCGCACCCAGAATAAACAACAATGTGTTCGTGACTGAAACAGCAGGGTCTCTGTAAAAGATTCATGTACTACCGGGTAAAATGAATCAACCGGGAAAACACACAACACACAACCTGCAGAATGACGAAAACAGAGAGAATAACATCTCACGGGTTCGAGAAGAAATGATGAACCTTGCGGCGGCGGCGTGCTCGAACAGGAACAAGGAAACAGGAAAACGAGAATAAAGTGACCCAAAACTTTAGCTGGATTAAAGTGTATTACTGAATGGGTAACCCTAACCCTAGGATATTGGGGCCTATTTATAGGCATCCCATTAAATGGAAAAATGCAGAAATACCCCTACGGTTTTTTACAGATGCTAAATAAAAATAGAAAAGACCGAAATGCCCTTAGGATTTTTTACAGACTCGACTGACAGACTGTGGGCCTAAAGGCAAAATAGTAAAAACCTAAATAAAGGTAACTTGTCCTGATGCGGAGCTTTCGTAGCAGCTACGGCTTCGCCTCAGAACGGTCAGATCCGAGATCAGCGGTCGTCAGTTTTGCGCCGAAACTGACAAAGCCTCCACCGACTTTTCACCAGGTACCCGGATTGGGCCGGCCCGACTCCGCAGCTCTCTCAGCCCGACAATCGCTCACCGCCCGTGTACCTGAGTCAATCCCGGTCAACAGTACAGTGGATCCTCTGCTGCTCCTAGCCCATGTACCCGGATTAGGCCAGCCCGACTTCGCGGCCCCTTTGCCCGACAGTCGCTCGCTGCCCGTGTACCTGAGTCACACGCGGCCCAGACGCAACAGGTCTTCTCTCTCTTTTCAGTCCTCTTTGACTAACATTGACAATGACTCATCACATCTGGAGCCATGAGGCCCACACTATTCAGCATGGCTCCTCATTGAGTAGTACTAGTTTTTCTACCGTGAGTTCCTCTGTCGTCAATAATTTTTACAATCAATTGTTGTTTTTGTGTTTGTTCCTTGCATTCGTCCTCTGTTTCATCATCCGTCTCGGCCTACGTAAATTTTATTTTTCATTTTGTTTTGCGTGCTCACATCTATGACTGAAGTAGACTCTACCGATTCCTAGGTTTGCATAAAGGGATTTTTCCATCGCTAATTTTGTCCTGGTCGCTGGCCATTTTATTTGTTGCATTGCTCAGTGGTTCTGCCTCTAGGTTGTTCCTTGGTCGCCTGTGCGTGTGACACCGAGCCAAGGCTAGCTGACAGCCACTACAGACCACTCTACTTTGTTTTGCATGTGACTTGCCTTAGTTGGGCAGCAAGTACCTCGGCCAACAGCTTCTCCACCGCTTGTGTTTTGCTTGTGTTCCGCCTATTTTTCTCCATTGTGACTGCTATCTACTATTCACACAAGTCCTCGTTTCATGTGCAAGATCATGATGCCGATGTGTTTAGTTTTTGCCTCTGCATGAGTTTCTTTGACTCATTTTATGTGCACATCTAGTTTTTTTGTTGCTTGATTTTTCATCCACCACCGGGTCTCTCACTGTGCAACACAGATTTGTTTCTTCTGTCACTTTTTCTTGTGGTAGAGAACAACATTGGTTCGTGTTCTACAAAATGCACAAGCAGCGTGGATCAACAGACTTCAACTTCTGTTTGACATGCATGCATGAAAGGTTTGGTTGATTTGTGAATGAGATCTTTTTGAGTCCATCAAATTGTTGATCCTTTTAGGTTATCTGTTTTTCTTCTAATAGTTTATTTTGGAGGAGTGTTGGGTGAAAAGAAGAGGCCATCTTCTCGAAAGAATTTGTTTAGACACCTATTCACCCCCTCTAATCGCCTATTTCAGTCCTACAATTGCTATCAGCGCCAATTAGATCACCAGTTGACCTTAACCAGTTTTATGATCTGTAGGCGACATGGACAAACATAGCAAAATTCATTTGTTCGATGGATGTGATTTCTCTTACTGGAAGGTGCGCATGGCATTAGTTTCAAGTCCCAGTAGTGGCAATTGAGTTGGAGCTACCTCTTGCTCAAATGCTTTTCTGGGTGGCTTCACTTTGTCCTCCTTGATCTCTAACATAAAAGAACAAGTGAATATCTTGGATGATGAAGAGCTTAATCTCATTGTCAAAAAGTTCACTCGATTCTACAACGATGGACGAGATCAAAGGAGAGGAGCTTCCCATGGGTGTTTTGAATGCGGTGACACATCTCATTTCAAGGATGACTGTTCTAAGATCAAAAAGAGAGAAGAGAGTGTTCACGACAAACACCAAAAGAGAGATAAGAAGCCTTTCCATAAAAAGAATCACGACAAGATGACAAAAAGAGCAGCCAAAGTAGGTTCTAGGGCTTTCATGACAACCCTCATTGACATCAACACATTGTCGAGTGAGGATCTTAGTTCTAATGAGGATGAATCGCAAGAGAAGTATGAAAAGAAAGTTGCGATCTGTGCATGCTCAAATCATCGATCGACTTGAGAATGCAGAGAAGAAGCTCATTGATGAGTAGTCTAGACCATCTCTTTTAGGTGCTTTCTTAAATTTCTCTTTACTTTCTAAAACTGTTGAAATGAAAGACAAGAAGATTAGAGAGATAGAATCTAGATTGAAGAGTGCTGGGAGTTCAAAGGATGTGCAGCCAAAATGTTCCACTTGCACTATCTTTGAGGACAAACTCAACTTTGTTAGTGGGCAAGCGTAGAAACTCATGATAAAAAATGAGTATCTTCTTTCTATGGTTGAAAAATGCGTTGAGGGGAGGGAAAATGGATTTGCTCTTAGCCAAGACCAAGATGTGTGTCGACAAGGCTGGCTTAGATTTATGGTTGGGTTTTGAGAGAACTACACCAGAGAAGAAGGGAAAAACTGTATTTACTCCACCCACTACCGTTGAGAAAGAAAACGCCAAGCTAGACACTCCACCAAGAGCTAAGAAATCCATTCAACCTCACAAGAAAAATACACCTCCTCCACCGAAGAAAGCTTCTAAGCCAAACTTAAGAGAGAATGCAAAGAACTTTCGAGTGACCCATGCCCAAGTCCCAAATAAAATTTTTCATTGCTCCTACTATCAGAAGAAGGGTCATTTGATTTATTTGTACTTTCGTCACATGAAGAACGAGCAACACTCTTGGGAGATGAGCACTCAGGACATGTATCATCTGCCTGTTGGTATACATGAACCATAAACACTACTTGCTATGTCTCTAACCGAATCTTTTTGCACTCAATTTTGAACTTAACCTCTTATGAGCTATGTTTTGGGAGGAAGCCCATTTTTGAGGAAGAAGATCCATCAGACCTCGGAGAGAATGAAGAAGATTCTCAACATCATTCTACAACAACTCCTGAAGTGTATCCTGCATCCTCTACATAAGCAAGAGGTCCCGAAGCATCTACATCGACTTCGGCAAACATCGAGCATTCTTCAGCAAGTATTGAGGGGGAGATTCTCTCTAGATGAGAAGCCCCTAGCCACATTCAGAGACATCATCCTCTTGATCAGATCATCGGTGAGCTTCATAAGTGGGTAACTCGATCTCATGCTCATTTTACTGATTCTGCATTTGTTGCCTCTTTTGATCCCTTAGATGTTAGTCATGCTTTATCTGATTCAAGTTGGATCAATGCCATACATGAAGAGTTAGAAAATTTTAAGAGAAACCAAGTCTGGGTCCTTGTAGAACCACCTCCTAATGTTCATGTCATTGGCACAAAATGGATTTTCAAAAAAACACAGGGGTAGGATTGGTCTGTTGTGAGAAATAAGGCTAAACTTGTTGCTTAGGGTTTTTCTTAGGTCAAGGGGATTGATTTTGGTAAGACTTTTTCTCATGTAGCTCGACTTGAGGTAATTAGGATTTTGCTTGCATTTGCATCTTCTCGTGGTTTCAAAACTTTTTCAAATGAATGTCAAAAGTGTTTCCTAAATGGCTTTATAGGAGAGGATGTTTTTGTCAAACAACTCGCTGGCTTTGAACGTCCCAAATACCACCATAGAGTCTTCAAACTTCATAAATCTTTGTATGTACTCAAGAAGACACCTAGAGCTTGGTATGACCAGCTTAGGTCATTTCTACTTGAGCATGGGTATAAAATGGGATTTGTAGATAAAACTTTGTTCACTCTCAAGCATGTCAGATTTTTTGCTTGTTCAGATTTATGTTGATGACATCATCTTTGGTGGCTCTTCTCATGCACTTACTATCGAGTTTGCAAAATCAATGAGCAGAGAATTTGATATGTGGATAATGGGAGGGCTCACATTTTTCCTTGGTTTGCAAATCAAACAATGCAAACAAGATACTTTCATTCATTAGACGAAGTACACCAATGATTTCCTGAAGAAGTTTGAGATGAGTGATGCGAAGCCCTAACCAACTCCCATGGCAACCTCTGTTGCACTTGATCAAGATGAAGATGGAGAAGAAGTGGATCAGAAGGAGTTCAGGAGCATGATCAGCTCCCTCCTTTACTTGACGGCCAGGAGACAAGACATCCACTTCGCCGTTTGTCTATGTGCTTGTTGGCGTGCATTTTGGTCATACACTAACACATGCATGGCCTAGGAGATTTTCTTAGCTCCAGTGCAGGTTCTACATCTTAGAAAAAGGGTTTAGGGCGTGCCAATCAGTTTGACCCTGCAACTGATAAGGAATTAGAAAAGATATACGTTATTAGCATAGCCGATCGGCTGGCAAGCCAATGACTGTGGAAGAAATGATAAAACTGTGAACCAACGTGCCGATTGGCCATACGGCCGATATCCCAAGTTGGCCCAATTGAGCAACCGCACCATCGGCCGATAGAAAATACAATATGCATATAGGCTGATCTGCACCCTTCGACGATGAACATGATATGGAGATGAATTAAAGATAACCTATCAGCTTATACTCTAATAGAAATAAATAAAGCATGCTAGATAAAAGATCTATATCATGGAAATCATCATAGTAACTAGATCAGACCTAACCGAGACAATAGCTAGTCATGATGATCTGAATAATATATCAATGAATCAGGCAAACTTTATTTAGATGATCAGTATACGACATGAAAAATATACAATAGCATGAGATGTTGGACTTAACCGATGAAGCCTCAGACTATCAAACCTAGATCACTTCAATCTAAGAGATCAAACCTAACTGATGCAACCTTAGACCTAGCCAAATACACTGAGAATAATCGGCGACCGTGCTGTTTCACCGTTCTTCTCAAGAGATGAAACTAAACCGATGCAGCCGTGAGGGTACTAACATAGTTGGCACGAACATCAGGGGTGGCGGGACTCACCTCTTTGCCGAAGATTAAAATGATGCAGCCCAACTCCAAGCGCCCGAGTCCCACTGGATAACCTTCGGGCTCAAGGGTGGCGATGCGCCGATTGATCGATTGAATGAGAGTTAACTAATCTAACCTAAGGTATACATATTTATAGTCCGTAGACTTGCCATCCAAGTAGCTTATCGAGCCGATTCCAGATGAATCTGTAACCATCTTTTGTTCTTATCTCCATCGGCTTCCCTTCCGATCATGAAGCTATTACGGACTGGCTCCTTTTACTTTCTTTGACCGGATCTTCTTTGACCTATTGTTGACCATGCATCTCCCTTGGTGGGCCTTGGCTTTACCAAATCTTGGCATCAATACATGCCCCCTAGTTTTGAGGCGTTAAAGGGCATCCGATGCTTCAAAACTATCAATCATAAGTGCCTTATGCCGCCAAGTCTTTTCACACAGACATCTCGCATTCATTACCATCAGCCATCAAAACTCTTTGCCTTCTCCTCTCACGATTGGTCCAATGGGGTAGCCGAAGAATCACCCTGGTCAATAAATATCCAGCCTTCCTCGTACTTTCTTTTCACGCTTTCTGCTCATACTGCTCCATCTCTCGACCCATCATCATTGGCTTTTGCTACTTTCTGATCATCGCCGCCTTGCCACCTTCTTCTTTGTCACACCAGACCAAGAGAGCAGTGAAATAGCTGACTTGAATAGGATCCCCTTGGTAAGTCTCCGCTTCTTTATTTGTTTGGCCCTTCTCTCTTTTCTACGCTTTCCATCTGCATTACCTTTGCTCCCAATCTGCTGGATTCTAGTGCACCTTCGATTACCATCACCTGTCACCTTCTCCTCCCTCACATTTCCACATCCAGCGACATTGGGATGGACAACCTTCATGAAGTCCCTGAGGTAGGCCCCGACGTTTTCATATTCTCCGTTTTTCTGGGTTACCCCCGGCCTGTTTTCCTTACTGTGTATTCCTTCTTTTCCAATTTTCTTTGCAGCACTTGCAGGATCAGGTCCTTATTCCCATAGTTGGTTATGCTTCTAGTTTCTTAGGTCCCATGGGCAATCCAAACCGCATTGATTTCATCAACGCCGAGACCCTTTGTATTCCTCTGAAATGTTCCCCCATGGACCCCTCTGTATGGGGCTATGGCTTCAACTACTCCCCTTATCCCATCTCCAGCTGGCGTGACTGGTACCATAGGGTATCAGCTGTCTATTGCCTCCTCTCGGATTAGATTCACTACAACAATCCAGGGAACTTCCGTCGGCATTTGGCCGATGGAAGCGAGGAGACGGAAGTTAGCTAACTTCCGTCAGCCGCTGACGGAAGTTAGCTAACTTCCGTCGGCTTCACGTGGCCGATGGAAGTTAGCGCCGAACTCTGCCACAGCAGCAGAGGGGTGCTAACTTCCGTCGGCCAGCCTGGCCGATAGAAGTTAGGGGCAGCTAACTTCCATCGGCTTTGGCCCAAGCCGACGGAAGTTAGCTGGTATTTTTTTTTGTTTTTTCCTGGTTCCCATACTCACACTCACATCCAACCACAATTTCAATCACATTCACATATAACATCCAAATCACATTCAAACTTCACATATAACATCCAAAATCAATCTCACATCCAAATTCACATCCAAACTTCACACATCACATCCAAAATCACATAATATAACTGAATTCACATCCAAAGTCACAGTACACATCTGAACTCACATATAACATCCAAATTCACATACAAAGTCACATAACACAGCGAGAGCCACATACAAAGTCACATTTGTCCATATACTCACTGATCGCCCACATTTGGGTCGTGGGCGCCGCCGCTGCCTCCGGCTTCATCCACATTTGCCCCGGAGGCTCCATCCTGACCAGGCGTACAGAAACTCTGAAGAAATAGACAAAATTAGAGAACGAACTCAACTACCCTTCTAAACGCTAACTTAAGTATCTGAAGTAACGATATGTTAGGAGGTACCTTAGATGATGTAGGAGATAGTGGTGGTGGCGGGGGAGGTAGAGGTTGGAACAAGGACATGTCAAATCCACCATGTTGCTGGGCTAGTTGCTACACATGTTGTAATGTAATTAGTTAGTTCTAAACCTATTTCTGAATACTTTTTAACTACAACACTGTAAACTAAACTTACTTGGATCATCGTCTGCTATTGTGCTAAGCAGGCGGTATAGTACTCGTCGCGCCGCCTCATTTCCTCCCTCATCCGAACCACCTCCGGGGTTTCTTCTGAGCGACGATGGCTGGAGCCAACTCCGACGGAGCTCTGCGATGACTGAGCTGACTTCTGAGCTCTCACCGCTCTTGAGTCAATAACTCCATTGAACATGGAGTACCTGCAACATTGAATGAGTTAGTTACCATCACAATACCATACACAAAACATTAATAAAAACATTGTCTCACCGTCCATGGCTTTTTCCACCTCCGCTGGAGTACACGGCCATTTGGTCGACAGGTTCTCTCCGCCAATCATAGTCCTCTCCATGGAGTCGAACCATGTGTTCACCATACTGCGCCTGCAAAAACATGTCCGATTAGATGGAGAAAAAAGAAATTACGCAAACTCTTAACATTGCTAACATCTCACCAAATGGTCCATGGCTGTCTGGCTACACAAGACATCTGGCTGTGTAGGATCGCTTCCTTTGTGACCAGAGGTATACACCTCTATGTCACTTGGCACGTTGCCAAATTTAGCTTCCTGTACAATAGAAATGAGTTAGTCACATTACAATGTATCTATAGATAGAGAGTGACAGAAGGAGGTCTTACCATGCGTTTAGCGTGACGAATATGTCCATCGACACCACATCTGTGCTTCGGATCCGTCCCGCGGCATTGTCTTTTCTGCTCGGAAGTCTTCTTGAATGCAGCTGAAGACCAAATCTTGCTGAATTCGAAATATGCATCCTCGCGGTTTGCAAACCACGGAATCCTCACCTGAACAGAGATGCTATTTGTATTATATGACAACAAATCTGAACACTCGAAGATTTAAAAAGTTAGAAGTGTTTACCGAACGGTATTATTCTTCAGCCAAATATATTGTGGATGCGCCCGTCGCCTTGCTCATTCGTTTACCTAGCTTCTCCTTGTAGTAAGCATTGTTTGCTTGAATGCGGGCATACGAAATAGCGTCCTTCACCACCTTGTGTGCATTGTTGTTGAAGACTTGAAGTGCATGATTATGGTGATTGCCGACTTCTGGCAAGCAAAAGCGTAACTGCAAAAGTCATGATTAGTAAAGTGTTGTAACTCGAAAAGCGATGTGTTAAAACTAAAATAAGATTGAAAAAACACATACCCAGAAGTCATGAGACACTGCCCCCTGAGCAGTTCCGTGGCGCCCATCAGGAGAAAACTGGTACTGGTCCCATGTCTAGCATAGAACCCGCTCACCGGTCGACATTGTCAACACCCCTGGGTAGTGCATACGACACAGGTTACCCAATATCTAGTTAACCTGCCTGACCCTCGAAGTGCCGTCAAACCGAGAGTCAATCCAAGATCTAGAAATACATAATAAATAAAGTCAGTTTAGTGAAAGAATTTTTTTTTGAAAAAAGCAAAACAATAGAAGAGTATTAGATTTACCCGTCACCTATAGGCGTAATATTGATCTTGGCTCCACCGGAAGAGACTACTGGTGGGGTGATCAAGTGGCTCATCCTGAAAGATACTGAGGCCCCGGAAGCCTCAGCCCCCTCCTGAGGAGCCATGCTGAATAGCGTGGGCCTCATGGCTCCAGAAGTGATGAGTCATTGTCAACGATAGTCAAAGAGGACTGAAGAAGAGAGGAGATCTGCTGTATCATGGGCCACGTGTGACTCAGGTACACGGGCAGCAAGCGACTGTCGGGCAGAGGAGGCTGCGAAGTCGGGCTGGCCCAATCCGGGTGCATGGGCCAGAAGCAGTAGAAGACCCACTGGGCTGTTGACCAGGGTTGACTCAGGTACACGGGCGGTGAGTGATTGCCGGGCTGAGAGAGCTGCGGAATCGGGCCGGCCCAATCCGGGTACCTGGTGCAAAGTCGGTGGAGGCTTTGTCAGTTTCGGCGCAAAACTGACAACCGTCGATCTTGTATCCGACTGTCCAAAAGAGAAGCCGTAGTCGCTACGAAAACTTAGGCCCTGTTTGTTTGAGCTTTTGCTTTCCAAAAGCTAGCTTCTAGCTTCTGCTTTTGGAATGGTGGCTTTCTGAAAGCTAGCTTTCTGAAAGCTAGGGTCTGTTTGGCAATCCAGCTTTTACGAATATGAGAGTGACATTCCAGAGATGTACAATATAATTATAATAAATTGCATTCATAAGTCTAAGTTCAAATGATATTACATTACTCTCTCATGGACATCAAAGCATCGGCAATACTATCACGAAAAATATTCATGTCACTCTCTTCAGCACCAAGTACAACAACATAGTGCAAAACATAAATTAACACTTGTTTTTACCTTTTGAGGTACATTGTCATCTTCATTAACAAAATATTGCCTGGTAACAATAAGAACAATAATTTCAGCTTTACACATCGCATAGCACACCCGATCAGTTACTCACAAAAGGAAGTGGAAGATCAACCAAACAACAAAATTAAAATGATAAGCCTTACCTGACAGTTGAATAGGCTGGGTGATCCTGTAAATCATCAGCTCATCAGACGGACCATGGTTTCACCTTTTCAAAATCAATTCAATTCAGCACAATTGGCTAGTAAGTAACTCATTTGTTGACAGTCCAAACCACCGTAGTATCCAAAATGGACATCCAGGACAGAAATTCCCAGACAAAATCGTGCAAACGAACCCCACCCCCCGCCCTGATCAGAAATCCTCACCCAGATCACTTCGCTGTTCAGTGTTCACTCTTTACTTAGGTAGAGCTACAACTCACACGGTCCAAAAGAGGCGAAGAGCACAACACAAATACCATGGCAGGCCAGAACGATCGCGCCAGCGTCGCAACAGCGGAAGAGACGCACGAGGGCACGACGTCGGCGCAGGAGGGGCGCGCGACGGGAGACGGGGGAGGGCTCGCGCGGCGGCTCGCCGGCAGGGGAAGGAGGAGCGCGCGACGGCGGCTCGGGTAGAGGGCGCGGGAGGAGCTTGCTGCGGGAGACGGGGGAGGGCTCAGGAGGAGCGCGCAGTGGCTCGCCGGCAGGGGGAGGAGGAGGGTGCGGCGGCTCACTGGCAGGGGAAGGAGGAGGGCAGCGGTAGAAGGTGGGAGGGAGAGAAGAGACTAGGGTTTCGGGATGAGAAAACAGAAAAAAACGTTTCAGAGCCACTTTACCAATGGCAGGCGGGTAATTACCCCCAAAAGCCCACCAGAAGCTTGTTTTTTGGCACTTCTCAGCTTTCCATTCAAACATGGTTTTCCAGAGCTTTTGAAGGATGTAAATGTAGACTAGAAAGCTAGCTGTTTGTTTCAGCTTTCAGCTTTTGGGGGCAAAAAGCTAGCTGAAAGCTCAAACAAACAGGGCCTTAGCTTCCGGATAAGTCATCTATATCTCTAGGCCCACAGTCAGTCAGTCTTGTCTGTAAAAATACCTAAGGGCAGTAGAGTCTTTTTCTTTATTCTTGAGTCTGTAAAAACCCTAAGGGGCTGGTAGAATATTCCTAGTGTTGGGCTGCCTATAAATAGGACCCCAATCCCTAGGGTTTTGGACTACCCCTTTTGGCTAAAATCTATTCCACTTCTTTGGGTCATTTTGCCTCTCACGTTCTGTCTCCTGTGTGCGCCGCCAGGCACTGGTTCATCCCTTTTTGCCTTGCATTTACTTTGCTCCTGTGAGATTGAATTCTTTGTTAGTTGTTGAGGTGTGTGCATTGATTCCTCTGGTTCAAGAAGCTTCGGTTTGTTGTGCTGGTTGATTTTATTCCTGAGGTTGTGTCTCTGTTGCGTATGTTCTTCGTGAGAAGTAGTACTAGTTCTTGCTGTTGCAAGTAGTACTGCTACTGTAGCTACAGTACTCGCTGCCAGCTTTTTACCTTCTACCGCACAGCTTTTTGATCGAAGCAGACTGGATTGAATGCCTTTCTGACTGTTTTCTGGCGAAGCCATCATCTCAGTTCGAAGCCCCTCAGCTCCATGAGGCAGGCTTCGAACGTATACCCTCAGAGGCTTCGTTCGAACTTCGGACTGCATTCTTGTATTCCGTGTCTTGCTTCGAAGTATATTTTAAACTGACAACGTCTCTACTTCGAACGTCTGTGCGAAGGTACTTCGACTTGAGCGCTTCGAAGTCCTCACTTTGACGGGTTTCGAAGTTGTCTTCGGAGCTCGTTCCTCTGATAGACTTCGCTTTGTTTTTCTCTGACGCGTATCAACCTTCGCCTCTCGGTTCAAAGCTTACTTCTTTCGAAGGTAGAGTGTAGGCTTCGAATTTGGTTTTCTATCGTGTGACAGGCTTCACTTCTTTGTTCGAAGGTGGTCCGTCTGTGTGTTGCATTCGAAGTTTTCTGTTCGAGGTTTTAGGTTCAAAGTTGTGTCCGAAGCCCTGCCGTCGAAGTACATACTTCGAAAGCAGGCTCCGGCTCTGTCATACTTCGCTTCGAAGCATACTTCGCTTCTTGCCACTTCGAACTAGGCTAGACCACAACACCTTCGGCATCTTCGACATGCTTCGCAACTGATCTCTGAAGCAGGCTTCGTCACCAACCTCCGAAGCAGGCTTCGACCAGCGAAGCTGTCTTCGTCAATCATCTCCGGAGCAGACCTCGACGGGCGAGGCAGGCTTCGCCAAGTTCCGAACAGGAGACAAAATTGGACAGTAACTTCTCATTTCATCTTACATATACTCAGATCATTTCATTGGGAAGTTTAGGCCTGTTACACAGTGTTCATCTGCCTAGATGCACTTCTTTAATAGTTCTCTGTTTAACATCAATTGCTTCTAGGTTAGATACCCTTAGACTTAGGCCTTCTGTTTATTTTCTACTGCTTAGTCTTTTGAGGTGCGTTGGGTATTGGGAACAGGCCATTGATTCGCAAGAATTTTTAAGGCGCCCATTCACCCCCCCTCTGGTCGCTACTTTCGGTCCTACACCTCCTCTTGGCCCGCACCATCCGGGACATCCCCTTGCCCCGCACCCTCCAGGTCATCCCCCTGCCCCGCACCCTCTGGGTCATCCCCCTGCCCCGCACCCTCCGGGTCATCCCCCTGCCCCGCACCCTCCGGGTCATCCCCCTGCGCCGCACCATTCGGGTCATCCCCCTCCTGCCCCCACCCACCGGATCATCCTTGTGACCCACACTCTCCAAGTGTTCTTCCTCCTACAAAACAGTATTGAAACAATTAGTAATAGTTTATAACTGGCATAAAAAACAATCCGAAAGTTACCTCATCATCCAATTGAAATGCAATAGGCCGACCAATTAATGTCGGATCTATGCATCTTAGGAGCTGCTCTTGACGATGTCTGTTTGAAGAAGAGGAACTACCCTGGAATAGGGTGTCCTCCTGACTCACCGGTGTACTCACCGGAGTACTCGCCGATGTACTCCCCAAGCGAAAGAGCTTCCTCGTGACACTCTTCACCTTTTTCGACATCCTGTTCAAAACAAGCACAAACGAGCATTTATTAGTAAAGAAGGTTTGAACATATGAAAAAACATGTAATATGAAGTATATTGCATATGCATGTATGAAAACAATTACTTGTCAATTATCATCAAAATCAGGATCAATTTGTCCTTTTCTCCCCAAAGCACGCCATGTTAGTTTTTTCTTCTTATGTTGGTGTTTCCTTTTCTCGGGAAGTGCCACATGTCTTTCGGCACCTTATGGTTCTTAGGAAGGATATCGCTGATCAGATTCAAGATCTCCTTATAAAAATTGTTTGAAAATGCAAACTTTGACTTAATAGCCATAATACGAGTCACGAAAGCGAGAACGCTTATGGTGGTGTGCTCATGCAATGGCTCTTCTGAAGCTTGAAGGATGTCGAAAAACTTTTGAACCTCCGGTGTTGGAGGATCCTCAGGGTTTGATTCAAACTCCGGTCGTATAGCATCAAGCATCTCATCCATCCTATCGTCAACAACGCTATCATCTTCTTCTTCCACTACTAATACCGTTTTTTCATGACCTGTCTCGCCGTGAAAAGTCCAAACTTCATAACCTGGCATGAAACCATATTTGCAAATATGCAATGACAACGTCTTCTTGTCTTGCCAACGAGAATTTCTGCACTTCGTGCATGGGCACCTCGCGCCAGTGTTTGTTGTCAAAGCGAATGCACGATCAACAAATTTCTCAGCGTTGATTACCCACTCCCTCGTGTGAGCTCCACTTTTCATCCAACCACTATACATCCACCGTCGGTCGTCCTCAGCCATTCTATAGGCAAAACATTCATTCAATCGAGAATGCATCGATATCATAAGTACCACGGGCCTATGTCTATAGGAAAAGATAGGTCCTAAACCCACCCAAGAGTGGTCGACAAAACGTGGTATTTATGACGAGCCATGAGTCCAAACGAAATTTCAGCAGCATAACCCCGCTGTTCGCCAATTGCACGCCTGATAGTGGTGCAATGGATAACAACAAGGTTATGTTACTGAAATCCCATTCGGACTCATGACTCATCATAAAGACCACGCTCTGTCGCCCACTCCGAGGCTGTCCAAAAAGGGACAATTCCGGACCTACACATCTCACACGCATGACACATGTGAGACATGTTGGTCCGAAACGAGTGACACATAGGTTTCGTTACACTATCTACGTTGTTGTCAAATAAAAAATTGCATACGAAAAGAAATATAGATAATAAAGTATATATAGATATAATACTAATCACCCAATGAAATCATAAAAAACTATAAATTAATAGAATAATATAAGTAGAATCATATATACATAATATCACAACATATATTGCATATGAAAATAGAACCTCACATATGAAACATATTTAAAGGGAAAAAATTAAAGCGAAAAAAATTATTCCATCATGCACAAATAAAATAGTGGACTCTATTCACAAGACTTTATAAGGGCAAAATAGTAATATTAAGTGTGAACATAGCTAGAAAGTAAATGTCATGCTTAATTACAACTAATGGGATTATTTTCTCGCCAACGATCAACATATTGGTATTTAAACTTAATTTGGTAGGCTTTTATTAGTTTATCTCTAACTAAGTACGTACTTTAGTTAATTAGGATTTAGGACGACCCTAACTTTTCTAGGGGGCCATGCCGCTGCCCATACTCCCCCTGCCACTAGACGACCCTGTTAATTTCCAATGGCATGACCATAGAATTTGACAATTCTACACGGATGAAGGTGTCGATTGTATAATGCATGATGGAATAATAATTCGATGATCCATTGTAGATTTGCAGTTATCATATCATATCATAACACTGCCAATATCATATCATGCACAAATAAAAAGCGAAACAAAAATTAAAGCCGAATAAAATTACTTAATCATCGGGCGGCGACGGCGAGCGGCGACGGGCGACGGGCGACGGTGTCCGGAGGCCGGCGGTGATGGCCGATGATGATGGCCGGGAGTGGGCGGTGGCTGAGGGCGGCGGCGGGCGGAGCGGACCGGCGGCGGCGGTCGGCGCGGACTGGCGGCGGCGAGCGGCGCAGACCGGTGGCGGCGGGCGGATGCGGGGGCTAGCGGTTGGGGAGGGCAGCCGCTTGGGGCCGGCGGCGGCCTGCGGTGGGCGGCGGCGTTTGGTGGTGGCAGGAGTTGGGGCCGGGGGCGCGTGCGTGTATAGGGATTAGGTTTCCCTGTACGCGCGCGCGGGGTTGGGGATTACATCCCGTAACTTCCGTCGGCCACCATTAAAGCCGACGGAAGTTAGGCCCGGACCACAAACTCGTTAACTTCCATCGGCTACTTCAGGCCGACGGAAGTTATTTAACTTCCGTCGGCTTTTCAAAAAGCCGACGGAAGTTAAATTGGCCGACAAAAATGTTCTGTTTTGTTGTAGTGATTGGCATCGGCCATTGCATCGGTCTTTCTCTTTCTGAACCATACCTCAATGACTCGATGCTGGTCGCGTCTTGTTATTTTTAGTCCGATGCCTTAAATGCCCTCGTTTTTGGTCATAGGCCAATGACTCCTTCTTTGCTCGATGTTTACTTTCTAACTAGCCTAGATATCGAGTCATCGGCCGAACCTTTTGACTTCTGCTATCAACCTTCCTTTCTTCTTAGGGTTGTGCGGGCTGATAGTTGGGACCGCTATATTGCGAGGCACAAAAAGAAAAATGGCATTGTAGACACTATTGAGCATATCGCCTTATTGAATCTTTGGCTAGAAGAGTTCATCTTTTGCATACCGACCTTGGCCCCAACCTTTACGTTCCGTTTCTTGGCCAAACAGCTGGCCGTCGGTGCATGGGTTCCACTCGGCCACCCCCTGGTGGTTCCTCCAACTCTGGCTCAATGTTTACACCGCCGACGTCGTTGGATGGACCCCTTTTAGTCAATCGCTTTTTTCGACCGATTTTCTAGAATCGACCATCCCCACTTATCGTTTTTGCTCCTCATTAGGTGAAGCGGTGACGTCCCCTTCTACCACTCCCTTTTCTTCTGCGGCTTTGGCCAATTTTTTCAAGAACTTTTATCTTGGATTCTCCAACCGGGCCATCTGGTTCCCTTTTGATTTTTACGTGGGGTATGCTTTTCCCAACCGACTGGTCTTTCCTGATGTGCCTCAGAACGATGCATCCTTTAATATATTCTCATCGGCCATCTCTCCCTGCCTACTCCCCACTGACTTTACTGAGGAACGCACCCATCAGTCTTTTCCCGCCAACTAGGCTTTGGACAACTCCTGCCTCACCTCCTCTTCGTCAGCCAAATCCAAACTCGCGGGAGAGTCTTTGGTCCTTGGGAATGGCATCGCCTTTCATGGATGATCAAAGGGATTCATATTGGGGGCCTTGCTTCTTGGGCCACATGTAGGGAGACCTCCCTAACCTTCTGCTGATGGTGGGGTGAGGTGAGACAAAACATCTTCAACCGCTCATCGCTGGCCTACCGGGTGTGGATCCATCAGGATGATACTGTCATGGGTCTTGAGGTAATGTACGCTTATCTTTACTCCTCCCTTGCCGCTCTTTCTGACTTAGACTTTCTATTTTCAGGACATCTATCGGGATGCCCGCTGGTAAGTCTTAGTGGTCGTCCGATACAGTATGGGCCAATATTGGCCACTACCAACTTGGGTGCTGGCACCCCCACTCCCACGACATGGGTGAATGGAAGAAGGTCCTGAATCTCCCGACCACCCTGAGGGAACTCGAGCGGCCTTGGAAGGGGGAGCCAACTGGAGTTGCAACCTGGGAGGCTCTGCTAGATACTTCTTCGTATAACATTTCTGTCCTTGTACTTTGGAGAAACCAAGTGTGTATATATCGTTGATTCTTATGCATTCTCGGTCTTGAGTTTGTGTCTTCCTGGCATTTGATGTCTCAACATCGGCCATCTAAAGGCGGTACGAATGGTATCGATTATTCGATGCAAAAATATTTCAAGCATTTATCCATACACTAGGGAAGTACTTTTTCAGATACTTTACATTCAATGCCTTCCCAAATACTTCCCCGTTCAGCCCCTCAAGCAAATAAGCATTGCCGGGCACCACTCGATGTATCTGAAATGGTCCCTCCCAATTAGGGGACCACTTGCTGAACCAATTGTCCTTCGATCCGGTCGGTAGGATAAGCATCCACACGAGTTCCCCTTGCTCAAATGACTTTGGCACCACCTTCTTGTCATAGTACCTAGCAACCCTTGCCTTGTTTTCTTCAACCTTCTCGAGAGCTCTCAATCGGACCTACGCCAAGTCGTTCAGACCGTCTGTCATCAGATTGTAATAATCATTGGCTATGAGTTGGTCTTGCAATGCGATCCTCCTTGAGCCGATGTTGTTCTCTCATGGTAATACGACCTCGTGGACGTATACTAGTTGATACGGCAACACCTGGGTGGACCAGTGGCGCACCATTCGATAAGCCCAAAGTGCCGCTGATTAGGACTGATGCAAACGCCTAGGATATTCATCGATCTTGCGCTTTATAAACTTAATAAAACTTTTGTTGGATGCATCTGCTTGCCCATTAGCCCGCGCATAGTATGGCGATGAATTCAATAGTCTGATCCCCATCCCAGCCATGAATTGCTGAAGTTCTTCAGATACGAAAATCGTTCCCTAGTCTGTGGTGAAGGTTTGTGGAATTCCAAATCAATATATTATGTGCTCTCTAATAAACTCGATGGCGTCGGCAGACATGACATTCTTAAGTGGAACAACCTCTAACCATTTTGTGAAGTAATCAGTGGCCACTATTATGAACTTGTGTCCCTTGCTTGATGCTGGGTAAATATGGCCGATCATGTCGATACCCCATCCTCTGAAGGGCTAAGGCTTGATTATTGGATTCATTGCCGACGCGGGTGCCCTCTGGATGGCCTTGAATTTCTGACAATCCTGACACCCCTTGTAGTATCTTATGCAGTCCTCCACCATAGTCGGCTAAAAGTAACCTGCCCTTCGCAATAACCACTTCATTTTCTGGGCCGACTGGTGCGTTCCACATACCCCGTCATGCACTTCACACACTACTACTTTAGCTTCCTCGACGCCTATGCATCTGAGAAGTACCACATCGGTCGTCTAGTGATAAAGATCTTCACTGAGCATGACGTACCTAGTTGCCTGATACCGAAGCTTCCTGGGCGCCGATGTTGAAGGGTCCTTCAAATAGTTAATAATATTATATCTCCAATCACCAGCCTCTATTTCCGCAATTTTTACTTCAACCGATCTGGTCGTTGGCTTGTACCCCGATGCTGTCTGGGCCAAATCGTTTGCTTCCAAATTCTGTTCCCTTGGGATGTGAGTGAACGACATGTTTTAGAAGCGCGCCATTATAACCTAGCACTGATCATGATATTCTTTTAATATATCATCCTTGCACTCATACTCATCCAATAGTTGTCTTATGACCAACAAAGAATCGCCGAGAATCTCAACTGTATCGTCTCCCACTTCTTCTAGTAATTGTAATCCTTTCAACACAGCTTTGTATTCGGCCTAGTTATTGGTGGCAAAGGGCTTGATGGTGTACGCGAACTCAAATGGTGCCCCCGAGGGGAAATGATCACCATGCAGATACCACATCCGTACTGGCATACCGATCCATCAAAGAATAACGTCCATGGTACCGGCTCTACGTGAGCCACAGTCTTGTCCCTGTATTGAACTATGAAACCGGCTACTTCTTGGCTTTTTAATGCCTTAGCCGATACATATTTGAGGTCGAATTCGGTCAGGGCAAGGATCCATTTCCCGATATGTCCCTTCATAACTAGGGGCGATAGCATATATTTGATGACATCAGCCTTGCATAGTATAGTACATTATGTCGAGAGCAGATAATGCCTTAGCTTGGTGCATGTGAAGTATAGACATAAGAAAAGCTTCTCGACCGCCGGGTACCGGGTCTCAGCATCTAGGAGCCTTCTACTAAGATAGAAAATCAACCTCTCCTCCTTGTCGACCTCCTGAACAAAAATGTGCCAATGGCTTCCTCATCGGCCGATAAATATAATTTGAATGGGGTCCCCTTATGAGGCAACATCATTACTAGTGGTGAGATCAAATATTCTTTGATTTCGTTGAACGCCTTCTGCTGCCTATCTCCCCACACAAATTCCTGACACTGCTTCATCTTCAATAGCGGCATGAAGGGCTCTATTTTCTTCGAAAGATTGTCTATGAATCTTCTGAGGAAATTTATCTTCCCGATTAGTGACTGCAGCTCGGTCTTATCGGTGGGGGTAGGGTGTTCTTAATGGCCTCAATACTACACTGGCTGATCTCAATCCCTCTTTCATGTACGATAAAGCCCAAGAATTTCCCCGCCGATACCCCGAAGGCACACTTCTCAGGATTCATCTTCAGCCCGTACTTCAGAGCTCTCTCTAAAACTTGACATAGATCAACCACGTGGTCCTGAACGTCACTTGACTTGACCACGTCGTCGTCAATGTATATCTATACCAACCGGTCGATCAGGTTGTGAAAGATGTAGTTCATGGCTTTCTAATAGGTCGCTGTAGGACTGAAAGTAGCGACCAGAGGGGGGGTGAATGGGCGCCTAAAAAATTCTTTCGAATCAATGGCCTGCTCCCAACACCCAACGCACCTCAAACAACTAAACAACAAAGCATGAACAGATTGCCTAAGTCTAAAGGTATCTAGCCTAGAAGCAACTGTTGTTTAAATAACAGAGTCACACAAAAACAGTGCTAATAGACAGATTAACAGAATACACAAGACGTTGCAAGAAAAACTTCTCAGTACAACATTCTAAGTGCACAAAGAGTGTGAAGAAAAGTTACTGTTCCAAATCTGTCTCCTGTTCGAAACTGGTCGAAGCCTGCTTCGCTGGTCGAAGCCTGCTTCGCTGGTCGAAGCCTCCTTCGGAGTTGCTTGTCAAAGTTGAGCGAAGGTTATCTTTGACGTGCCGAAGGTTTGTTTGGTCTAGCCTAGTTCGAGTGTGGCAAAGAGCGAAGTATGCTTCGAAGCGAAGTATGAGAGTATCGAAGCTTGCTTCAAATAGTGTACTTCGAAGTGTAACCTTCGAACAGATAGCTTCGAACACGATACACAGAAAATCAACCTTCGAAAGATAAGGGAAGCCTAGCACATGGCAAAAAGATGAGATCGAAACCTACACCCAACCTTCGAAGCTAGCTTGGTCGAGATATGATAAATGAAGTGATATCCTTCGACCCGAGGGCTAACTCCAAATGACAAACTTCGAACACACAAACTGAGACCTTCCGAAAAGACAACAGCAAGAGAACCTCAGAGACCACACGTCGAACGAAGTCTATCAGAGAGACTAGCTTCGAAGCTAACTTTGAAGCTTGTCGAAGTATTGACTTCGAAGAGCTTGAGTCGGAGTACACCTTCGCAAAAACGGTCGAAGTATGCCAAGTCAACAGACTAAGCTTAAAACATACTTCAAGTGAAGTCTACCAAGGAGTCAAAGTTTTTACTTAGACACACTCGAGTCAGAGAATACCTTCGCAAAGACCATCGAAGTATGACAAGCCATTAGACAAAGTCCAAAACATACTTCGAAGGTAAAACACAGTACACAGAGCGAAGTCGAAGTTCAAGCGAAGCCCTTGAAGATGTCAGATCGAAGCCTGCCTCACAGAGCTGAGGGACTTCGAACAGAGAGAGGGGGCTTCGCCAGAAACAGCCAGAAAAGTCACTTGCCCCTGTCTACTCGATCAAAAAGCAACACAGGAAAAGCAAGGCTAGAGTACTAGTGTACTGTTGCTACAGTGAAGTAGTACTACTTGCTACAAGCAAGAACTAGTACTTCTCTCGTGAAGAACAGACGCAACATAGACAAATCTTCTCAAGAAAAATAGTTGTGCGCGTGGGACGAAGTCATCAAAATCGCTGCAGATTTGCTGCACATGAACAAAGAATAGAAGCTTACTGCATCAAGAAGAACCGAAATAAATTCAAGACAAAAATGCTAAGAGCAGAAGCCTGGCGGCACACAAACAGGAGAGAGAATGCAGGGAACAAAATGACCCAATAGAATGGAAAGTGATTTCAGCAAAAGGGTGACCTAACCCTAGGGATTGGGGCCCTATTTATAGGCTGCCCAACACTAGGAATATTCCACCAGCCCCTTAGGGTTTTTTACAGACGCTGAAATAAAGGAAAATACTCAACCGCCCTTAGGATTTTTTACATACACGACTGACTGACTGTGGGCCTAGAGATACAGATGACTTATTCAGAAGCTAAGCTTTCGTAGCGACTATGGCTTCTCTTCTGGATAGTCCGATACAAGATCAACGGTTGTCAGTTTTGCGCCAAAACTGACAAAGCCTCCATCGACTTTGCACCAGGTACCCGGATTGGGCCGGCCCAATTCTGCAGCTCTCTCAGCCCGGCAATTACTCAACGCCCGTGTACCTGAGTCAATCCTGGTCAACAGCCCAGTGGGTCTTCTGCTGTTCCTATCCCATGTACCCGGATTGGGCCAGCCCGACTTCGCGGCCCCTCTGCCTGATAGTCGCTCGCTGCCCGTGTACCTGAGTCACACGCGGCCCATGAAACAGCAGATCTGCTCTCTTCTTTTGTCCTCTTTGACTATCGTTGACAATGACTCATCACATCTGGAGCCATGAGGCCCACGCTATTCAGCATGGCTCCTCAATCTCCCCCTTGATGAGTGCATTGTCAACACTTCACTTCTAGCTCTTCAGAACCTTCGAACAACTGTGGAAACACGAAAACAAAACACAAGAAAACAAAGAAGAAGAAAAATAAAGTAAAAGTTTAACCCTAATGACCAAAAGCCGAACAAAAGCAAGAAGCGGTCATTATGGTTAACCAAAGGTAAAATCTCAGAATGAGTGCGATCTCAGAACCAACAACAAGGATATCAAAAGAGTAAGAACAAGCGAGACAAAAACTCCCCCTTAAACTCTGATCCCAGAATTTCTCCCCCTTGTTGACAAGTGAACTCATCAAGCACTCAAAAGAGACACAGACTCCCCCTAAAATGCAACTCCCCCTCAAAATATGCAATGAATGCAACTGGGGTGCATGTGGAGTGTAGAAAGCATGCTTCTCAGATATGATTGACTGCAAGTACAAACATCCAACAAGTATAGCGAATGACATACTGTCGGAGACTCATGACATGATCAATGCAACAGATGATATCTAAAGAAAGTCATTAGCACGCATTTTTCAGTTTTTGCAAACAAAAGCATCACCACATTTTCCAGTTGTCACGCAAGGTAAAGCATGAGATGCAAAAGCTAACTGATATCTACCAAGATAAGCATTGTCCAAAACGAAGTGCTTCAGCAAACTTGCTATCATTTCAATTTTCAGGCTTTTTCTTTTCTCTTTTTCATTTATGCCAGGGGTTATTTGCATGTCAAACCTTATGCTGACCGACCAAGTCAAGCCTAGGCCAAATCTGGACCATCAGAAGCTTAAGACATTGGTCTTGGCATACACTACATTGTCCTAGTTCATACCAAAGTGCTATGGTACGCAGTCCAGAACAATGCAATGCGACAAAGCAAACCCACCTGGATCTTTGCAAGTTATGCACAAAGAGGCATGGAATTTTTATTGTTCATCATTGTTATAGCACATTTTCCATGTTAAAGCATAAAGATGTCCAAGTTGCATATCGGCATCTATGTGAGGAATGAGCTACAAGGCATTTAACAGATAGCAAAAACACTCAGCCTACACATGCTAGTTACCAGAAGCAATGGTGATCATTTTTCAAATTTAAAGCATAAAAGCCATGCATATGACAAATATCAGACATATCAAGTGAACTGAACCAAAGCATGATCATTGACAAGTATTCAAAAGCATGTACCAGCTAGAATAAGTAAAGCAGTTTAATCATATAACAGAAGCAGCTCTAAAGTGTGATATGTGAATATGCAAGTTATGAACACACACATAAAGACTCAAGAAAAGAGCAAAGAAGAAAAAAACTGACGCAAAATATCCTAGAAAGGATACACAACACCCAAATCCCCTCGTAAACGTTCAAAAGTAGACTGATCTAGGGGTTTGGTGAAAATGTCAGCCAACTGATGATGGGTATCAACATGAATAAGGTCAATGACACCTTTCTCATATTGATCCCGCAGAAAGTGAAAGCGCACATCAATATGTTTGGTTTTTGAATGGAGACAAGGATTTTTCCCTACACTAATAGCACTGGTGCTGTCGCAAAACAATGGAACCCTGGTAGGAAAGAACAACCCAAAATCTCGCAAAGTGGAAATCATCCAAACTAACTGTGAGCAGCAGCTAGCAGCAGCTACATACTCAGCCTCAGTGGTCGAAAGAGCAACTCTAGATTGCTTTCGAGAAGACCAAGAAACAAGGGAAGAGCCAAGAAACTGGCAAGTACCAGAAGTCGACTTGCGATCCAACCGGCACCCACCAAAGTCGGCATCCGAAAAGCCAGATAAACCAAGAGATGATGATGCTGAATAGTAAAGACCGAGATTAGGCGCATAAGTGAGATACCTGAAGATGCGCTTGACAGACTGCCGATGAGACACGCGCGATGAAGACTGAAAACGCGCGCAAAGTCCCACGGCGAACTGAATGTCTGGTCTTGTCGCCGTTAAGTACAATAGCGAACCAATCATCCATCGAAACTCCCTCTCGTTGACCTTGACGTCGCTCTCGTCCTTGTTCAGACCCCCAGATGTGCCCATCGAGGTCATCTGCGGCTTCAACTCCCCACCAAAGTCAAATTTCTTAAGCATGTCACGAGTGTACTTACCTTGGTGGATGAAGGTGCCGTCCTTGGTCTGCTTGATCTGGAGCCCTAAGAAATACTTGAGCTCACCCATGAGGCTCATCTCAAACTCACTGTGCATCTTCTCAAAAAACTTGGACACAAGAGAGTCAGTAGTACCTCCAAAAATAATGTCATCCACGTAAATCTGAGCAACTAAGAAATCTGAAGCAACTCTGAGCAAGAAGAGAGTTTTATCCACCGAACCCATCACAAAGCCCTTCTCCAACAAAAATTGCTTCAACCAGTCATACCAAGCCCTGGGGGCTTGCTTCAATCCGTATAAAGCCTTTTGCAGCTTAAAAACATGTCGAGGAAACTTAGGGTTCTCAAAACCGGGGGGCTGCCTAACATAAACTTCCTCCTCTATGAACCCGTTTAGAAAAGCACTCTTAACGTCCATTTGAAAAAGCTTAAAACCCTTCGAAGCGGCAAAAGCTAAGAGAATGCGAATGGACTCAAGACGGGCAACAGGAGCGAATGTTTCTTCAAAATCAATACCCTCTTTTTGGCAAAAACCCTGGGCAACTAGTCGAGATTTGTTGTGCACCACAACCCCATCTTCACCTTGTTTGTTCTTGAACACCCACTTGGTGCCTATGGGATTGCATCCTGGTGGCGGCTCAACTAGTGTCCAAACCCGATTACGGACAAAATTCTCAAGCTCTTCTTGCATAGCGTTAATCCAATTAGAATCAGAAAGAGCATGAGAAACGTCTCTGGGCTCAAAAGATGCAACAAAAGCAGATTCGGAAAACACAGCAAGAGAATTACCAGATGAACGCAAAGTTCTCTCAGTCAAATCACCGATGATGAGATCTGAGGGGTGATCACGCTGAACTGCTCGGGTTCCCTGGTGATCTGAAGTCACCTCATCGGCGTCAGCAGCTGGCACCTCTGGACTCGACTGAGGGGGCTCGATCGAAGTGGAAGAAGTGATCAGAGGTCTGCCATCATCCTCAGTCGAAGTCTCAGAAGGTGTGGGCTCTGCGGGAGGTGCAGAAGGCCCACCCTCAACAGTAGCTGGAGTATCCTCATCTTCCTCAAAGATGGACTCTCTGAGCTCATCATCACCAGAAAGCTCAAAAGAAGGAGTCAAAGAAGGCATGGACTCATCAAATGAAACTTTGCAAGTCTCGACAAGCTGTTGGGAGTCGAGGTTCCAAACACGGAAACCTCGAGAATGCAAAGCGTAACCAAGAAAAACACCGTCCCAGCAACGAGACTCAAACTTGTCCAGATGCCCTCCCTTCTTGAGCACAAAGCACTTGCAGCCAAACGCTCGCAAGTGGCTCACCTTGGGCTGTGTGCCAAACCGCAACTCATACGAAGTCTTACCTAAGTAAGCTCGAAGAAAAATGCGGTTGGCCTGATAGCAAGCCGTGTTCATGGCTTCAGCCCAAAAACGCCTAGGAGTCCTGTGCTCATCGAGCATCGTCCTGGCCATTTCGACTAGCGTGCGGTTCTTTCGTTCCACAACACCGTTCTGTGGGGGAGTGTAAGGAGAGGAAAACTGATGGTCAAGACCCTGATCACTACAGAAACTGACGAACTGAGAGTTCTTGAACTCAGAGCCGTTGTCGGAGCGAATTGCTCACATCCGACCATTGTTCTCATTCTTCAGCTTCAAAATCAGGTCATGAACAAACTGAAAAGTTTCATCCTTAGACTCCAAAAAGAAAACCCACGAGAATCGAGAAAAGTCGTCAACAATCACAAGCGCGTACCACTTCCCACCGACTGAGCGCACCCGAGCTGGACCAACAGTGTCCAAGTGTAACAGCTCGCCCGGATACGAAGTCATCACCTGAGTCACAGGTGAGTGAGAAGCAGCAACCATTTTCCCATGACGACAGAGATGACAAACTAGATCTTTCTCCATTTTAAGCTTGGGCAATCCTCGGATGAGGTCCATAGAGCTTAACCTGACTAGCAGATCAAAACTCAAATGACCTAACCTCCTATTCCACTTCCAGAGCTTAGAAGAAGATCCAGCAATCAAGCAGCGAGAAGGGCCAAAAGAACTAGAGAAGTCAATTCGAAAAACTTTACCGAATGGTAAAATCTGGCAAATCAAAGACCCTCTAGAATCAACCACAGAATAATTACCCTTCTTAAAACGCACTTCCAAACCATCCTCAATAAGTTGCGAAACAGAAATCAAATTGAAGTTCAAATTTTTAACCAAGGCAACATTCTTCAAAGAGAAATGATCTGAAATGTGAATTGAGCCAATGCCACTTACTTTCCCTTGACCACTGTTCCCGAATGTGATGTACTCTTTGGAGCTCAGGGGAGTTAGACTTGAGAACCATCTGCGATGTCCCGTCATGTGGCGAGAACATCTTGAGTCCATGATCCAACGTCCTCCAGTCCCCGATCTTGCACAATCATTGGCTGTAAGTGGGAGCAAATGGTCCGGCACCAGGTTTAGCAAAAGAGCTAAACCAGTGTCGAGCCATCTGCTCAAAAGACGGAAAGCAGAAATCATTATGAGAGACCGGACCAAAACGCGGCTCAAAGCGCGGTCCTCGGTTCTGCCTAAAGCCTCAGCCACGAGGTCTAGGACTATAACCAAAACGGCCTGGAGCTCTGCCGGAACGGATACCACCATCTGGAGCACGGGCATGAAAGCTGTCTCCTCTACCACCACCTACACGACGCGGCCTAGCCTCCAGCCTCTCCCCGCGTCGAGGAACACGCAACCTACCACCCTGCTTGTAGAACTGCTCCTGACCACCACGAGCTCTCTCTGCTGTCTCAACCCGCTTCCTCCTAAAGCAAAATTCTGCAAGATGCCCGTCTCTCTGACAGTACTCACAATGATAGGTGGGCTTCTTGGGATGTGGTTGATGCTTGGGATTCTTGGGCTTAGTGGTGTTCGGTGTAGTCTTCTTGGGTTGAGAGGGTCCAAGAAGAGAGTCAAGAGAGGTGTGGAGGTGTTTGGGCTTTGGAACCCAGATGGGATTCTTGGGTGGAGCTTTGGGCTATTCATGGATCACTCCATCCTTGGGCTGACTAGCCAGGGAAGTCTCAGTGGAGTGAGTCTTGGGATATCTCTGCTCAGGAGTCATTTTACTCCACTCCACTGCCCGGCTAATGGCACTCTCAAAGTCAGCCTTGGTGTAGGTGTAACCTACCCCAAACCCATCCTGCCTCTTGAACTACTGGATCATCATGCTGAGCCGTGGCTCTCTGGCACTGATCCAACTTAGGATAGAACGGAGGTAAAAGTTCTCATTCTGAGAATCAGCTGGCTCCTCTCTCAAGGAAGCTAGAACCTCCACCTGAGACAAGCAGGTCTCACACTCACTCTCTACTTGGACGGACTTTTCGGCTTTCAGCTTGATCAATTCCATTCTAAGAGACAAACAGTTCTCACAGACAGTGGGTGGAACTAATAGTGTCTCAAGCTCTAGCCTAGTCTGCGCCAGCTCAGCTCTCACTCTCTCCAAATCACCCAAATGCTTATTGCCCTTGGCTTTCAGCTCAGCTAAGACAGCTAGATGAGATGGGCAATCAACACAGGGTGCGACGACAGTGGCTTGAGCATCTTTCAGCTCCAGCTGAGCACTTTCAAGCTCAGTGGCCAAAGCGTCCCTCTCATCAACCCTTTATGTGTACCTGGACTTCAGAGTCGACATGTCACACAGAAGCACCTCACACTTCGGGCACTCACTGCTATCACCCAAGCAGGGGGAAGAAGATAGACTCTTAATTCTGCCATTGGCTACGGCAAGCTCACTCTCTAACTCATCTATCCTCTTCTTGCCCCCCTAAGCAGTTTTTCCCGATAATTTAACTCCTGACGATTGCTCTCAAGTAAATCAACGATTTCATGTTCATAGGATGATATCTTTTCGTTGTCATCATCGTCGGAGTCATCGGAGGAGCTCTTCTCTTCCTTATCCCCAAGAGCCATTGAGCAAAAGCTCTTGCGGGATCTTCGGCGCTGATGTGAGCGGCTCTTCGGTCTGTCCCCGAAGGCCATGAAGCAGAGGCCTGCCGGATCATCCTTGTCCTTCCCCTTCCTGATGACGATCTCTTTATTACTTGAGCTCGATGAAGAGGAAGAAGACGTGGACTGCTTGGAGTAGCTCTTCTCCATCTCGACAAAGAAAGACTTGTCGCGCTTCTTGTTCTCTCGCCGGTAGTCCTTCAGGGCCTTCTTGAAGAATCTGGTCTTCGGCTTGCCCTTGTTGAAGGAAGAGCTGTCTTGCTTGCCGGAGTCATGGAAGCCACCACCGGTGCCCTTCTTGTGTCCATTGCGCTTGGGGCAATCGGCGATGAAATGTCCTGGATCACCACACTCAAAGCACCCGGATTTCATGCCATGTCTTTTGAACATCCTTTTGTCATAGACACGACGCAGCCAGTTGTTAAAAAGACACAAGTCATCATCTCCCAAAGACTCAAGCTGATCCTCAGTGATAGACATCAAAGAGAAACCAGCACAACTCACAGCAGAGGGATCAACAGAAGGTGTAGCAAGGGCCAGGGATTTTGATCCAGAGCCAGTGAGATTTGATCTCAGCTTGATATCTACCTCAATGGCCTTCAGCTTGCTAAATAACTCAGAAATGGTCAAGGTATCGTAAGAAGTGCTCTCAACGATAGAGGATACCTTGATCTCCCAGATCTTTGGGTCCAAGGTATGAAGAACCTTGAGCGCCTGCTCGTGATCTGAGACTAACTGAGCACCCTCAGCCTTGTTGTCCCGAAGCTTGTTAATGATCGATTGAAAACGACCGAACAAAGCTTCAACAGATTCACCCGGCTTTTGTGTGAAGTTCTCATACTCACGCCGGTAGGTCTGATAGAGCCAAGCCTTGACCTGGGCTGTTCCCTCATGGTGTGCCTTGAGGGTAGCCCAGATCTCTCTCGTAGTGGAGAGATGGCTCACACGCTCAAACTCAGTGGGACCTAAACCAGAAAAGAGAATGTTCACAGCTTTACTATTGCTCAGATGCTGGGCAATAATACCAGGAGTACCATGCTCAGCAACTGGCAAAATAACAAACATATCGTGAACACAAATGTCCCAAATGTCCGAGCCTTGGCTCATAAGATAGGCTCGCATGCGAGTCTTCCAATAGTTATAGCCATAGGCTTCCAAGGACGGGACCTTGCCAGGAGAAGTCATGATCACTACTGGGGTTTAGAACCGGTTAAGGTATGGAAAAACTCTAACCAGGCTCTGATACCACTTGTAAGACCGAAAGTAGCGACCAGAGGGGGGGTGAATGAGCGCCTAAAAAATTCTTTCGAATCAATGGCCTGCTCCCAACACCCAACACACCTCAAACAACTAAACAACAAAGCATGAACAGATTGCCTATGTCTAAAGGTATCTAGCCTAGAAGCAACTGTTGTTTAAATAATAGTGTTGGACCGGAAATGGCGACTAGAGGGGGGTGAATGGGAGCTTTTAAAATTTCAGGCTAAAAACAGCCTTATGTTTAAATTCAGTCAACTGCGGAACAGGCTTCGAACACAACCTTCGAAGTTCTGGTTTGGAGGTGTTTGACGGCTCCGAACACAGGCTTCACAGGGAGCAAAAGTTCGAAGCCAAGAAGACTTCGCTCCACTCACAACCCTGGAAAATCTACTCTGCTAAGTCAGTGCAGGCTCCGCACACAAGGTGCTTCGAGCAGGCTTCACACTTCACCCTTCGCACGAGTGGACTGACCTCTGATGACTTCGACCAAGTACTTAGCGACAGCAACCGGTGCTGGGCCTCGTATACTGAAGGTCTAAACGCACACTAACAAACACCGCTAGGGGCTCCGACACGATGAAAACACGGGCTTCGATCAGGGCTTCGCTAGTAAGCAGCGAGGTCTCACCTCCTGTTACACAGAATGAACGCACACTGAAAAGCACACTTCGCACAAAACACACTTCGCCTAGATAGGCCTCGGTGCACTACTACTAGCGAGGTATGCAGACAAGCTCAAGCAGAAAGACAACACAGAGGCAGGGCTTCGCCGCTTGAACAAGGAACACAGTAAAAGAACTCACTGGATGAATACAACGTATGTGGAGGCTAGTACAGGAGCTCAACAGTAAATGCTCAAAGTGTTAAATGTTACCTACCCAGCCCTCATATTTATAGCCACTATTCACCCAAGTGAATTGACTACTTTACCCCTAGGGTTTACATTGGTTTTGTCTCTACAGAACAGAGGGGTACAAAAGGTAGTCAACTTTATTCTGGAGGCTTCTCTGTCAGCTCTTCAGAGGGGACAGCGTCAGCTTTCTACAGAGTAGACACTATCAGCCTTTGCAGTATTTGACCTTTCCGAAGCCCCCCTTCGCACGCGAGGGGTGCAGTAGCTTCGGTGAGAAGCCTTGTGCCTGACGGCCTTCGCTTCACCGAAGTCAGCCTCCGATACAATGACGGTTTTGAGCCGAAGCCATCAAAGCCCTTGGGCCTTCGCACCAACACCTTCGGAGTGGACCACCACGGCCTCGCAGCTTCTCCCAGCTCGATCTCCGTCAGTCCGTGTACCGAAGCCATGCATGGCCGAAGTACCAAAAGTCATCCTCACTCCGGAGTGTAACACCCCAAATTTTCAAAACAATAAAAATATTATTAAATTCAATTTCTTGGAATATATATTTCTGAAAATACTTTTAATACTCTTTTATACCCTTTTTAACTACAACATAGAGTAGATGGCCAAACCAGGAGCTGAAAATTTTTGTATAAACTCCCAAAGCCAAGAAATATTTTTGAGGATTTTTATAAATTTTTATCAACCTTGGAAGTAGCCCTAATATTTTAATCTAATTCCTGGAATTATTTTATTCAGAAATGTATTAAAACAGTAATGGGCTCCCCTCCCTCCATTCTCCCTCTCCCGGCCGGCCCAGCCCACTCCACCCGCGCACTCAGACTGACGACCGGACCCCACCTGTCGGCGCCGAACCCTTCCCCTCGCGCGCGCACCCGACATCGCGGCCCCACCCGTCAGCCTTCCCGTTGGCTCGCTCGCGCCCGCTGACCAGTGGCCCCCATCTGTCAGACCCGTCGTCTACCTCGCGCCGTCGCCCCCAAATCACGCCGGCCGACGACCCCCGCCTCGGATCCACCTCGCTGGTCCCTCCCGCATTGAATTGGCGCCATTAAACGACTCCCCGCGCCTGGCCGACCGTTTTCCCCCGTTAAACAGCGCCTTTACGCCACGGGATCGCCGCTACGCGTGCATGGCCGAGCCATCGCCGGCGAGTAAAAGCTCTCCCCCGGTTTCCTTGCATGCGAGCCCCCTCCGACACCTTATTTAAGCCCTTGCCCTCCACCGCGTTCGGTTCACGCATCCATTCGCACTTAGACCAAGCAGAGCGCCCCGCACGTCGCCTGTTAGCGCCATCCCCCTGTTTCAACTCCGGCCACCGCTCGCCGTCACCTCGGACCACCTGCGCCCGTGCCTCCGCCACCAACGTGACCGCAAAGACGACCCCGACCTCGGCCACCCCTCCGCCGACGTCGAACCCCGCCGGAACACCATCGCCGACGAGGAGCCCGAACCACTCCGCCGTCTACCCTCGTCGCCGGCCACGCCCCGTCGTCCCCGGACCGCCGCCAAGGTACCATCGTGACCGCCGTAGCGTCCCCCTTCCATTTCTAGGCTTAGCTAGGACCGCCGTCACTCGCCGTGGCCGCTGGCCCGCTCGCCGTCGTCGGAGAAGACGACCGGCACGGGTCGAGTACCCGTGCCGTGTCGGATCTGATCCCGACCGTGCGATCGCGATCGAACGACGCGCGTGAGCCCACGTACGCGATCTAATCCGCACCGTCGGATCTGGTCAAAGCGTTACGTTTTGATCTCACGCGTTCGTTTTCATTTAAAACCAGCGTGCGATCTCGAGCGTCCACGTGGTACCCTTTCGCACGTTTTAATCCTGACCGTCCATCGTAACTTACGCGCCCCGCCTCGCCCTCGCGCGTTGGATCTAGATCCGACGGTCCAGATCGACCCGGCGCACGCGCACAGTGCGCGGGTTCACCGAGAGCCTGGCTCACCGTGGACCCGAGGAGTTTAAAATTTGAAAATAAATTCCAGAAAAAGGTTTAAAACTTGTAAAATTCATATCTGGCGTATTTGAACTCTAAAAATTGCCATTTCAATTTCAGAAAATTCATAATATTATTCTCTACATGTTTATACAATAAAAACAGTAGGTTTACATTGGACATCTCATGTTTATTTAAATGAATGTTTAAATACCCTTAGGTTAAAAATGTAAAATTTAATTATTTAAATTCCAGTAAAGTTTATATTTATTTATTTCCTGTTGATATGAATAAATCACTAGTTTTTCTATGGAACCTTCATTTTAAATTTATTAAAGAACTTAAAATTGAGAACAACCCCTTTTAAAACCCCTTTCTAAAAAAGGACTACTTTTTAAATTCCTTTAAAATTTATTTAAGAGATAAACCACAGAACCTTAACAATTGAAATTATTTTACTTTTAATCAAACCAACTATAACTTATGTGCTTATAATGTGATGTTATATTGTTTGATTGAATGTGTTCTTTTTATTTTACTTTATTATATTAAAAAGACTACGACGTCGCCGAGGAGCCGGAGTACTTCCCCGAAGTCCCTCCCTCTCCCTTTGCTGAACAAGGCAAGTCACCAAACCAATCTTTTGAGCATATTGAACCCATGTTTGATTAAACTATCACTAAAACACATAGGTTATATATGCATTAGTCAAATGAACCCTTACATTATATTTAATTAGGATCCCCCGACCTTGATGTGCAACCCAAGCCATGCTATCTCGCCTAACCTCCTTGTCACCATATGATCAATGATATTAGCTAGTGTCCAATGTATTGACACGATCGCTATAGGATAAAAATGAGTCGTAGCAAAATGATTCTATTATATGATCCCCGTTACTTCTTATCCTTGGAAATTCTGTTGGTGATGAGTTATGGTTGTGAGTGTATGCATGGTGGGTTCCGGGTGCAAGCTAGGGCATTGGTCGGTAGCACCCGAGGCACTATAAGGACCGGTCTGAGGGATCCGTTGCAATACACTTACGTACTAACCACAAGTCTAGTGGGTAAGTCCTAACTAAGGTATGGGTTGTTCCAAACCGAGGCCACCACTTGGAGATGGGTCAAGTTGCACCTGCGGGTGACTTGTACCAATGTGGCGCAAAAGGGGGTGCGACGTTAGCCGGGATGCGGCCCGGCGCGCCGGCGAAACCTAGAGCGGGTGGTTATCGCTTGGAACATCTCATATTGAGGTTTTGGCACGAGTTCCCGTGAAATGGGTCATCTCGTTTGGGATGAGTGCGTGCCTTGTGGGTACAGTAGTACATCTCTGATCATAGTCTTAAATCTTTTCGAAAAGCCGAGCCCGCGGTCAAGGGCGGGTTGCGTGACATCCCCCAGTTAGTTTACTTTGAATATGTATGTGCATGATGGATTGACATGTAAGGACCGTTGAGCGAGGTGGGGCTGACTGTACCCCTCGAGTTAGTTGATGTTGATGATGTTCATGTTTACTTTCCGCATGATTAAAATATGATCACACTAAATGCAATAACTGCAACTGTACTTTTCCGCAATGTTAGCCATTATCCTTCCTTGTTTATTATCCTGCATTATTACTTGCATTTGCGGTGGCTTGTTGAGTACTTTTTGTACTCATACCCGTTGGACCCCACAGAGGATGCTTACTACGAAGACGGTCTGGAGTAGCGACCCAGTCGAGAAGAAAAATCCTGAAGGAGATGTTCGTCATGCCGTTTTCTAATTATTTTACTTTACTGTTTTATTAAAACAATGATGTAATAAATATGGTCTGCGTACCATGGATACTGTCGTATGTACGATTGTCGCATGATGAACCTCTTGTATTATTGTTTTTCTTATGAAATTCAATAATGTCTCGATTTGTTAAATCGGGGCGCTACAAGATGGTATCAGAGCCGACTCGACTGTAGGAAGCCAAACAGACCCGCCTAGCCATTAGCCACAGGAAATTATTTCTCGAAAATCTACTTCATAAACTTTGTTCCTCTCCTCACTTTTATTCAACTTGCTGTTTTGTAGATGCCTGTCTACCAAGTCCACAGCTACTGCCGTCACTACGAGGGCTTCGTCCGGGAGCTCCGCATGATGCTCACCTTCCTCGGGTTCCTCTTCGAGCCCTGAATTTCAAGGAGTGTACCCCGACGAGTTCGCCGGGCCTTGCGACGTCTCCCTCACCGTCCACGGCTCCGGAGAACACCTGCCGCCCTACACCACCGCACTTGGAGGCCCGACTTTCGACGTCGCGTGCCAACGAGTCGCCCTCCAGGCCCTCATGGAGCTGAGGATGATCTATGACGATCGTCTTCAGAACTCGTCCTTCCGGCTCGTGCCGAAGCGCACTCCCGGAGCCCACCGTAGTATCTACCTCGGAGTTCACTCCGTGCGTGATCCGGTCATGGCCCGGCAGTCGCGTCTTCTACAGGCCATGGATGATCTCCACACCGAGGCGGTGCTCGACGCCGACGAGCACCATGAGGCGGTTGAGTTCCTTCGTGAAGAAACGAAGAACTTGATCCAGCAGAATGGCGAGTTGCAGCGCAAGATTATGCAGCTGCAGAAGGATATAGCGGAGATGGTTCCTCTTCTTCCAAGGAAGAAGAAGCCCATCCGTGAGCCCCTCCCTCGCCCCAAGAGGATCCCGCCACGACCCTCCCCCGCCAGGCCCTCTACCAGCGCCCCTACACCACGCCCCGGCCTCGTCTCCGACTCCATCATCGAGAATTTTCTCGAGCCCACCATCTCCCTGGAGCCGCGCACTCGTGGTTCCGAGAGCACGGAGACCGCCTCCGGTGGCGAGTAGGCGTTAGGAGACGCTATTTAAATAAAAATCATAATTTTGTATGTGGTGCCGTCTGCAACGAGTTGGGTTGTAGGTGGAATAAGATCTTGGATGTAATGAACTATTTATACCACTCTATATATTTATGTGCTTGAATCTTATTTGATATTTTTGATTGTATTATTATTTCGTCATCTTTCGCCTTATCACTATGTATCTTCAGAAGATGGCCGACCACCAGAACACCGGCTCTAACAATGGAGCAGGAGGAAGCCGTGATGCGCCCGAGGGTGTTGTACCCAACTGGGGTGCAACGGGCCCACGCCAGTCTGGGTCGCCCTCTGCCAACCACCCCACCTTGGCAGAGATGATGGCGAATCAGAACCACCTGATCACCGCCCTCCTCACCCAAATGCAGAACCAACAAGCTCAGTTGGACCGTCTGCAGAACGGGGAACCCGCCCCTCGCGCACCAGCACCCGCGCCCGCTCCGCAACTCTCCTGAGTTTCTGCGCGTGCGCCCGCCCATCTTCTCGAGCACCACCAACCCGATGGAGGCCGGAGATTGGCTTCGCACCATCGGAAAGAAGCTCGACCTCCTCCCCTGCACCGACCGGGAGCGGGTGGCCTTCGCCACTCACCAACTCCAGGGTCCCGCCGCGGAATGGTGGGACAACTACCGTGAGTCCCAGCCAGAGGACCACGTGGTGACTTGGGCGGAGTTCACCATCGCTTTTCGCGCCGCCCACGTCCCCGCCGGCGTCATCGCGGTAAAACAGCAGGAGTTCCGCGACCTGCAGCAAGGCAACAGGACCGTCATGGAGTACCTCCATGAGTTCAACCGCCTCGCCCGCTACGCACCGGAGGAAGTGCGCACCGACGCCCTCCGCCAAGCCAAGTTCCTCCGGGGACTTAAGGATGAGCTGTCCATCCAGCTCGTCGCCGCCGACTTCGCCGACTTCCAACGGCTAGTCAACAAAGCGCTCATCCAAGAGACTGAGCAGAACAAGCTGGACCTCAAGAAGAGGAAAATGATCGCCTTCAAGCATCAGCAGGCGAACTCTCAGAGGCCCCGCTTCGTCCCTCCGCCACCAGCGCCTGCCTACCATCCTCGGCCCGCCTACAGGCCGCCTCACGCCACCGGTGGATCCAACGCCGGGCATCCTCGCCCCGCTCCACCAGCTCCGGCCGCTCAGCCGACACCAGCCGCCAAGGCCCCGATCTTGAAGGATCGCCAAGGAAGGCCAGTCGTCTGCTTCAACTGCCGCAAGGAAGGGCACTATGCACACCAGTGTCCCCACCCCAAGCCAGCTCAGGGCGCGGCACCCAACCAGGCGGTTCGTGCCCACGTCAACCACATCAGCGCGGAGGAAGCCCAGGAGGCTCCTGAAGTCAGTGCTCGGTACGTTTACTGTGAATTCCGTACCGGCCGTCATATTATTTGACTCTGGAGCAACCCACTCCTTCATCTCGGAAAATTTTGTGAAAACAAACGAACTGGACGTGCTCCCTCTACCCATTCCCATGGTGATTGCCACCCCCGGCAATAGGACCTCAGCCCGCTTATACAGCCCTAAGGTTCAAATTGACATCCAAGGAATACTGTTTCGGGCCGAACCAGTCCTCATCCAGTGCACCGGGCTTGACCTCATCCTAGGGATGGATTGGTTGATGAAGCACAAGGGAGTGATCGACTGTGCCAACAAGTCCGTCACGGTGACCAATCCTGAAGGCGTAGCCGTCACCTTTCGGATGACCAGTCGCAAACCACTCGGAGCATCCCTTCGCTCGATAGCTCTTGAAGAGGTGCCTATAGTTAAGGAGTTTGCGGATGTCTTCCCTGAAGACCTACCCGGAATGCCTCCCAAGCGGGACATCGAATTCAGAATCGAACTTGTCCCCGGGACCACTCCAATCTCCAAGCGCCCGTACCGAATGGCCGCCAATGAACTAGCCGAAGTCAAGAGCAACATCGAAGACCTAGAGCAGAAAGGTTACATCCGACCGAGTACCTCACCCTGGGGTGCACCGGTTATATTTGCCATGAAGAAGGACAAGACCAAGAGGATGTGCGTGGACTATAGAGCCTTGAACGACGTAACCATCAAGAACAAGTACCCATTGCCTCGGATCGACGACCTGTTCGATCAGCTGAAAGGATCCTCGGTGTTTTCCAAGATTGACCTCAGGTCAGGTTATCACCAATTGAGGATTAGAGAAGAGGACATACCCAAGACTGCCTTCACCTCCCGCTATGGACTCTACGAGTACACCGTGATGTCGTTCAGACTCACGAATGCCCCGGCCTTTTTCATGAACATGATGAACAATGTATTCATGGAGTTCTTGGACAAGTTCATCGTGGTATTCATCGACGATATCCTCGTTTACTCCAAGACCAAGGAAGAACACGAGACTCACCTCCGTCTGACCCTCGGAAAGCTAAGGGAGCAGCAACTGTACGCCAAGTACAGCAAATGTGAATTTTGGTCGTCTGAGGTGAAGTTCCTCGGCCATGTTATATCCGCCGGAGGAATAGCAGTGGACCCAACCACCGTTGAAGCGGTAACCAACTGGCTGCAGCCCACAACCGTGACCGAGATCCGAAGTTTTCTTGGATTGGCCGGATACTACCGCCGATTCATCGAAAATTTTTCCAAGATCGCCAAGCCTATGACCAGACTGCTGCAGAAGGAAGTGAAGTTTGAATGGACCCCCGACTGCGAAGAAAGCTTCCAGACCCTCAAGAAGAAGCTAGTGTCAGCTCCCATTCTGACTCTACCAGACATCCGGAAAGACTTCCACGTCTACTGCGATGCCTCTCGTCAAGGATTGGGATGCGTCTTAATGCAAGAAGGGAAAGTGATATCCTACGCCTCCCGGCAACTGAGACCGCATGAGCTGAACTATCCAACCCACGACCTGGAACTAGCAGCCGTGGTTCATGCCTTGAAGATATGGAGACATTACCTTGTGGGAAATCGGTGTGAGGTCTTCACCGACCACAAGAGCCTCAAGTACATATTCACCCAACCAGATCTGAATCTCAGGCAAAGGAGATGGTTGGAACTGATAAAGGATTACGACTTGGGCATCCATTATCATCCGGGCAAAGCGAATGTGGTGGCAGACGCCCTTAGTCGAAAAGGGTACTGCAATGCCATCATGATTCAAGACCAAGCTCCTTTACTTTATAAGGAGATGGAAAGGCTAAACCTAGGGATCACTACTCGAGCGTACCTCGCTGCCTTGGAGTCTCGGCCTGTCTTAATAGACCAGATCCGAGAAAAGCAGAAGGAAGATCCGGACATCCTGGAGATCCAGCAGAACATGAGGAAGGGTAAAGCCCCTGGATTTTCCGAGGACGAGCATGGTACCATCTGGTTCGGAAACCGAGTATGCGTACCCAACCTACCTGAGTTGAAGACCTCATCCTTCAAGAAGCCCACGATACTCTATACTCCATCCATCCTGGGAGTACGAAGATGTATCAAGACCTAAAGGAAAAATATTGGTGGGTCAGCATGAAGAGAGAAATAGCAGAGTATGTGGCCAAGTGCGACACATGCCGGCGAGTCAAGGCAGAGCATCAAAGGCCTACCGGACTTCTTCAACCTCTCAAAGTCCCTGAATGGAAGTGGGAAGAGATAGGAATGGACTTCATCACGGGACTGCCCAGGACCCAAGCTGGTCACGACTCTATCTGGGTGATCGTCGACCGACTCACCAAGGTAGCTCACTTCGTTCCGGTCAAGACAACTTACACCGTCGCCAAGTTGGCTGAGTTGTATATGACCCGGATCGTGTGCCTCCACGGAGTTCCTAAGAAGATTGTATCTGACCGCGGGAGTCAGTTTACCTCCAAGTTTTGGAAGAACCTTCAAGAGGAACTCGGCACCCGGCTGAACTTTAGCACCGCCTATCATCCACAGACCGACGGTCAAACCGAAAGGGTCAACCAGATATTGGAGGATATGCTTAGAGCTTGCGCTCTAGACTTTGGCGGAATGTGGGACAAGAACTTACCTTATGCAGAGTTCTCCTACAACAACAGCTATCAAGCCAGCCTGCAAATGTCCCCGTTCGAAGCACTCTATGGACGTAACTGCAGAACGCCGTTGCTCTGGGATCAAACCGGAGAGTCACAACTGTTTGGGACTGATTTATTAAGAGAAGCTGAAGAGAAGGTGAAGATCATAAGGGACCGATTAAAGGCAGCCCAATCTAGGCAGAAGAGCTATGCCGACAACCGTCGAAGAGACCTAACCTTTGAGGAGGGCGATTATGTCTATCTCCGAGTCACTCCCCTCCGTGGCACTCAAAGGTTCAACATGAAAGGCAAACTAGCACCCCGCTACGTCGGACCTTTCCAGATCCTCCGTCGACAAGGGGAAGTGGCATATCAACTTGAACTGCCTCCATCCTTAGCAGGAGTTCATGATGTGTTCCATGTCTCTCAGCTGAAGAAGTGCCTCCGTGTACCCACCGAGCAAGCCGACCTTCAACAGCTTAATGTCCAAGAAGACTTGACCTACATAGAGAGACCCATCAAGATCTTGGAAACCAAGGAGAGAGTAACCAGAAGTCGCGTTGTTCGCTTCTGCAAAGTCCAATGGAACAACCATCCCGCCGAAGAAGCCACTTGGGAAAAGGAAGACGAACTGAAAGCCCAATACCCCGAGTTATTCGAGTAACGTTCCAATCTCGAGGACGAGATTCTTGTAAGGGGGATAGGTTTGTAACACCCCAAATTTTCAAAACAATAAAAATATTATTAAATTCAATTTCTTGGAATATATATTTCTGAAAATACTTTTAATACTCTTTTATACCCTTTTTAACTACAACATAGAGTAGATGGCCAAACCAGGAGCTGAAAATTTTTGTATAAACTCCCAAAGCCAAGAAATATTTTTGAGGATTTTTATAAATTTTTATCAACCTTGGAAGTAGCCCTAATATTTTAATCTAATTCCTGGAATTATTTTTATTCAGAAATGTATTAAAACAGTAATGGGCTCCCCTCCCTCCATTCTCCCTCTCCCGGCCGGCCCAGCCCACTCCACCCGCGCGCTCAGACTGACGACCGGACCCCACCTGTCGGCGCCGAACCCTTCCCCTCGCGCGCGCACCCGACATCGCGGCCCCACCCGTCAGCCTTCCCGTTCGCTCGCTCGCGCCCGCTGACCAGTGGCCCTCATCTGTCAGACCCGTCGTCTACCTCGCGCCGTCGCCCCCAAATCACGCCGGCCGACGACCCCCGCCTCGGATCCGCCTCGCTGGTCCCTCCCGCATTGAATTGGTGCCATTAAACGACTCCCCGCGCCTGGCCGACCGTTTCCCCCGTTAAACAGCGCCTTTACGCCACGGGATCGCCGCTACGCATGCATGGCCGAGCCATCGCCGGCGAGTAAAATCTCTCCCCCGGTTTCCTTGCATGCGAGCCCCCTCCGACGCCTTATTTAAGCCCTTGCCCTCCACCGCGTTCGGTTCACGCATCCATTCACACTTAGACCAAGCAGAGCGCCCCGCACGTCGCCTGTTAGCGCCATCCCCCTGTTTCAACTCCGGCCACCGCTCGCCGTCGCCTCGGACCACCTCCGCCCATGCCTCCGCCACCAACGTGACCGCAAAGACGACCCCGACCTCGGCCACCCCTCCGCCGACGTCGAACCCCGTCGGAACACCATCGCCGACGAGGAGCCCGAACCACTCCGTCGTCTACCCTCGTCGCCGGCCACGCCCCGTCGTCCCCGGACCGCCGCCAAGGTACCATCGTGACCGCTGTAGCGTCCCCCTTCCATTTCTAGGCTTAGCTAGGACCGCCGTCGCTCGCCGTGGCCGCTGGCCCGCTCGCCGTCGTCGGAGAAGACGACCGGCACGGGTCGAGTACCCGTGCCGTGTCGGATCTGATCCCGACCGTGCGATCGCGATCGAACGACGCGCGTGAGCCCACGTACGCGATCTAATCCGCACCGTCGGATCTGGTCAAAGCGTTACGTTTTGATCTCACACGTTCGTTTTCATTTAAAACCAGCGTGCGATCTCGAGCGTCCACATGGTACCCTTTCGCACGTTTTAATCCTGACCGTCCATCGTAACTTACGCACCCCACCTCGCCCTCGCGCGTCGGATCTGGATCCGACGGTCCAGATCGACCCGGCGCACGCGCACAGTGCGCGGGTTCACCGTGAGCCTGGCTCACCGTGGACCCGAGGAGTTTAAAATTTGAAAATAAATTCCAGAAAAAGGTTTAAAACTTGTAAAATTCATATCTGGCGTATTTGAACTCTAAAAATTGCCATTTCAATTTCAGAAAATTCATAATATTATTCTCTACATGTTTATACAATAAAAACAGTAGGTTTACATTGGACATCTCATGTTTATTTAAATGAATGTTTAAATACCCTTAGGCTAAAAATGTAAAATTTAATTATTTAAATTCCAGTAAAGTTTATATTTATTTACTTCCTGTTGATATGAATAAATCACTAGGTTTTCTATGGAACCTTCATTTTAAATTTATTAAAGAACTTAAAATTGAGAACAACCCCTTTTAAAACCCCTTTCTAAAAAAGGACTACTATTTAAATTCCTTTAAAATTTATTTAAGAGATAAACCACAGAACCTTAACAATTGAAATTATTTTACTTTTAATCAAACCAACTATAACTTATGTGCTTATAATGTGATGTTATATTGTTTGATTGAATGTGTTCTTTTTATTTTACTTTATTATATTAAAAAGACTACGACGTCGCCGAGGAGCCGGAGTACTTCCCCGAAGTCCCTCCCTCTCCCTTTGCTGAACAAGGCAAGTCACCAAACCAATCTTTTGAGCATATTGAACCCATGTTTGATTAAACTATCGCTAAAACACATAGGTTATATATGCATTAGTCAAATGAACCCTTACATTATATTTAATTAGGATCCCCCGACCTTGATGTGCAACCCAAGCCATGCTATCTCGCCTAACCTCCTTGTCACCATATGATCAATGATATTAGCTAGTGTCCAATGTATTGACACGATCGCTATAGGATAAAAATGAGTCGTAGCAAAATGATTCTATTATATGATCCCCGTTACTTTCTTATCCTTGGAAATTCTGTTGGTGATGAGTTATGGTTGTGAGTGTATGCATGGTGGGTTCCGGGTGCAAGCTAGGGCATTGGTCGGTAGCACCCGGGGCACTATAAGGACCGGTCTGAGGGATCCGTTGCAATACACTTACGTACTAACCACAAGTCTAGTGGGTAAGTCCTAACTAAGGTATGGGTTGTTCCAAACCGAGGCCACCACTTGGAGATGGGTCAAGTTGCACCTGCGGGTGACTTGTACCAATGTGCCGCAAAAGGGGGTGCGACGTTAGCCGGGATGCGGCCCGGCGCGCCGGCGAAACCTAGAGCGGTTGGTTATCGCTTGGAACATCTCATATTGAGGTTTTGGCACGAGTTCCCGTGAAATGGGTCATCTCGTTTGGGATGAGTGCGTGCCTTGTGGGTACAGTAGTACATCTCTGATCAGAGTCTTAAATCTTTTCGAAAAGCCGAGCCCGCGGTCAAGGGTGGGTTGCGTGACATCCCCCAGTTAGTTTACTTTGAATATGTATGTGCATGATGGATTGACATGTAAGGACCGTTGAGCGAGGTGGGGCTGACTGTACCCCTCGAGTTAGTTGATGTTGATGATGTTCATGTTTACTTTCCGCATGATTAAAATATGATCACACTAAATGCAATAACTGCAACTGTACTTTTCCGCAATGTTAGCCATTATCCTTCCTTGTTTATTATCCTGCATTATTACTTGCATTTGCGGTGGCTTGTTGAGTACTTTTTGTACTCATACCCGTTGGACCCCACAGAGGATGCTTACTACGAAGACGGTCTGGAGTAGCGACCCAGTCGAGAAGAAAAATCCTGAAGGAGATGTTCGTCATGCCGTTTTCTAATTATTTTACTTTACTGTTTTATTAAAACAATGATGTAATAAATATGGTCTGCGTACCATGGATACTGTCGTATGTACGATTGTCGCATGATGAACCTCTTGTATTATTGTTTTTCTTATGAAATTCAATAATGTCTCGATTTGTTAAATCGGGGCGCTACACGGAGCCATCCATGCTCCGAAGCCTGCTTCACTCCGAAGCCCCACCTTCGGAGTACCACCGTTCGAAGTCCCTCCTTCGTCCAAGGCCTCCGCATGAAGCATTCCATGAGCCCTTCGTCGCAGTGTCTCTCCCCGAGCACACTCCTCGACGAGCCTCACCCGGACCATGCCTTTGATGCACCTCGACTTCTGAGACCTTCGTCGGGTACCTTCGAGTGTCTCCCTCCGGAGCACACATCGAACCCTTGCCTCTGCTGAGGACTTGATCCACCATACTCCGAAGTCACTCCATCCGGAGTACCCTTCGAAGTGCCTCGCCTCCAAGGACTTTGTCTCGGAGTACCTTCACCCGGAGCCACGCTCCGCACTTACTGCCTTCTCCTGGTGCACCTCAACCCCAGAACCGACCCAGACCCCTTCGCAGCCACCGTGACGGAGCTCCCCGCTCCCCTGGCATCAAGCCTCCCGCTTGACCCAGGTTCACCTGTTACGAACCGTCCGTCGCCTCCGCAGTCCCCTACGCACCACAGACAAACAGACAAGTGTATCTAGTACTCCGGAGACCTCTCCAGGTTAGCAAACTTCGGTACACACTCCGGTGTACCGTCCACAGTACCAAGACCTTCGGTACAACCCAGTCATCATGTACTGTCGGACCCCTCCGACAGGCACACTCCGCTGCAACAACCAAAGCAACCTCCGAACACCTTTGGAGATCCAACCTCCGAACCCCCTTCAGAGGTACCCCTTCGAACCAGAGGGTAAAAGCCTGTCAATCACTCATCACAAACACTGAAACCAACCCTTGGTTTCTCAATCTCCCCCTTGATGAGTGCATTGACAACCAAATTCAAGTTCAAGAAAAATTAAAAGACTTTCAGCACACAAGTGACCATAAAAACTCAGAAACGAGCCACATCATGTCACTTGACAAAAGAATTTTCCTCCCCCTTTTCAACAGAGTAAAAGCTCCTTCGGCAAATCTCCCCTTTCTCAAGATAAAAACTCCCCCTGAGTTAATTTTCCCCCTTTGGCAACAGAGAACTCAAAAATTTCTCCCCCTTTGGCAATGCAAGCATCAAGGAGCATGCAAAAGATGCAAAGCTTCGACATGAGCAGAATTGCAAAGACATATAAAGCAAAAATATGCCAATAGTAATACCAATGATCATGTGCTCAGCTCAATTTAACATTCTCTAAAAACATGATGACAACATGTGATTTTATCAATTTTTGAATTAAAAGCATCACCACTTAGTCAAGGAAACTAGACAAGTAAAAGCAGGGATTGCGCAAAGCTAGTCAATTTCTACTCTAGACAGACAAGTCCAGTACAAATGGAGCAATGAAAGCAAACTTGATGAACAATGAATTTTGTTGTTCTTTTCTTAATGCCAGGGGTTATTTGTTTGTCCACCTTATACTTTCCAATCAGGCCAAGCCTAGGCATGAAAGCCATCAGAAGCTTAAGGCAATGATTTTGGCAGACACTACACTATTCCAGTTCAGACCAATGTGCAATGGTAAGCAGTCTAGAATAGAGTAGTGCGACAAACAAACCCACCTGGATCTTTTAACTTGAAGCATACAAATCATGGAGTTTTTGATTTTAATTAAGTGAACCAATTTGTAGCACTTGATGAATATCCATGAGTAAGTAGAACAATTTTCAAGTTGCAATTTTTAGCATCCAAAGAAAAGTGTCTTGCTATCAAGCAGATAAAAGATAGCTAAAGCGGTCCTGCCTAAACATGCTAGATTCAAGACTAAGCAGCGAGCATGATTTGATTTTGGAAGGAAAACATCATGCACATGAATGTTTCAGATATATTAAATAGAGCTGAGCTGACACGATTTCATGAAGTATAATCAGGCATATAAGTGTAAAGGATGTAAATGCAATTTCACACATGATGAGCATATGCAATATAAGTAAAGACAGCTCCCCCTCACAAAATGCCGTAAGGGTGACAAATACCAAGCTCCCCACGCAAGTAGGCAAAACGCGAAGCATCGAGGGGTTTTGTGAAAATATCAGCTAGCTGGTGTTGGGTATCAACATATTGAAGTTCAATATCACCCTTCTCATTGTGATCTTTGAGAAAATGATATCGCACATCAATGTGTTTGGTTCTGGAGTGCTGAACCGGGTTGTTTGCAATACAAATAGCACTAGTGTTATCACAGAAAAGTGGAACACTCTTATAATCTAACCCGAAATCCCGCAAAGTGGAAACCATCCACAAAATCTAAGAGCAACAGCTAGCTGCAGCAACATATTCGGCCTCAGCCGTCGATTGTGCAACACTAGACTGTTTGCGGGAAGACCAGCAAACCAAAGAAGTACCCAGAAAATGACAAGTACCAGAGGTACTTTTCCTATCAATCCTACACCCAGCAAAATCCGCATCTGAATAACCTCGAAGACATAAAGAGGAAGACGCTGAATACCATATGCCGAACTCAAGGGTATGTTTGAGATACCTTAGAATGCGCTTTACCGCTTGGCGGTGCGAAGCTCGTGGTGAAGCCTGAAAACGAGCGCACAGACACACTGCGAAGTGTATGTCCAGCCTCGTAGCAGTCAAGTAGAGGAGGGAGCCGATCATGCTTCGGAACTCCTTCTGATCTACAGCTTCTCCATCTTCGTCAGGATCCAATGCTACAGATGTAGCCATTGGAGTGGTGAGGGGCTTCGCATTGGCCATGTCGAATTTCTTGAGCAGGTCCTTGGTGTATTTCGTCTGGTGGACGAAAGTACCTTGTTTGCTTTGCTTGATTTGCAAACCAAGGAAAAAGGTGAGTTCACCCATCATGGACATTTCAAATTCCCTGCTCATGGCATCTGTAAACTCGGCAACCAAAGCATGAGAAGAGCCACCAAAGATGATATCATCCACATAAATCTGCACTAGAAGGAAATCTTTGCCATGCTTGAGAGTAAACATGGTTTTATCAATAGAGCCCATCAAATACCCCCGCTCAAGCAGAAAGGACTTAAGTCTATCATACCAAGCCCGAGGGGCCTGCTTGAGTCCATAAAGAGCCTTATGAAGTTTAAGGACTTTATGTGGGTACTTGGGGTTTTCAAAACCAGGGGGTTGTTTTACATAAACATCTTCACCTATGAAACCATTAAGAAAAGCACTTTTGACATCCATTTGATAGAGTTTGAATCCCCGGGATGTCGCAAAGGCAAGCAAAATCCTAATGGCCTCAAGGCGAGCAACAGGTGCAAAAGTTTCAGTAAAATCAATCCCTTCTAGTTGAGAGTAACCCTGAGCTACAAGCCTAGCCTTGTTTCTGACTATAGTCCCATCCTCCCCTTGTTTGTTTTTGAAAATCCATTTTGTTCCAATGAAATGAACATTTGGTGGAGGATCAACTAATGACCAGACTTGGTTTGTCTCAAAATTTTCAAGTTCCTCATGCATGGCATTGACCCAACTAGAATCAGAAAGTGCATGACTAACATATAAGGGCTCGAAAGAGGCAACAAAAGCGGAATCAATGAAATGAGCATGAGAACGTGTTACCCTTTGATCAAGCTCACCAATGATCTGCTCGGGAGGGTGCATCCTTTGAACATGATGTGGAGCCTCGTGGTGGGATGCAGTCTCCCCCTCAACTTGTGCGTTGGAGTGGTCCAAGATGACCGATGTTGAGGTAGTCGCTTCGGGACCTCGTGCCGAAGTGGTCGAAGTGGGGTCAGCTTCGGGGGTTGATGTCGAGGGTAGTAGGGGTTCATCCTCGAACTCTCCGGGATCTTCTTCTTCGAATATGGTCTGCTCCATGTCGTGTTCATTTGCCTGTTCAAAAGCAGAACTAACAGAGGGGGTTGATTCATCAAAAGTCACATCACATGACTCGATGACAGTGTTAGTCTCCAAATTATAAACACGATAAGAATGACCATGAGTAGTGTAACCCAAAAAGATCCCATCAGAAGAACGCGACTCAAATTTATCCAAGTTACCACATTTTAGGATAAAGCAACGACAGCCAAAAACTCGAAGATGAGTAACCTTGGGCTTTCTCCCAAAACGTAGCTCATAAGATGTCAAGTTTAAAATTGAGCGCAAGAATATTCGGTTTGAGATGTAACATGCAGTGTTCATGGCCTCAGCCCAGAATTTTCTAGGAGTCCTGTTCTCATCAAGCATCGTCCTAGCCATCTCAACCAAAGTGCGGTTCTTCCTCTCAACAACACCGTTCTGTTGAGGAACCCGCGGAGTAGAGAATTGATGTTCTATGCCATGCTCCATGCAAAAGTCAACAAAGAGACTGTTTTTGAACTCGGTGCCATTATCACTTCGAATGAATTTTAATGCACCAAGGAGTTCAGTGAAAAGTCTCAAAGCCAAGCTCCGAAAGTGTGAAAACACTTCATCCTTGCTGGCAAAAAAGAAGACCCAAGAGTAGCGAGAGAAATCGTCGACAATGACTAATACATACCACTTGCCGCCTAAAGAACTAACCCGAGAAGGACCTACAGTGTCCATGTGGAGAAGTTCTCCGGGTTGTTCAGTCATCACTGTGGTGACTGGTGAATGCGAAGCAGCAATCATTTTTCCATGCCGACAGGGAGCGCAAATTAAATTCTTCTCAAACTTGAGCTTGGGCAATCCTCGGATCAGACCTAGGGCGCTCAGACGAGCGAGCAACTCAAAGCTCATATGCCCTAGTCTCCTATGCCATTTCCAAAGCTCAGAAGTAGAATGTGCAACAAGACAGTGAGAAGAACCAGATGATTCTGAAAAATCAGCTCCAAAAACTCTCCCAACTCTAAAGATCTTACACACAACAACGCCATCAGAATTGAGCACTTGCGAAGTATCGCGATGGAATCGCACTTCGAAGCCCTCATCAAGCAACTGAGATACCGAAAGCAAATTGTATCCCAGGTTTTCAACCAAAGCAACATCTTTGAGAGTGAAATTCGAGTTAATTCTTACCACACCTTTACCTTTCACTCTACTCCTTCGATTGTTTCCGAAGGTGATATGTTCCCTTTGCTTGGTTGTGGTGAGGCTGGAGAACCATGCTGCATCTTCGGTCATGTGGCGCGAACAACCGGAGTCCATGATCCACGTGCCCTCCAAGCCTCGATCTGTCGCCTACACATGATAGGAATATCTCGATCGCTCAGTGCTGGGGTGAGTGGAAAAATGACGAGGCATCCAAAACTGAGTGACACGAGTAGTAGGCACAGTAAAAGTAGATGATCTACGCACATGATAATCTAAATGATGTAAGGTGCGAGGTCTACCTACATGCTGTGATCGAACAACATGTCGAGGTCTCCTACTCTGATGAGGTACAAAGCTACTCGCCCGGGGTCTACCACCATATGGAACATGGTGAACACCTCGAGGAGCAAAACCTCTCCGAGAAGCACGAGGAGCCTCAAAAGCAGGACGATAGTAAAACTCAGACTCATGCATACCTAAAGAAGGGTAATGCATGTCCTGGTAACTCATCGCCTGAGAGCGTCGCTCATCCTTGATGCGATGAAAACAGAAACCAACCAAATGACCCGCTCGCTGACAGTAGGAACAATGAAAAATTCTCCTAGGGGCACTCTCATGGGTCATAGGAGCAACTCTCACAGGCTCCTTGGGCTTCTGTTGAGTGGTTTTCTTGGGAGGATTTTTCTTGGCAGGAGGAGTGGTTTTCTTTGGTGGTCGGGTAGGCTTTTTGGCTGATGGGGTGTCTAACAAAGCTCTCTCTTTCTCTAGGGTAGTGGGAGAGGTAAAAACAGTTTTGTTTCCACTATCTGAGGGTATCCTCTCAAAACCCAAACCTAGAGCTAACCCTGCTCTGTCAGCACACATCTTGGTCTTGGCCAAGAGAAAATCCATCCTACCCTTTCCCTCAGTGCATTTATTAACCACGGAAAGAAGGTATTCGTTTTCAGACATGAGGTTCTCAGCTTGCTCTCTAACAATGCCTAGCTGGTCCTTAAGGGTAATGCATGTGTCACAAACAGGCTGCACATCCTTAGAACTATCGGCCCTCTCCAATCTAGCCTCTAAATCATGAACATGTTTATCACGTAAATTAATGCTCTCGCGTAATAAAGAACAGTTCATGCATTCAATAATATCATGAGGTCTAGAATCCACCACCAAAAGCTGCTTTTGTGCAGTCTCAAGCTCAGAAAGAGTTTGAGCATGTACAGAACGCAACTGAGCAAGCTCACTCATGACTACAGTACAAGATTCACATTCAGCATCATTTACTTTAGACTTAAGCATGGCATACTCAGTAGAAACAGATTCTAGCCTAAGTCTAAGGTCTTTTCTTTCTCTAGCGGCTTGCACAAGTAATCTATCCTGACCAAGAACTACTTCATTTAGTTCATCTAGTTTAATCAAAAGCTGGTCAGAGGATAGTGGTACCTCAGATGAGTCAAGCTCATCGCCGCTGTGATCGCTGTCGGCCATGAAGCAAAGGCCAGTGAAATCTCGTCCCTTCTTGTCCTTCTTGTCCTCCTTCCTTGGGGACTCCTCCTCCTCAGAGCTCGACTCCTAAGTTGAGGAAGTGTCGATATCACTGAGAGCAGCAACAAATGCTCTGGAAGCGGCTTTGGCTACTCTCTTAGCCACCTTGTCGTGCTTGCCCTTCACAAAGGGTTTCCTCTCCTTTTTGTGGTATTTGGGGCGCTCACTCTCATCTCTCTTTTTGAGCTTAGGGCAATTCGCCTTGATATGAGAAGTGTCGCCACATTCAAAGCAACCACTAAAACCACTTCTCCTCTGATCTCATCTTTCATGATGAAAACGTGTGAACCTCCTGGCAATGAGAGCAAGCTCATCATCATCCAGAGTGTCCACCTGCTCCTTTGTGACGGAGACCAGGGAGGACAAAGCAAAACCATCTACAAAAACACAAGTGCCTGATGTGCTTGGTTCTGCAGTGGTGCTACGGCTAGTGCTAGAAACCAATGCTAATGGCTGTGGCAAAGAGCTTCTGTGCACAGCAAGAGATGCCTTGGCAATATCTGTGGACTTCAGCTTGCTGAAAAGCTCATCACAGGTCAAAGTGTCATAACCTGCAGACTCCTCAATGCTGGATATCTTCACTTCCCATATGCTACGATCAAGAGCATAGAGAAGCTTGATAGCCCTATCATGATCATTGTAAGAAAAGTGTCCCGTTGGATCGCAAGTTACTCACTATCGCATCAAAGCGAGAAAACATGGCATCTATAGATTCACCAGGTGCCTGCACAAACAGCTGATACTGTTGATTGTAGGTGCTTTGCCGCCTGGCCTTAATCTGAGTAGAGCCCTCATGAAAAATAGTGAGTGTTGTCTAAATTTCCCTAGCAGTCCTAAGGTGATGCACCCTATCAAACTCACTTCTGCTCAAACCAATGAACAGTATATTTCTTGCCTTGGAGTTGGCATTATACTGGTCTTTCTCTGTTTGAGAGGTGCGAGTCTCAGGGATGGAGTATTGTGAGTCCACAATCTCCCAAATTGCATTTCCTTGGCTTAGCAAGTAAGCCTCCATGCGCACCTTCTAGTATGCAAAGTCAGTCCCATCGAACAGAGGAATTTTACTAGCTCTGTCCATGTCGCCAACAGATCACAAAACCGGTTAAGGTCAACTAGTGATCTTAACCCACTCTAATACCAATTGTTGGACCGGAAATGGCGACTAGAGGGGGGAATGGGAGCTTTTAAAATTTCAGGCTAAAAACAGCCTTCTGTTTAAATTCAGTCAACTGCGGAACAGGCTTCGAACACAACCTTCGAAGTTCTAGTTCGGAGGTGTTTGACGGCTCCAAACACAGGCTTCGCAGGGAGCAAAAGTTCGAAGCCAAGAAGACTCCGCTGCACTCACAACCCTGGAAAATCTACTCTGCTAAGTCAGTGCAGGTGCACACAAGGTGCTTCGAGTAGGCTTCGCACTTCACCCTTCGCACGAGTGGACTGACCTCTGATGACTTCGACCAAGTACTTAGCGACAACAACCGGTGCTGGGCTTCGTATACTGAAGGTCTAAACGCACACTAACAGACACCGCTAGGGGCTCCGACACGATGAAAACACGGGCTTCGATTAGGGCTTCGCTAGTAAGCAGTGAGGTCTCGCCTCCTATTACACAGAACGAACACACACTGAAAAGCACACTTCGCACAAAACACACTTCGCCTAGACAGGCTTCGGTGCACTACTACTAGCGAGGTATGCAGACAAGCTCAAGCAGAAAGACAACACAGAGGCAGGGCTTCGCCGCTTGAACAAGGAACACAGTAAAAGAACTCACTAGATGAATACAACGTATGTGGAGGCTAGTACAGGAGCTCAACAGTAAATGCTCAAAGTGTTAAATGTTACCTACCTAGCCCCCATATTTATAGCCACTATTCACCCAAGTGAATTGACTATTTACCACTAGGGTTTACATTGGTTTTGTCTCTATACAATAGAGGGGTACAAAAGGTAGTCAACTTTATTCTGGAGGCTTCTTTGTCAGCTCTTCAGAGGGGACAGTGTCAGCTTTCTGCAGAGCAGACACTGTCAGCCTTTGCAGTCTTTGACCTTTCTGAAGCCCCCATTCGCACGCGAGGGGTGCAGTAGCTTCGGTGAGAAGCCTTGTGCCTGACGGCCTTCGCTTCACCGAAGTCAGCCTCCGATACAATGACGGTTTTGAGCCGAAGCCATCAAAGCCCTTAGGCCTTCGCACCAACACCTTCGGAGTGGACCACCACGGCCTCGCAGCTTCTCCCAGCTCCATCTCCATCAGTCCATGTACCGAAGCCATGCATGGCCGAAGTACCATAAGTCATCCTCACTCCGGAGCCAGCCATGCTCCGAAGCCCCACCTTCGGAGTACCACCCTTCGAAGTCCCTCCTTCGTCCAAGGCCTCCGCATGAAGCATTCCATGAGCCCTTCGTCGCAGTGTCTCTCCCCGAGCACACTCCTCGACGAGCCTCACCCGGACCATGCCTTCGATGCACCTCGACTTCTTAGACCTTCGTCGGGTACCTTCGAGTGTCTCCCTCCGGAGCACACATCGAACCCTTGCCTCTGCTGAGGACTTGGTCCACCATACTCCGAAGTCACTCCATCCGGAGTAGCCTTCGAAGTGCCTCGCCTCCAAGGACTTTGTCTCGGAGTACTTTCACCCGGAGCCACGCTCCGCACTTACTGCCTTCTCCTGGTGCACCTCGACCCGAGAACCGACCCAGACCCCTTCGCAGCCACCGTGACGGAGCTCCCCGCTCCCCTGGCATCAAGCCTCCCGCTTGACCCAGGTTCACCTGCTATGAACCGTCCGTCGCCTCCGCAGTCCCCTGCGCACCACAGACAAACAGACAAGTGTATCTAGTACTCCGGAGACCTCTCCGGGTTAGCAACCTTCGGTACACAGTCCGGTGTACCGCCCACAGTACCGAGACCTTCGGTACAACCCAGTCATCGTGTACTGTCGGACCCCTCCGACAGGCACACTCCGCTGCAACAACCAAAGCAACCTCCGAACACCTTCGGAGATCCAACCTCCGAACCCCCTTCGGAGGTACCCCTTCGAACTAGAGGGTAAAAGCCTGTCAATCACTCATCACAAACACTGAAACCAACCCTTGGTTTCTCAAACAGAGTCACACAAAAACAGTGCTAATAGACAGATTAACAGAATACACAAGACGTTGCAAGAAAAACTTCTCAGTACAACATTCTAAGTGCACAAAGAGTGGGAAGAAAAGTTACTGTTCCAAATATGTCTCCTGTTTGAAACTTGGAGAAGCCTACTTCGCTGGTCGAAGCCTGCTTCGGAGTTGCTCGTCAAAGTTGAGCGAAGGTTATCTTTGACGTGCCGAAGGTTTGTTTGGTCTAGCCTAGTTCGAGTGTGGAAAAGAGCGAAGTATGCTTCGAAGCGAAGTATGAGAGTATCGAAGCTTGCTTCGAACAGTGTACTTCGAAGTGTAACCTTCGAACAGACAGCTTCGAACACGATACACAGAAAATCAACCTTCGAAAGATAAGTGAAGCCTAGCACACGGCAAAAAGGCGAGATCGAAACCTACACCCAACCTTCGAAGCTAGCTTGGTCGAGATATGATAAATGAAGTGATATCCTTCGACTCAAGGGCTAACTCCGAATGACAAACTTCGAACACACAAACTGAGACCTTCCGAAAAGACAACAGCAAGAGAACCTCAGAGACCACACGTCGAACGAAGTCTATCAAAGAGACTAGCTTCGAAGCTAACTTCGAAGCCTGTCGAAGTATTGACTTCGAAGAGCTTGAGTCGGAGTACACCTTCGCAAAAACGGTCGAAGTATGCCAAGTCAACAGACTAAGCTTAAAACATACTTCGAGCGAAGTCTACCAAGGAGTCGAAGTTTTTACTTAGACACACAAGCCATCAGACTAAGTCCAAAACATACTTCGAAGGTAAAACACAGTACACAGAGTGAAGTCAAAGTTCAAGCGAAGCCCTTGAAGATGTCAGATCGAAGCCTACCTCACGGAGCTGAGCGACTTCGAACAGAGAGAGGGGGCTTCGCCAGAAACAGCCAGAAAAGTCACTTGCCCCTGTCTACTCGATCAAAAAGCAACACAGGAAAAGCAAGGCTAGAGTACTAGTGTACTGTTGCTACAGTGAAGTAGTACTACTTGCTACAAGCAAGAACTAGTACTTCTCTCGTGAAGAACAGACGCAACAGAGACAAATCTTCTCAAGAAAAATAGTTGTGCGCGTGGGACGAAGCCATCAAAATCGCTGCAGATTTGCTGCACACGAACAGAGAATAGAAGCTTACTGCATCAAGAAGAACCGAAATAAATGCAAGACAAAAATGCTAAGAGCAGAAGCTTGGCGGCGCACAAATAGGAGAGAGAATGCAGGGAACAAAATGACCCAATAGAATGGAAAGTGATTTCAGCAAAAGGGTGACCTAACCCTAGGGTTGGGGCCCTATTTATAGGCTTCCCAACACTAGGAATATTCCACCCGCCCCTTAAGGTTTTTTACCGACGCTGAAATAAAAGAAAAGACTCAACTGCCCTTAGGATTTTTTACAGACACGACTGACTGACTGTGGGCCTAGAGATACAGATGACTTATCCGGAAGCTAAGATTTCGTAGCGACTATGGCTTCTCTTCTGGATAGTCCGATACAAGATCAATGGTTGTCAGTTTTGCGCCGAAACTAACAAAGCCTCCACCGACTTTGCACCAGGTACCCGGATTGGGCCGGCCCAATTCCGCAGCTCTCTCAGCCTGGCAATCACTCACCGCCCGTGTACCTGAGTCAATCCTGGTCAACAACCCAGTGGGTCTTCTGCTATTCCTAGCCCATGTACCCGGATTGGGCCAGCCCGACTTCGCGGCCCCTCTGCCCGACAGTCGCTCGCTGCCCGTGTACCTGAGTCACACGCGGCCCATGAAACAGCAGATCTCCTCTCTTCTTTTGTCCTCTTTGACTATCGTTGACAATGACTCATCACATCTGGAGCCATGAGGCCCACGCTTTTCAGCATGGCTCCTCAGTCGCTCCTGCGTTCTTCAGGCCGAAGGTCATTACTACCCACTCATATATCCTAATGGCGCTTGGACATCGGAAAGTTGTCTTGTGAATGTCTTCTTCGGCCATGAAGATCTGGTTATAACCTACATTCCTATCCATGAAGCTGATGATCTTATGACCCGACGTGGCGTCCACTAATAAATCCACGATTGGCATTGAGTACTCGTCTTTTGGGGTCACCTTATTCAGATCTCTAAAATCAACACATATTCTAAGCTTCCCGCTTTTCTTCCATACTAGTACTATATTTGACACCCATTCGGCATATCAGCACGGTCTTATGAATCTCGCGTCATACAGTATAATCACCCCGACCTTGATGTCTGGGTATATTTCTACCTTAAATCATCGAGGTGGCTGTTTGAACGGCTGATATCCTTGCTTTATTGGTAGCCGATGTTCTACAATCGATCGGCTTAATCCTCGCATTTCATGATACTCCCAAGCAAAGCAATCCTGATGTTCTATGAAATCAGTTCATTATTGTAGTTGCCAGGCCTAATATCTACTTCTTGAAGTTCATCGGCGACGTCGAAACCTTGATCGAGATTGCCCCCCATCCCGTCGATGTGGTCTTCATAAAGCGAACTCGGGCTACCCGTTGTGGGCTGGCCCAATTTTGTCATTTGGTCCTTGCTCGGTACACCGTGCGTCGTCAGAACGACGTTTTCATTCTCGCCGACTATGACTGAGTTGTCGGAGATTGTCCCACCGAGCGTGCCAAAAAGCGTTTTGGCATGCTTTTTGGTCACACACTAACACACGCGTGACCTAAGAGATTTTCTTAACTCCAGTGTAGGTCCTACGTCTTAGAAAAGAGGTTCAGGGCGTGCCAATCAGTGGCATAGCCGATCGACTAGCAAGCCGATGACTGTGGCAGAAATGATAAAACCGTGAACCATTGTGCCGATCGGCCATACGGTCGATAGTGTAGGTTGGCCCAATCGAGCGAGTGCGCCATCTGCCGATAGAAAAGACAAAATATGCATATAGGCCGATGTGCACCCTTCGACAGTGAATATGATATGTAGATGAATTAGAGATAACCTATCAGCTTGTACTCTGATAGAAATAAATAATGCATGCCAGATAACAGATTTATATCATGGAAATCATCACAATAACTAGATCGGATCTAACCGAGGCAGTAGCTAGTCACAATGACCTGAACAATATATCAATGAATCGGGCAAACTTTATTTATATGAATAATATACGACATGAAAAAGATACAATAGTAAGAGATGTCGGGCTTAACCGGTGAAGCCTCATACTATTAGACCCAGATCACTTCAATCTAAGAGATCAAACCTAACTGATGCAACCTTATACCTAGCAAAATACACTGAGAACAATTGGCGACCATGCTGTTTCACCGTTCCCCTCAAGAGATCAAACTAAACCGATGCAGCCGTAAGGGTACTAACATAGTTGGCACGAACGTCTGGGATAGCGGGACTCACCTCTTCGCTGGAGATCAAAATGATGCTGCCCAGCTCTGAGCGCCCGAGTCCCACCGGATAACCTTCGGGCTCAAGGGTGACGATGCGCCGATTGATTGATTGAATGAGAGTTAACTAATCTAACATAAGGGATACATATTTATAGTACGTAGACATGGTATCCAAGTAACTTATCCAGCCGATTACGGAAGAATCTGTAACCATCTTTTGTTCTTATCTCCATCGGCTCCCCTTCCGATCATGCAGCTGTTGCGGATGGGCTCCTTTGACTTTCTTTGACCAGATCTTCTATGACCTGTTATTGACCGTGCACCTCCCTTGGTGGGGGTTGGGATTTACCAAATCTTGGCGTCAATAGTGCTCATTTTCAAGATTCTCTGAGATCATTTCATCGTCAAGCCGTGAAGCACATACTAAGGTATCTCAAGCATACTTTTGAATTTGGGCTTTAGTATTCAACATCTTCATCTTTATGCATTATAGGATTTTCTGATGCAGACTTTGCTGGTTGTAGAATTGATAGGAAAAGTACCTCTGGTACTTGTTATTTTCTAGGTTCTTCTCTTGTGTGTTGGTCTTCTTGAAAACAATCTAGCGTCGGGTAGTCTACTACTGAAGTTGAATATGTAATTGCTACTCTCAAATTTTTTGAATGGTTTATACTTTGCGGGATTTTGGGTTGGATTTTAAGAGTGATCCTCTTCTTTGTGATAACACTAGTGCCATTAGCTTAGCTAACAACCTAGTACAACATTTTATAACCAAACATATTGATGTGAGATACCAGTTTTTGAGAGATCACAATGAGAAGGGAGATATTGAATTAAGATATATTGATACCCAGAACCAGCTTGCTGATATTTTTACCAAGGCCCTTGATGCTTCGAGATTTGCATTTTTGAGAGGGGAGCTTGGTGTTTGTCATCATTATTACATTTTGTGAGGGGGATTTTCTTGCTTCATTTTTTGTGTGTGTGCGTTTCATGCATCATTTCCATTCCCACACTTGCACAAGTTTCTGTTATATGATTAAATGCTTTTACATGTACTTGCATGTACATGCTTTTGGATATGTGTCTATGACCATAATTGATAAGGCTCTAATGAATATATATGATATTTGTCATTAGCATGATTTTTATGTCTTAAAATCTAAAACATGGTCACCACTTATTCTGGTTATTAGCAAGTGTAGGCTGATTGCTTTTGTTATCTTTTACATGCCTGGTAGCTAAGTCCTTTCTGCTAAAATGAAAAGATTCAGGCGAGTTTTCTTTGCCACACTGTTTTTTTGTTCTAGATTGTTTACTATGTCACTTTGGTATGAACTAGGACACTATAGTGTAAGTCAAGACCAATGCTTTAAGCTTCTGATGGTCTTTACTTGACCTAGACTTAGCTTGGTCGGTTAGCATAAGGTTGACAAGCTAATAATCCCTAGCACTAAATTAAAATTGAAAACAAAAAACTTGAAAATATTGGATAATAAGTTTGTTGAAGCTTCTTGTTTTTGGATAAGCATACCTGGGTAGATATTTGCTAGCATTTGCACTTCATGTTTTACCATGTCTAGTCTGCTAGTCTAAGTGGGGATGCTTTTGTTTGCTAAAACTAGAAAACTATTTGCTCATACTTTTCTTTGGATATTATTCACTTGAGCTTGTCATATAGTTTTAAAGACATTCTCCTTGGCAATATTTTTTCGGTATTGTAATTGATATTAATCATATCTAAGAAGCTTGAATTTTTCACCTCACCCACATTCTCTTGCATTGCCATAAAGGAATTTTTTATCTTTTGCATCAATTTTGTCACCTTGATGCTTGCATTGCCAAAGGGGGAGAATTTATTCCTTGCTGCTAACATTGGGGGAGAATTTAAATCAAGTGACAAGTTTTGCCTCTTTTCTGAGTTTTTATGGACACTTGTGAGCTGATTTCAATCTTATTAATTGTGAAAGTTTTCAATGCACTCATCAAGGGGAAGATTGAGAAACCAAGCTGAGATGTGTCTTGTTTATCTTGAGTGATGAGTGATTGACAACTATGAATGGATTGGCATGTTTGCTGTTGAATGGTTCGGTGAAGAGTGCAACAAAGTGTTCACCGAAAGGGTCGGTGTTTGGGTTTGTGAACCGGAGTACTCATCAAAGGGTTCGGTGTATATCGAAGGGTGTTGCAAGACATGGTTGCTTGTCTCGTGGTGTGCAAGACTTGGATGCTACTCAATGGTAAACAACAAGTGATCAGGACCAAGAGGGGAGATTGGTGCCTGACAATCAAGGAGGCTGAGTGAAGTTGAGGATGATCCTAGTGGTACACGTAAAGATGAAGCAATTCATGGGCTGAAGGATGATGAAGACAATATGTTGACCAAGTCAAACGAATGGGATGCTAGTGCAAGTGACAAGGCGACTCAATGGATTGAGAACGGGAGAGACTTCCTAACAATCAAGATCGCGAGATGTTGGATATGTGTCAATATCAGGAAGCGCTTTGACGGTTTGAGGCTCAAAATCGTCGATCCGTAAATCTGAAGATTAACGGTCACAATGTGAAGTCATGGAAGCCACTAAAGATACACATCAAACAAATTATCAGGAGTCTAGGTTTTTACTTTTTAGTCTTGTGGGCCTTGAATCTGTAAAATTGAACCCTAGGGGTATGTTGGTATTTTCATGTTTTTGTGTAGCCTATAAAAGGCCATGGACAAACCTAGGGTTTCCCATCCATTGAATCAAACCTCCTTTATTCAAAGATGATCACTTTTTGTTTTAGTTTCTCTCTTTCTTGAAGCGCCACCACTGGTAGGAACTTTTCTTGCTGATTGATTCTGTTTTACCTGCATTGATGTCAGTCTGTGGTTCTGCTAGTTCTTTGTTGGGGTTTAGAGTGCATGAGTCGACCAAGCTTCTAGATTCTTTTATCGCTTCGATTCAAGTGCTTGAGTAATATTTGTTTTTCTGCCATGAGTTCCTGCGTTGCCATTAATTTTTTCAATCAATCATTGTTTTTGTGTTTGTTCCTCGTGTTCGGACTCTATTTCATCATACATATTGGCCTATGTAAAATTTATTTTCCATTTCGTCCGGTGTGCTCACATCTGCGATTGAAGTAGACTCTACCGATTCCTCGGTTTGCGTGAAGGGATTTTTCCATCGCTGATTTTGTCCTAGTCGCTGGCCATCTTGTTTGCTCCGTTTCTCAGTGATTCTACCTCTAGGTTGTTGCTTGGTCACCCGTGCGTGTCAGATCGAGCCAAGGCCAGCTCACAGCCCTTGCATACCACTCTACTTTGAGTTGCATGGGACTTGCCTTAGTTGGGCAGCAAGTACCTCGGCCAGCAGCTTCTTCACTGCCTGTGTTTTGCTTGTGTTCAGCCTGTTTTTCTCTGCTATGACTGCTATCTACTGTTCACACAAGTCCTTGTTTCACATGCAAGATCATGATGCTGATCCATTTAATTTTTGCCTCCGCATGAGTTTCTTCGACTCGATTTATGTGCGTGTCTGGTTTTTTTACTGCTTGATTTTTCTGCGACCGTCAGGTTTCTCACTGCGCAGCACATATTTGTTTCTTCTGCTGCTTGTTCTTGCAGTAGAGAACAACATCTGTGCATGTTCTGTAGTATGCATAAGCAGCATGGAGCAGCAGAGTGCAACTTCTGTTTCATAGCCAGTGCATGCATGAGAGGGTTGGTTGATTTGTGAATGAGATCTTTTTGAGTACATCAAATAGTTGATCCTTTTAGGTTATCCGTTTTGCTTCCGCTAGTTTATTTTGGTGGAGCATTGGGTGAAAAGAAGAGGCCATCTTGTTAAAAAAATTTGTTCAGGCGCCTATTCACCCCTCCTCTAGTCACCTGTTTTGGTCCTACAGAAGTGTCTGCCTCTAGAGCACCACTTCGAAGACCTTGCCTGTCTTCGTTCAGTGCTACCATGTCCGAGACCCTCCGTCCAAAACCTCTGAACATCCCTTAGATCAAACTTGACTTCACTCAGTTTTTTTGATCCTCCGACACCCAGCTTCTCATTTGGCTTTGATCCCTTGTTGACAATCAAGTTACATCCACTTTTTGTACATAACGAGACAAGCAAACATGTATTGCAACACCTTTCGGTATTCATCGAAACCTTCGGGGTAAACCCTTCATTGCACACATCGGTGCACCTTGCAAATACCGAACTCTTCGGACCACAGATACTTGTCAATCACTCATCACTCAAATTAACCAAGGTACACCTCAACTTGGTTTCTCGCAATTTATTTCTTCATATAAATTATTAAGCAATCTCTCGGGACCCAACTTTCATCTTATTTTGAAGCATGGTCTTCACACGTTTTATTGAAAAAAGGCATCTTCTATCGTTGCTGTTGAAACTAGGAGAGCAAGAACAAATCCAATATACTTGCCAATAAAAATATGATTATCAGTTGCTGCAACGGTTGAAACAAAGTAATCAACTAAATGGAAATGATAAATTAGCATTGTAGATCTTTAAAGCTAGTAGATAACAAATATCATCAATTTGAAAAGACAGCAGTTCCACATGTTTAGTCCAGGTTAAACAGCAACAAAAAAGCACCCCCTCCACTATCTTTCACCAAAGTCTTCTCCCAACATCAACTTCCACCAAAGCTAGCTTGGATCCGCAGTAATACTCGCGTCATCACAGGACAACAATATAATATATTATCGATCACTCTAAGTACTATTCTCTAATTTAGTGTTGGTGATAGTAGTTCAATCTATTGATGTACTACTAAAAATCATGATTATAAGTTGATAAACTTACAGTGACACCATCGAACTGAGATCCTGGATCTGCCCGCCCACGCAAAGTCTTTTTGTTGGATGCCCTCCAGCATTTTAGTTGTTGGTCCAATCTCCATCCTCTCTTGGCATTCAAAGATTTCGTTTACGACTTGTTCTACTAAGTCTCTTTATTCAGCTCCCCTTTTCTGCAAATTGAATAGGCCAATAAGTGAGCCAGAAACATATTATATAATCATGCCAGAATACTTAATTGTTCTGCTAAGCCAACATAAAAAAGTAAGCATTCTGGCATGATTTGGAAAAGAATTCAGACAATAATTAAAAAGGTGATCACCATCAGCAGTGGTGGAACTTGCAAGAGGAGAAAAGAGATTAAAAGCCACCCTCCATACAAAATTTGCAAGAGAAGAGGTAAACAGCAGAGAAATGGTCAATCCATATGCTTTCATCTGCACCAAAAGATTGACACTTTCTCTCAGCCTCTGTTCTTTATCCATCAAGAACAGAATTGCTTGTGACAGTTACCTCAAAAAGTACAGCCTCTTCAACAGAAACAGACTGCAACTTGAACTGGAGGATCATTCCTCAGTTTGTGATCATATCTATGGATCAGAAAGGAGATGAAACGGATAACAAGATCACTTGCAGGCTGCAGAGATGAGCATGTCCAGTGCATTATGTAAAGTAACTAGAATTTGCAAAGTCAAGCCAGGCAGCAGGTTTGACTATGATGGAACTGATGACAAGGACCGGAACTAAATGTGTCACAAATATTGTGATACATTAAAGAAGAATTAAGAAGCTTCTTTTTGGAAAGGTCTCACCTATGATATGGGTACGATGATATGGGTACACCGATATCCGATACGCTGAATCCCAAAAATTAGGATACATCGATACGGTGTATATATATATAAATATGTTAATATATTCTTATTTATTCTCTAAATAAAAACTTATTATGCTATACAATTAATATATAAGAAAAAAATCACGTGTTATCCCGTGTTTACCCATTTAACATTAATACTAACGACTCCTCCCCTCCCCTCCCAGGGTGTACAGGGTGTATCTGCAAGTATCCATGGTCTATCGAGAATTAAATTATTTGTTTTTAAATCGAATTAATCTGACATCCCGATACACACATCGTTGTATCCCACGTATTGGATATAGGTACGTCCAGCATATCGGTAATATCAGTAATTCATAGGGTCTGACCTCACACACATAATACTAGTCAAGGTACAATGGAAGGCTGATATGTTTTACATATTCAAACTAATAGTACAAATACAACATTTTTCTTCAAATAAAATGTACATCTACGAACCTACAGTAGTGAATGCGCTTGTAGCGCAGTGGTAGTGCCTCCAGCTGAGATGCCTCGAGCCGGGTTCTAACAAAAAAAATCCCTCCTCATAGGCGCCGGTAGAAGTGGGCACGCCTTAGCGACACATGTGCTGCTTTCACCTGAACTGTCTGAATTATTTCAACACTAGTTAGAAGTAGAACTTAACGAAACTAAGACTTGCGCTTATGTCTTCGCAGTGGCGAATGGCCACCCCTGCCGACGATGCACCCTGGCTCCCGTTTCTCAAAGGTAGCTATGTAGCCATGGTAAGGTGGAATGCGAGACTTCCATATCAGCACATCGAACTTGTGTTCATCAGGAATATCACCGCCCAGTATCATATCTCTCGACGTTATTTTCGCAAGCTCACATTCTGCAGGGCCAGCTTCCCTGAGATCATAGAGCAGGCCACCTTGAACTTTAGTCCCGACATGAGCTACCTTGGTGAAGTAAACGGGGCTGTTTCTGTCAAGAAGATCTTCAGGGTGTGCATCAAAGGAGGACAAGTTATTGTCCACTAACTCTGTAAAGATTGACAATGAGTTGTGCCAGAACTTAGCACTGGGATTAGCTCTCAACACTTCACCTAGTATGTTTGCACCAAGAAATGCTCCCTTCAAGACAGCAGCCAGCTGCATGCCAAGAGATACTAGCTTTGGGTGCTCGTCAGGATCCATGCTTCCAAAGGCAAGCGCCTTGAAGTAGTACCAGTACTCTTCTTGGGACAGCCACTTCATCCTGACGGGTTGGGACGTCCCGAACTTTGCGATGTGTTCTGTTCTTCCTATGACCACAACTTTGATTCCAGTAGCAGACATGCCCTGCAAATATGATCTGAATTTTGTCCATGCTGCCTCGTCCACGTCGGAAACGAACTCGATAACGAACAGATACTTCCCTGAGGAAACCTTGCAGTTAATCGAAAGCTCTCCGGCCCCTAGCTCATCTTGCTTGAAGAAATATATATGGGAGAAGCGGTTGCGTACCCTCTCGTCGTGGCAAGCATGCTGCATCAGAGTTTTCTTCCCGATTCTGTGCGGGCCGATGACCGGAAGAACGCTGACATACGGATGATCGGGAGCATCGTCGTCGCTGCAGAGCAAGAAGTCGATGACTTGCTCTTTCTCCAAGTGGCGACCAAACATGCACTTGTCCATGAACAGATACGTGCTGTAAGGCTGGCGAGGTAGACGAGGGTAGCTGCCGAGGAGCACGATGAACTCTCTCATGTGTGCGATCTTAGCTTCCAAACATTCAACAGCACCTTTCAGGTTCCTCGTGCTGCCGCTCCTTCTGCTACCAAAGGCTACCGACGTGTGCTTCCTCACGGCGTCGGCGAAACGAAAGCGCTTGGTGGAGTTGGGGGTGGACAGGGCGAATGATCGAATCTCATGGCTCACCTCGTCTTGGGTGATGTCGTCTTGTTCGGCGAGCTGGGACGACTTAGCCCTGTCGAGCATGTAGTATCCGAAGTAGAATCCCTCGACGAGCCCCTTGAGCTGGAGGAGCATCCCCCGGTTCGTGATGTGCCGCCCCTCCGCCTCCTCCACGACGGAGTGCATCCGTAGCAGGACGCGTTCCAGCCTCACGAGATCTTCCTCCTTGCATCCGTGGCTGCTGTAGTTCTGCGCCACCGAGGAGATGAACCGGCTGATGAGATCGCCTGCGACAGCAGAGACCAGAAGCTCCATGACCCGACCTCTTGCAACGGCGAGGGAGGAATTTTTGGAGGCGACAAACGAGACAAAGACAAGTCTACAAGATATTAGTACGAAGCACGGAATGAGTACGTTCACACGAGGTGGATCGGACTTTTCTCTTGAACAAAAAGTAAGACAAGCATTCCCGGTTTTCACATTTTATTATTGATGACGAAGACAATGCAGATCGCGAAACGTTCGAAAGGGCATAGGCCGGACCTTCGACGGCGAAGTTTTGTAATCCATGTGAGCTAAAAGTAGAGAGATGCATGTTAATGGATAATAGTTAAATATCTGTGCTTTGCATCAGAATTTTATTTTGCAATATTTTTTACGTAAAATTCATATTTCTGTGTGATTTTTTAGAAATCTAAGGGTTTTTTTACAAAATTTGTACATTCACGCAAAATACATAAATTAAAAGACTAAAATACAAAAGTATATATATTTTTCTTTTTTTCCTTTTTCTTCTTTTTCTTTTTCTTATTTTCCTTCTTTCTCTCACACAAGTAGTTGCATGCAGCTGGCAGTTAGAGGCTGCAGGAGCGCGCCTGCAGGACGAGCGGAGCGTGCGGGGAAAGGAAAGGTGTGGACGAAAATGACGGACCATCTTCACACTTTATAATAGTTAAGATTAGACCACAACCCAGAGATAGATGGAATAAGGCTTGACCCTGTTTAGGGTTAGGCCTCGTCTAAACTTCATTTCTATTACATGTGTATTGTATTTAGGTAGCATTTGGTCGAATGGCTAGGATGGATGGGATGGGCAGCTGATACAATTTTTGGTTACATGAGATGATCTTTTTTATTTGATTGGGTGGATGAAATTATCTAGTTTTCTATTTGGTGGTAAATTGGACCAGATGAACCGACAGGGAGGGAGAGAGACCAACAATGAGATAGTGGTTGTACCGATGGGCGGGTAGAGAGGAGAGACACCAACATCGGTGGATGGGGATTCATCGACTGAGGCATTGTGCAGTCAAGCGGAGAGCCGATAGTGAAGACATTGGTGGGCTAGGAGGCACCAACGACGATGCCGGTAAAATTTTGATGGACTCATCCTATATCTTAAGAGAATACTATCTCAACATGAATGATTCCATCGACCTCACCCATGAATCAAACATCACTACCAAAGAAACATATATTAGTGACGGGTCATAACGTACATTAGTGACGGGTCATAACGTATATTAGTGACGGGCATGTCTCACGTTGAGAAACCATGTTGAAGAACATGGTTTTTATACTCCAGATGTGATGAGTGATTGTCAACGGAAGTCAAATAAGAGACATGAAGACCTGCCGTGTCTAAGGCGCGTGTGACTCAGGTACACGGGCAGCGAGCGATAGCCGGGCAGAGGAGCCGCGGAGTCGGGCTGGCCCAATCCGGGTACATGGGCTAGGAGCGACAGAGGATCCACTGGTCTGTTAACTGGGTTTGACTCAGGTACATGGGCGGTGAGCGATTACCGAGCTGAGGAAGCTGTGGGGTCGGGTCAGCCCAATCCGGGTACCCAGTGCGAAGATAGTGGACGCTTTGTCAGTTTCGGCGCAAAACTGACAACCTATGATTATTTTTGTTTTTAGGATATTAATATTTAGTTTTAAGTCCAGAATATTTTTATTTGAGTCAGTTGATTTTTTAAGGATATTTTAGTAATTTTCGGAATTTATTTTAGAGTCAGTGTAATTTACCCTAGGGGTAAATTAGTCTTTTTCATGTATTAGGAGTCGCCTATAAATAGGCCCCTACCCCCTAGGGATAGGGTGACTGTTTTCCCAATAATCAATCTACTACAGTCTGCCACCAAAATTTCTTTTCTCGCTGTTTCCTTCTGCTACGCATGGATCATTGACTTCAGCTTGGTGATTATCCCTGTGCGGCGCACCTGGCTGGTTTTGGCGCCCCTGGGGAGTTTTCTTTTGGTCCGGCTGTGTGTGACACGAAGTAGCATCAGGCAGGGTCTCGACTGTCGTGCCGTTGGGTTTCTGCATGCGCCATCAATTGCAGCTACTGCAGCCACATTGAGCTACGCGCGTGCGCGATCTATTAACGTGCGTGAGCACGACATCAAGCTGCAGCACGCCGGCTGCGCTGTGCCAGGCAGGAGCGACAGCCAGGCGGGCCCACGGTGGTGCGGCGGGAGAACTCGGTGGCCGAAGCCTTTTTGGCACATTTCTTTGCTAGCTGGCCAGGCTACGGCAACAGGCCACACATTGGCTGAGTACCACGACAGCTTTTGGCGCTGAGGGCCCCACGGCAAGGCTTCGCTGCTGCTTGTGCAGCTTGGCACGACAGCCCACGGTGGAGCACTGCAGTGCAGCAACGATTCGGCCGGCGATGACGAAAATTTCCACGGCGCAGTTTTTCGCAGATCGACATGCATGTTAGTACTTTTAATCTCCTATTTGTTAGGTAGACTAAGTCTAGTTAATAATTTCGTAGTTATCTGTTTTTAATTAAAAAATTAATCTCGTAGTTAAATTTTTAATCTGTTAAATTTTTATTACTTATCTCGTATTATTTACTTAAGTATTTTTACTCTGCTCATATAAAAAGAAAAAAAATTATTATTAGCCGCAGTAATATTTTTATTCTAGATTTACATGAAATATTTTAGATTTATTTCTGAATTAATTTCTGGATGATCCATGCTTTATTAATTTAATTAGTAGTTTATTTCTAGACTGCAATACAAATATTTCGTGATATATCTAGGTGTTTTTATTTATTGCAGTATTTCTATTTAGTTTATCTTTAATATCTTTTTAATTAGGACACCTGTCATTTTTAGGCTAGACAACTTTAGTTCTAGTAATTTGCTTTGCTAATATTGTTTGTCTAGTTAAGTTTGCGTGGGAGTTGGGTCTAGGTCATAGTTTAGCAAGAAATTTTTAGGCGCCCATTCACCCCCCTCTGGTCGCTACTTTCGGTCCTACACCCATCACTCTTATCGTATCAGTAAAATTCTAACATTAGTGACAGACTAAAGGGTCCCTCCAGGTCGACGCCGTGTCCAACATGTCTTCTTTACACCCGTCAATTTTGTGAATCTTTCGAGATGGCTCACCAATGTCATTTGTCACTAATGTTATAATCATATTTTAACAAATAATTATTTTTAGGTTGCATCCTAAATCAAAGTTAGGATTTGGCAGCTAACACTTTAAATTGCAAACAACAAAGAATTCATCACAGAAAATACAAAACATAATTCACCGTAGAATACCATCATCACATTTGCATTGCACAAACAAAGTATCCATCAAAAATTGTATTCCATTTTGTTGGGGGAAAATATTTCATCCTCTAGAAGTCAAGGACACTCCTATGACAATACAAGCTGAAGAAGGCCAACTCAAGAGTTTTGATCTTCGAAGATCCTAAAAGCATTAATGCTCTGTTGTATTCGGAGCCCTGTATAGCGGAGACCTCCATCAAGGCCTCGGTGTGACGAAGCCTCATGAAACCTCTTCTCACGAAGGGGTGTTGCCAGGGAGGATAGAAGATTTATCTTCTTTCTGATTAGATTAGTCTTTTACTCTTTTACCCCTATGAAGAATATTAAACAATATCTTCTTAGTCGGTTATAATTAGAGGGTGAAGAAGTCTTTTCCCTTTGTATTCGGTCTATAAATACCCCTCTTCACTCTGTAAAGGGTATCAGATACTCAGATATTCAATATACACTTCGAATTATCTCAAGCTGTTATCCACCTTCGGAGGCTTGGAATAGTTCACTCAAACAGACCTTCATTTGTTACACACTTAATTTCTTAAACCTATTAGCGTAATATTTTACGCCAACAATTAACGCCGTCCGTGGGGAACTTAGTACGAAAACTTCGTTCTCTACCAATCTCTTTCTAGAGCCATGCCTCCTAAATGGAGACTAGGCGCTAGTCCCCTCCGGAGGTGCTCTCGGACCTCTTGGTTGAGATCTTCGAATACTGTCGAGGTCAGAGGACCTTCTGTAGTTCCCCTACCTCAGACTCCCGAAATGAATACTCTTCCTCGAACGTACGAAGCCCCTCTAGGGACTCCATCAATGCTTCGAACCGACGAAGCCTCTCCTGTGGCTCCGACTGTACTCCGAACTGACTTGTTCAGTTCTCAAGACCCGGAAATCCCTTCTGGAAGAAATGAAGATCGTCTTGACGATGTGGCGACCTAGATGGCCAATCTTCAAGCCGAAGTGACAAGGTGGAGGCAGGAAGCTACAGACAGGCTTCATCCCCAAGCTAACCCTATCATTCCGGAGGTGCCCCAAGATGATGACCTCACATTTTATCCCGAAGCCCATTAGAATGCTTCTTTTGATAATGAATCTGCACTGCACCCCGACTTGCAAAAGGTGCGCTTCGACCCCAAGTTCAAAACTCCGAAGCTCTAAAGTACTCCAGAGAAGAAGACCCAAAAGATTTTTCTCGTTCATATGCTTTAGCAATCGAAGCCAGTGGAGGGGTTCGAGATACAATGGCAAAATGCTTCCCCCTCGCACTCGAAGGAGTCACTTTGCGGTAGTTATGGTCTTTGAAACCAAGATCAATTAAGTCTTGGGAACAACTAAGGAAAAAGTTCATAAGCAACTTCCAAGGTACATTTGTGCCCCCTATGTCTACTGGAAGTTTTTTTCAGGTGAAGCAGCAACCTGGGGAAACTTTGAGGCAGTTTTTAAGCACTTCGCTCATACGAAGTCGCAAATAAGAGGATTGTCTGCATCATCTGTGGTTGATGCAGCCCGGGAAGGAGTCACCAATGCAGGCCTCCTCGACAAGCTTCACCAGAAGCATATATCGTCAGTAGCGCAATTAATGACTTATTTTGAGGAATATGCTAGGTTGGAGGAAGGATGGCTTTGAAGGACGGCTTCATCTTCGCCTACCATCCAAGAAGTTAAACTTGAAGTGAAAACTTCAACTCCTTCATAAGGACACCACTTCGACAATCAACATGACAGATGAAGAGGACAAAATCATCCTCCCTCCGAAGTCTTGAACACTGCTCCCTCTTCGCAAAAATTTTCCCCCAAGAATCCACAAGCTTCAGGAAACAAGGTCATCGGCTGGAGGCCGCTAGGGGGCCGGCTGGCAAGGGCCAGGTCTTCTTCTGTTGTGTTCACGGTGAGAACTGAAGCCATGCTACCAATGCATGTAAGTCTATATTAGCCCTGAGAAGCGAGAACCTCGAAAGGAGCTCTGGTCGAGGCACTACAGACCGAGCCCCTCTTGAGGCATGTCCGGACCCAGTGCAGATCGTCAAACATGTAGACAGCCTCGAAGCTCCAAGACAGCCTTCGGTGGCCAATGTTATGACACCTCCGAAGCAAGAAGATACTCAAGACCGAGGAAAAAGAGTGGTTCTTCCGATCTCCAGAGGAGGAACCCTGGGCAACATGTCAAAAAGACAATGAAGGGAGTATATTCGTGAAGTAGGGTATATTGGGACCTCCTTGTCGGTAGCCGAAATGCCCGAGTGGTCCCATGTGCCTATATCTTTCTCCGTAGTTGATGCAGCGGGTATAAAATTTCCTCATGCAGACCCCCTTGTTATCACTGCTAATATTGCAGGAATGGAAGTTCGAAGAGTATTGGTTGATGGCGGAAGATCTGAAGATATTATCTTTGTTCAAGCCTTCGACCAGCTTTGCATCCCGCGGAAGCATCTCCTCCCAGCAGCTCATCCACTTCAAGGCTTCGCATGACCTCCTCTTGATGCCCTCGGCCAAATAGGTCTCTAGGTTGCCTTCGGAGAGGGACTCTTAGCCAGAACGGAGGAAGTGATTTTTGACGTAGTTGATGCCCCTTATGCCTATAATGTCATCTTCGGAAGAGGCATGTTAAATCAATTTAGAGCCGTGGCACATCATAATTATCTATGCCTAAAGATGCCCACGCAAGGAGGAGTGCTTACGGTATTCAGTGATCAAGCTACAACACGAAGAGCAGAATATGGCCATGGTCCACCTCTTGATCCTAGACAAGTAAATAATGTGCAAGACCATTCGGAGGATATCCCTGTATCAAGTGAATTTTCAAAGATGTCCTTTCCAAGGCCAAGTCCCGAAGGAAAAATTGTAACAAAGATCATTGTAAAGGACGACAAAGACTATCCCATTCAGTTTGGCAAGGAATTGCCCCCGAAAATTGCTACTTCACTAGAAAAAGTAGTCAAAGAGAATTTGGATGTTTTTGCTTGGTTTTATGAAGACATTCCCGGAGTTGACCGAAGTATCATTGAGCATAGTCTACTTGTCAACCAAAGGGTTCGACCTGTTCGCTAGGGGCTTCACAAATTATCAATAGAGAGAGGAAACCTTGCCAAGGCAAAAGTTGAAAAATTGTTGAAGGCCGGGATCATTAGAGAAGTGGCTCATACGGAGTGATTAGCCAACCCAGTTTTCATCAAGAAAAAAGCCTCCGGAAAGTGGCATAGGTGCATTGATTTTACATCCCTCAATAAAGCATGCCCACGTGACCCCTACCCCATGCCCCGCATTGATCAATTAGTTGATTCCACTACTGGCTCGGAGCTCTTAAGTTTCCCTGACGCGTATTCTGGATATAATCAAATATGGTTAAAACGTGAAGATGAAATCAAAACTAGTTTTGTAACTTCTTCGGGAGTCTTTTGCTATGTAAGAATGCCCTTCGGCTTGAAAAATGACGGAGCAACTTTTTCAAGGTTAATTGCTAAAGCTCTAGGTCACCAAATAGGTCGTAATGTCGAAGCCTATATGGATGATATTGTAATAAAAAATGCTTTAAAGCACCAACATAGTCTAGACTTAGCAGAAACATTTGAGAGCCTCCAAGCATGTGGAGTTTGACTCAACACTGAAAATGTATCTTTGGGGCTCAAGACGGGAAACTCTTAGGATATTTAGTTTCGAGCAAGGGGATTGAAGCTAGTCCAATTCAAATAATTGCACTACAAAGAATGGCTCCGCCAGAAAATTTGAAGCAAGTTCAGAAGCTTACTGGACGCCTCGCAGCACTTAGCAGATTTTTAGCAAGGTCCACAGAGCAAATCCTCCCAATATTCAAAGCCCTAAAGGGATCCGAAGATTTTGCATGGACACTGGAGTGCCAAAAGAGTTTTGTTGATATTAAAGATTATCTCAACAACCTTGCAACACTCACCGTGCCCATGGCAGAAGAAACCCTTCTTCTTTATCTTGCTGCTACAGGCTCCGCTGTTAGTGCGGTCCTTGTTCGAGAAATAGATTTTAACAGGAAGTTGGTACAAAATCCAGTATATTTTGTATCAGAAGCTTTATCCGGAGCAAAAACTAGATATTCCGAGTTGGAAAAATTCACTTATGCTCTAGTGATGGCTTTGATGAAACCACAACATTATTTTCCAGCACATAATGTAATTGTACAAACTTCTTATCCTCTCGGAGATATGCTTCGAAGCAAAGATTCTACAAGGAGAATTGGAAAATGGGCCGTCGAGCTAGCACCCTTTGGCATCTCCTTTGTAGCAAGAACAACAATCAAGTCATAGGTGGTAGCTGATTTTGTAGCAGAATGGACCCTATCTGCAGTATGGGCCCCAGAAAAATCAAGTGAAGGAATATGGACCATATACTCCGATGGAGCTTTTCAAGCATCTGGAGCAGGTGTCGGAGCGGTGATAATTTCACCTTTAGGTCAAAAAGCAATGTATTCTGCAAGGCTCAATTTTAAGTACACCAATAATATTGCAGAGTACGAAGGAATTTTGCTAGGTCTTCACAAGGCACGTGCCCTTGGTGCTACAAGAGTTGTTATAAAAATAGATTCTCAAATTGTAGCAGGGCACGTTGGTAAAAGTTTCCAAGTTCGGCATCCACAACTTTCCAAATATCTAGAAGAAATCCGTAAGATTGAAGCAGCATTTAAAGGGATTTCTGTTTGAAGCATCCCAAGAGCCGACAACGCACAAGATGATGTTTTAGCAAAGGCTGCAGCCGGAGACACAGACATTCCGGAAGGAGTTTTTTATGAAGAACTTGCTTCTCCTTCGGTGCCCCAACTCCCTCCCACGGAGGTCCTTTGCATACCGAGCACCGACTGGCGGAGTTGAATTATGGAATTATTGCAAGGAGAAGCTAATTTACCTAAAGGTCTGAAGCTTTCAAGATTGCAATTGAGAGTCCGGAATTATCATATTGTCAACGGTATCTTATACAAGGCCGGGTTATGTTCTCCTTTACTCCGATGTATTTCCCAAGAAGAAGACTGAAATATACTCCGAGAAATTCACGAAGGCCTTTGTGGTAGCCATCTTGCCCCTCGAGCTTTAGCAGGAAAAACACTTCGTCAGGGGCTTTATTGGCCTACAATAGTAGCTGATGTGGAGGCCTTGGTCCGCACTTTCCAATGATGTCAATGGATGGGAAGACGAAGTCATCGTCTACCAAAACCTCTTCAAGTTATTGCTCTAGTGTGGTGCATGGCCAGATGGGGTATGGATCTCATTGGCCCCTTCTCAATGGCAAAAGGAAGTTTAAAATTTGTAGTGGTAGCAATTGAATATTTTTCTAAGTGGGTCGAAGCAGAACCCCTCACAACTATAACTTCCAAGAATACACAAAAATTTTTCTGGCAAAATATTATATGCAGGTTCGGAGTACCTCGACAGTTGACAGTTGACAATGTCACTCAATTCGATGCCGAACCCTTTAGAGAATTCTACGAAGGTCTTGGCATAGAAATGTGTTTTGCAGCTATCCGTCATCCTCAATCTAACGAAGCCATCGGGCGAGCTAACGATAATATCTTATGGGGCCTAAATTGAAGGATAGAAGAATTGGCAAAAGGGTTATGGATTGAAGAGCTCCCGAAGATTTTATGGTCCATTTGAATCACTGAAGCAAGGTCCACAGGCTTTATCCCTTTCAGATTACTATTCGGAGATGAAGCCATGACGCCGACAAAGCTTAAAGGAGGATCTCTTCGCACCATCGAACCTGAAAAAGAAGATGAAAGACAAGCTTTGCTAGACTTAACGAAAGAAACAAGGCTTCGAGCTGTTGCAAATCTAATGAAGTATCAACATCAAACGAAGACTTGGTATGATCCGAAGATTAAACTTAATGAACTTAAACTAGGTTATTTAGTTTTGAGAAGCATTATAGCACCAGAGAAATTAGGAAATAAATGGGAAGGTCTATATATCATCCTTCGTTCAGGACGCCCTAGGTCTTTTAAATTAGCTAATTTAGAAGGTGAGGAATTAAAGCATGCATGGCATGCGGAGCACCTTAAGCGATACTTCGCATAGGGGCTCCTTGTAATTATTTGTAAACATTTTCTAAATGAATAAAGTTCATGGTTCGAATAATGCCTACTTCTCAAAAACAATTCCTACTTCTGGTGGACGCACTAGGAGAACAGAGCTGATTGCGAGGATAAGTGTTATTCATTAGAGCCAAATTTGTGGACTTCGAACCACCAGTTCAAAGCTTCCGACAATGTAGGAAAGTCACATAAAATGGATTCCAAGCCACCGGCTTGAAAGCATCCATAAAAAGAGTCCAAAGAGACCAAATGATATGGATTACAAGCAACCAGCTTGATAACATCCGTAAAAAGAGTCCAAGTAGACCACAAAAAGCGGATTCCGAACCACTGGTTTGATAGCATCCATAAAAAGAATCCAAGGAGACCAAATAATATAGACCCCGAGCAATCAGCTTGAAAACGTCTGTAAAAAGAGTGTGAAGCGACCACATTCGAAAAAGAGTATTAAGTTACCAGTTTTCAGATTCCAAGTTAATAAGAGTCGAAGATATTTTTGAGGTCCTTAATTCCTCTTTAATATAATAAGGGGCTCCGAGCCTCCAAAATTGTACTCCTAACTAACGTTATCTTCGTTGTGAGTAACCACCTTCAATCAAATTTCAGAAGTGCTTACCCCCAAAGAGGGGCTGGGAAGTAATGAGACAATTTCGAAGCATTCTAGTTTATACTATTTAAACATATTACATTACATTATGAAAAATCTGTGTCTAAGCCAAGGAGGAAGCGAAGACCCCTTCGATCCCCAGGACTGCTTACGGAATTAGCCCGACTTCAAAGACGACTTGTCCCGGAGCCTAGGGTCTTTAAAACTTTGCGCTTAACTCTTTTCCCTTCTTTTGAAGCCCGAAAGTATTTTTGTTCTTACTGAAGTTCAGCCTAGGTCTGAAGTCGTTCGGGGCTTCTCTCCTAGCTTCAAAGTCATTCGGGGCTTTTTTCCACCTACTCCTCACCAGTATTTTCTTCTTCGGACCATTCAATGTCCTCTGAAGATGAAGATGCTATACTAAATACTTCTTTTTCCTCCTTTTTAATATAAGTTAACACTTCTTTACATATATCGGGTATAACCTCTCCAGAACTTTCCCGAGGAATTGAAAATCGAGGATGCGTGTGAGGCTTTAAGGCTTCGAAGGTGTCCCATTTTAGGCGGAGTTACTCACTAAACTCTAATACTTTGAGCTCATCCATAAAAGAGTGAGAAGCCTAAAAATATTTCCAAACAAGTCTTTTTATTCAAAAGAGAATAAGAGATAAGTTTTTACAATAAGTAGAGCCCTAAAGGAAACTAAACCTTCGGGTTTGAAGGAGGTTTGCTGCTTGAAGGTTGTTCCCGTGCTTGTTTTTGCCGAAGACCTTCATCGATCCATGTTTTTATAGTTGATCGGCCTTCAGCTCTCCAAGATGGTTGAAAAACTTCCCAAGTCACGACCACGTCAGGCGAAGGGGTCAGAAGTCGGTCGTCGCCAAAATTAGCAGGGGCTGTTCTAGGCTCCGGTGAAACAGATAATCCAATGTCCTCGTAGTAGCGAAGTATTCCGAGAGTAGCTACATGTCTGGAGATCTCTCCGTACCGAGTACCTGCAGCCTTCATAGTCTTCGCCGCTGCTTGGATAATCTTCATCTTTCGTAATAGGGAGTCGTCACCAGTCGAAGAGAAGCGCAAGAACTGCCGAAGTATTCCAGGACACTCTGAAGAGCATCCATGGTTTCCCAAGCCACCTTCTCGCACTTTATCTTTTCCACAGACAAAGTCTTGTTTGACTTAGTCAGCTTGTCCATCAAGGATGAAAGTCTACCTGCCTTCGTAATTAAATAACTTTTCTATCCAAGAAAACTCTTGGACTCCTCCATCAATTTTAGTTGCTCCTCTTGAAGCTTAACCAATTCAGCTCCTGCAGCTGCCTATTCTTCCCACAGTCTTTCTACTTGAGCCCGGAGCACAATCTGCTTAGCTTCAAGTTCATTTTTTGCAGCTTCCAAGCTAGTCTAACATTTCGCTCTGCAGCTACCATTTCTTCCAAATTCGAAGTCCGAGTCTCAGAGTTGACGAGGCTCCCTTGAAGAGATATCACCTTCTCCTTGAGTTGATTAGATTATCACTCATGTGATATAGCTGCAGCCCGAGCTAGAACTACTTGCTGCAAAGAAAGAAGAACAATGTAAGAAAATTATGTACATATGTTTGGATTACATTTATTTTTGTAGATGCCTTGTACTTGGTAAGCTGTCCATTCAAGAGCAGCATCTAGCTCCGACCCTTAGGCTTCTCCAAGAATGAGGATTAAGTTGGTCTCCCCAACCTCGCGACTAGCCCGAGCCAAAGGCTCTAGCAAAGTCTAAAGTCCAGTTCTCCGCTCCAAAAAGGGAGCTAAGAGGGGGAGTCTTGAAAAGGTGCTCTGGTCGTCTTCGTTGGGAGATGGATCGAAGTGTAGCGACGCATCTTCAGAGGCATTTGTAGATTGACCTCCATTAGTAGATCTTGACGGAGTCCACCCTAGAATAGGAGCAGGCAAAGGCCAACCTTTACCTTTACCTTTCCCAGGGCCCATCGTCTTCTTTGGGGCTTCCTCTGAAACCGGAGCCACCTGAGTTATGGTTGGAGTTGATATCGAAGCTGCAGCAGGCTCCGGCGCATCCTTTATAATAGGAGCCACCTCGTTTAGAGTCAATCCTATACAAGGCAAAGGTAATTGGTGTTATTTTAATTGTACAGGTAAAAGGATGAAGAAAGGAACACGAAATAAAGATTACCTCCAATATCTTGTTTGTGGGATAAGTATTGGACTTCTTGGGGGCTCAAACATTTGCCCGAAGTCTTCTTCGGAATCTGGGCTTTGAACCGAAGGAGTAGTTGTAGAAATATCTTCGACTACTGCAACTATCACTTCATCTGGGTCAATTTGATTTTCTTCAGCAATAGGTTCATTCACTTGACCAAGTGAGACATTCACAGTCTCCACTTGTTCAGGATCACCTACAACAGATGTTACTCGAATCTCATCTTCCGCAGAGACTTCAGCTCCCATACGAGATCCTTCATCCCCAACTAAGAGAGCTTCGAACTCCTCCCCCATTGCTATGTCCACCTCGTCTTCATCTTTAGACGACTCCGAAGATGAAGCTGGAGACTTGGAAGGAGCAAGGGCTTTCGGCTTCCGAGCCACCTTTTTCAAAGGTGTTTTTGCTAGTGATGAAGTTCCTGCTTTAGATTTCCTTTTCTTCAGAGCTTGTTCTAAGCTGGTCCAGTCTGGGAGAGTTGGAGGTTCAACTCCGAGCACGCTCCACACTCGGTTAAATCATTCCCACCTGCCAACTAGCTTTACCCTCTGTTCTTTTTCAATGGGCATAGGAGCTCTAAGGATCTTCTCCGCAGCTCGAACGATTTTTTTAGGAGCAAGAGTCACACGTGGAGCTGAAAGATAAGATTTCCTTCCAATTAAATCATTTCTATAGAATCAATACTACATGTAAACATATTTTGCAGGACATACAAGAAGTTTACCTGCAGAGCTTGAAGGGATCTCTCGGAGTCCACCCTCTGGGTTCTCTTCGAAGTTGATTGGCCAACTAGCCATCAAAGGGGGGATCCGAAGTCCGATGAACTCCTCTGCCAAGTCACGCATACTCATGCGATGACTTACAGAATGCAGCAACCCGAGGCAGACTTCAAGTTGGCTTGGGTCCGGTTGGACCTCCGCTTCCCTCTACTAAAAGATGTCCTCCAGAGGTCCGGCCAAGACGTAGTCCACTCCTACCTCAGCATAAAACCAGTGAAGAATCCAGTCTATGTACCATCTGGCATTAATGGCCTTCGCTGGGAACCGGTCTTGGTACTCTTCACGGAGTTGAAAATTGATACTCCTAAAGGCGACCACCACCTTCTTTCCTCTAGCTCTGGTAAAGGTATTTGGCTAGCACGAAGCCTTGTGAAGAGCCGCGAAGATTTCGGCTCTCCTAGCACATCCTTCTGCTCGCATCGCCCATTCGAAGATAGCCAGGCGAGCAATTGCCTTCAGAGAGAGTTGAGGTAGGGTGACATGGAATAAATTTAGTACCTCGAAAAGGAACTCCACTGCCGGGAGTCCTAATTTGTCTTCGAAGAATGCCTCGAACACCACTACTTCTCCAATTTGTGGCGCCGGAATCACTTCACCTCCAAACTAGCGGATCTTGATTCCAGGTCCCATCTTCCCAACAATCGCCACCGCAATTGACTTCTTCGAGCACGTTGATGGTCCCAAGCTATACGACTGGTCCATATACTTGGTGGATTCCGATGAAGATCATGAGGACCAACTGGGCGAGGGTTGTCCGAAGTTCCTACTTCCGCTGCCGCCGCCATCGCTTGTTGCCGAGGTAAGGATGAAGCAGGAACGGGAGCTTTGTGGCTAGTATTCTCCATTGGAGGAAAGGAGAATTTGAGAAGATGAACTCAGGAAGAGGCAAGGTGAAATGTGAAAGTAGTCGGTAAAAATATCCAAAATTTACCTTTACTTTCTTTTTGTAGCATGGATTCCTTGTACTGTACGTTATGGTGCGCCGTTTGGTTGCCCCATTACGTCCCCGACACTGTCATCATTTGCAAAAATGTTTCATGAAAAGTTACAGCCTACGGAGATAAAACGACCGTTAGCCCTCTCAAAGAATAACAACTCTATTCTTGAGTCTAATGTCTTTGAAGTCTAACAGCCTTGAAGACTAACGACTATATTAGCTCCACAAAGGATCCATCTCCGAAGCCATCTTCGTGAATGTCTCTGCATAGAAGTTGGTCCGAAGACCCTCAACTTACGAATGTTTCTAAGGATGGTAAAGTTTTTCAAGTTCCCGTCTTGATTCAAAGCATGAAATTATTTCTTACGTATAATGCCCTCTTTATTACATAGGCAATTCAAGAAGAAGTATTCGAGGGGCTACTGTTGCGGGAAAATATTTAATCCTCTAGAAGTCAGGGACAATCCTATGACAATATAAGCCGAAGAAGGCGAACTCAAGAGTTTTGATCTTCGAAGATCCTAAAAGCATTAAGGCTCTATTGTATTCAGAGCCTTGTACAATAGAGACCTCCATCAAGGCCTCGGTGTGATGAAGCCTAATGAAACCTCTTCTCCCGAAGGGGTGTTGCCAGTGAGGATAGAAGATTTATCTTCTTTTTGATTAGATTAGTCTTTTACTCTTTTACCCCTATGAAGAATATTAAACAGTATCTTCTTAGTCGGTTGTAATTAGAGGGTAAAGAAGTCTTTTCCCTTTGTATTCGGTCTACAAATACCCTCTTCACTCTGTAGGGTATCGGATACTCAGATATTCAATATACATTTCAAATTATCTCAAGCTATTATCCACCTTTGGAGGCTTGGAATAATTCACTCAAATAGACCTTCGTTTGTTACACACTTAATTTCTTAAACTGTTAGCGTAATCTTTTACGCCAACACATATATGTTATCAAATGTTTACAAGTGTTACATTACAAATTCAAACATTAATTTTGGCCTTGATAATGGAAAGCACCATCCGTTGTGAAGACTTGGTGCACAAGGAATGTCGCTAGCCGTGAACGGATCTCCGACAACTTAGTCTCACTAATATTTCCTTAAGGTGTGTTGAATTCCTGTAAATTAAACACACAAACAAAGTATATGATAATATCTTACGTTAGGTGATTTAAGATCCGCTATCTTTAGGGCTAGCATTATATGGTGTGCAACATAAAACCCATATTGGTTTCCAGGAGGTTTACTGTAGCACTATTATGGAAATACACAATTAGTTTGGACGACACATTAAATTTAAAAGGGTAAACAGTTAAAGACTTACAGGCATTGCGGTTTTATGAACCAATTGTAGGCATTCTGTTGCTTTTTATTTATTGAGATGGGTAGCTGTTTTGAAAGCTCTATAACGAGGTAGAACAAGAATGAGTTAAACAAGAATAGGTTAAAGTCTGAACTTGTAATAAAGTGAAGAAAACTTACTTGTCAATTAAACTTTTGACTATCGAGAAGTCCCACTCGGTGTGCTCGCCATTCGGTCCCTTTGCTCTTGCCGAGTCAATGTACCATACAATCTTCTACTTGGGGGTGATGAGTAGTAGGACATAATGCCCATTCAAGTGGTGTATGTCCATTATATGTTGCTCTCTTGAGATGCATGTGGCAAGTAACTTACATAAGTAGTCGATGAACGACTCCTTATCATTCTCGATTGTTGACGTTGCTAACATCCGTGGTTCTAGAAATTTGAATGCTTGCTTCTTTCTTTCTTGCCACATTATTCTGCACATATTAAAGAGTAGTTAATACCACATAATGACATGTCAACTTTAATAGGAAAAATAGGTTGAGTAACTTACAATGTCCAGCACCGCAACAAGCTGATGTTAAGAGCGTACAAGTTGAAATGATCATATAGATCTAATGATAGCAAAAAATGGCATTAATGGTCTAAATTGTCAAAATATCAAATTTGATAATTTTGGGCCGAAAATATGCATCCTGGCATAGGCCGGTCCAACTGACCATATAGGCCCGGTTAGACCGGCCATGTGAGTCTATCAGACCGGACTAGTCCGAATCTGAATCGATTTGATCTGTTTTGGTTTGTTTTGATCTCTTATTAAATCATAACGACTTGGACGCGTAATTTAGTCAATTTAGATTAGAATTATAGCCCAGGAATGCCAAGACCACCCCAGATATATAGGGGCAAGGCCAATTCCAAGGGACTCTCTCCGAAACCCTAATAGATCCAATCTACTATTCCCTTGAATTGTTCTTTTCAATCTACTACTTTTACTTGCCCTAGGATTAGCCATAACGTCCATCTTTGTTGGTTTGCACTGTAAACCATCCGTCGATCACATCGTAATCACGATAATCCTCGTTGATTCACTTGTGAATCATCTGTTCAATCCACATAACACATTTTTATTAGTTTCTGCAGTTACTTTTGGGTAATTCGGTCCCTAGGCCGAATTGCTATTGATTTCATCTATTTTGCACAGGCCAAGATCTTCATATTCATCGTCGAGGAGCCCTGCATCCATCTACTATCGTCAAGACGACTGCCGAACTCCATTAAATCAACCTCCCGGAGCTGTCGGTCTGACCGGAGGCACCCCCCTAGTCTGACCGGCCCATGTCGCCCCGTCATCAGGCGTGCTGGCACACCCCAGTCTGACCGCGCGACCCAAGGCCAGTCCGACCAGCCGTGTGGAGAGCCCTCAGATCACCTTCGCACCGTGCGTTGGAGCTCCTCTAGTCACCCTTTGCACCACACGCTGGAGGCCCCCTTGAATCCCTTCGCACCACACTCCGGATGCCTCCAAACGCCTATCCTTCGTGCCCCTTCGGTTCGACCGGCAACCCGAGGCCAGTTCGAGTGCCTGTGCGAAGAGGGCTTCCATAGACTTCAACCCTTATAACGCCGAAGGCTCCCTTCAGCCACCACTTCGCACCGCCGATCCGATCGGCGGTCTGTTGTTGGTCTGACCAGCCCACCTTGGCCGTTCTGACCACCAGATCCACTTCGGTCCAATCGGCTCTGACTTGGCCAGTTTGATCGCTTACTCCACACTTCGGTTAGTTGAGATGTTTTCTCGTGATTCAATTTAATTGCCTAGCGACTACACCCATATTCCCTTGTCACAGTCAAGGGTCGTCGGAACACAGTGTCAGGGTTGCGTGATGTTTAGCTGGACACCCCTAGGCGTTTGCATGCTTTTGGATTGCCGAATTGATGCCAGTGTCCATTGGTGCTTTATCGACAGATTTTAGCATCAACACACTTTTTGGCGACTTTGCTGGGGACATACACGCTAAGCATGACTACGCCGACGATGGGTATGACTACTACGACTACACCAACGACACCCTCTACATAGGTGAGCATGGAGGGGAGCGCGGAGATTGACGACGATAATGCCATCCTCCCCACCATCGACGACATATGCGAGGAGGATAGGGCTGAGATCGAGACCAAGAAGGAGTTGCATTCCCTCATGCTTGAACGTTACACGAAGACTCCCGTGGGATTCGTCAAGCGTACCCCCGATCTCCCTTGCATCTCCATGGATAAGGTAACGCCACCATCCCCTACTCTATCCACCTCAGACATTGAGCAAAAGATCGCCATGACAGTAGACTAGACAGTTAGTGCTACTTTTGCAAACCGTCTAGGGACTGAGGTTGACTCTAGGATGGAGGAAATGTTTAAGAGATTCAGCTTTTCTAAGGTTGCTTCTCTGACTCCTATTGCTAGAGAACCCCCCTGTTCATCACATCTACAGAAGAACTGATGGGAGTACCGGGAAAAGTCTCGTGTCTCCGGCCTCACCATCTATGGCTGTTACGTCATTTTTTCCTATCGGTCAGACCGACCCACTGGCTGGTCAGACCAACACGTGCCAGGGTGTGCCACCGACAATCATCGGTCAGACCGGATGTACGATCCCACGACACCTAGCGCATACTTTGGCTCACCCATGCCCGTAGCAATGACCTATCAGACCGGCTACCAGGCCGGTCTGACCGGCCCTATGGCCAGTCAGACCTCCCCCACAGTATTTTATGCGCCGCCTCCGCCAACACCTGAACTGCCTCTACCTGCGCTGCCTACACCTCCTGGTCCTGCACACCCGCATAGGCTAGATAATGATGCATATCATGAGCCACCACGAGAGGAGGGTAGTCGAGGAGATCCATACGACTGACACGCCAGTATAACACCATGTGTCGCGCCCCTACAAGAGAGATGTGCACAAGAGAGAGGCAGTGATGACATAGAAGAGCATATCCACGTGCTATTTAGAGAGTGCATGGGTTCCACGCCCCGGGATCAGACTAGGGTTTACCAAGTCCGTACCCGGACCATTTTGATACAATCCCATATCCTCACGGTTTTAGGGTTCCTGAGTTCACTAAGTTCAACTGTGAGGGTAACAAAACCACATGGGAGCACATAGGTCAGTTTCTAGCATAGTGTGGTGAAGCTAGTGGGTCAGATGCCTTTAAACTTGGACTATTTTCTTTGTCACTATCCAGCACTGCTTTCACTTGGTTTTCGGTGCTACCGCCGAACTCCATTTTGACTTGGGCCCAGTTAGAGCGGAAATTTCATGATTACTTCTATACTAGAGAGACTGAACTTAGACTCTCACACCTGACATCGGTTAAGCAAAAATATAATGAGAGTATCTATGAATACATCAGGTGGCTTAGACACACCAGAAACTGATGTTTCAGTTTAAATGTTTCCAAAAGGGATTTGACCGACTTAGCTTTTAATGGTTTGCATTACAAGCTTAAGGAGAAGCTTGAGGGCCAAAACTTCTTAGAGGTTAGTCAAGTTTTGCATCAGGCTCTGGTCTAGGAAGGCCGAGCCAAAAATAAAAAATTCACTAAGACATTTAGCAATCCTAAGGCCGAGGTAATGTCATAGAGCACTCCGACGAGGAATCATCAAAAAGCAAGGATGACTCGGCCGATATGTACACCGTGGAGTGGATTTGGTCTAGCAAGTCTAAGCCAGTTACTTGCTCCGAGCTACGGCCGTCTCCCACCAAGAGTCGGCCCAGCGAGGTCAAATACGCGTTTGACGTGACCAAATGTGAAAAGATATTTGATTTTTTGTTGAAGAAGAAACTCCTCAGGTTGCCGAAGGGTCACATCATTCCCACTACCGACGATTTGAAGAAACACACTTATTGTAAGTGGCATGATTCGCATTCTCATTCTACTAATGATTGCATTATTTTTCATCAACGGGTTCAATCGGCCATAGAGGAAGGACGATTGAAGTTGGACACTAGTCCCAAGATAAAGCTCGATCAGGACCCCTTCCTAGTGAACACCATCCATCTCGATGGGAAGAAGGTGCTGGTTTGGCCCGAGCAGGCCGAATCAGCCAAGGGGAAAGCGGTCGTAGTTGGAGAGCCTCGCCCACAAATGCTCGTACAAAAGAACCCTGAGGTAGGAGTATGGAAAGTGAACACCAACGCGAGATCTTTGGCCTGGACACACAAGAAGCCAAAGGTGACATACGAGATGCTGCTCTAGAAGCACAAGAAGAGGGCCAAGAAGGCAAGCACTCAGCCAGGACCTCCAACGAGGCCGAAACCTCCACAAAGGAATGAGTTCGACCCATGGTGGGTGAGACCACTAGAGCCACTAATGCCTCCACCTCCGTACCAGTTCCCAATGGTGTAGTGGGCCCCATATTACTTTTCGCCTGCTGGTTATCCACTCCCTTACTTATTCATGGGTGCTCCATTTGTGCCACCTGAGATCCATAACACATAGGGGCAGATGAGCGCTGCGGGAGGCGACATCTTTAGTCGGCTATCCACTGCACCACAGGGATGACCAGATTGGAGTTCTGAGGACATCATCATCAAGGTGGGTTCCCAGGATGTCCAAATCCCCGAGGGGGCCCCATCAGAGCAGAATGGAGGTGAGCCGCAAAAGAAAGCTGATGAGGAACCTACTAGTCTGACCGCAGCCTCAAGGCTGGTCAGACCGCCTTCACCACTCCATTCTGACCAGTCTACTATGGCTGGTCCGACCGCCCATTTTTGGTCATCCGATAATGGTCTGTTAGACCGGCCTAGCAAGGACGGTCCGACCGACAGGGCTCGGTCAGACCATCCCAGCAAGGTTGGTCCAACCGGCAGAGTACATGATGGTACCCTCACTAAGTGCAAAATTGTCAAGGCCCACTTGGGTAATTCCCATTCGGCCAAAAATTCCAGGAGCAAGTTCGTGGCACCCGGCAGAAAGCCACAACCTTCATGGGCACCTCTAGGCATGACCAAGTCCCATAATAGGCGTATGGACAAGAAGCCATTTTACCTGTAGAGGTGAATCTAGGCTCTTTAAGATTGCTTAAACAAGATGGCTTATCGATCGGTGACTATGAATCTCTCTTGAAAGATAGTCTAGAAGAAGTGGCCGATAAGAGGTTAAGGGATCTAGAGGCTATAGAAAGAGATAAGAGAAGAGCGGCAAGAGCCTATAACAAGAAGGTGAAAGAAAAATCATTTCAGGTTGGTGACTTAGTTTGGAAGACGAATTTGCCTTTAGGCACTAAAAGCCCAAAGTTTCGTAAATAGTCGTCTAGTTGGGAAGGTCCTTTTAAAGTTGTTGAAATCGCTCCAGGTAGTGCATATCTATTAGAGTCTTTGTAAGGAGAACGATTTCGTAGAGCTCTAAATGGTAGGTATTTAAAAAAGGACATCCCAAGTGTGTGGCAAGATGCTTGAAGTGTCGTAAGCCCGATATGGAGCATATCGCCCTTAGTCTGTTGTGCTTTTCGCTCAGTAAGTTTGCTAAAAAGTCAGGGGCATGTGTTAATAGCAAAAAATGGCATTAATAGTTGAAATTTTCAAAATATCAAATTTGGTAATTTTGGGCCAAAAATATGCATCCTAGCACAGGCCGGTCCAACCGACCATGTAGGCCCGGTCAGACTGGCTATGTGGGTCTGGTCAGACTGGCTACGTGGGTCTGGTCAGACTAGCCCAGTCCGAGTCTGAACCGATTTGATTTGTTTTGGTTTGTTTTGATCTCTAATTAAATCCTAATGACTTGGACACATAATTTAGTAAATCTATATTAGAATTACAACACATGAATGTCAAGACCACCCCCTATATATACAGGGGCAAGGCCGATTCAAAGAGACTCTCGCTAAAACCCTAGTAGATCCAATCTACTATTCCCTTGAATCGTTCTTTTCAATCTACTACTTTTCCTTGCCCTAGGCTTAGCCATAATGTCTATCTTTGTTTGTTTGCGCTATAAACCATCCGTCCATCGCGTCGTAATCGCGGTAATACTTGTTGATTCGCTTGTGAATAGTCCGTTCAATCCATGTAACGGATTTTTATCAGTTTCTATGGTTACTTTTGGGTAATTCGGTCCCTAGGCCGAATTGCTATTGATTCCATCTATTTTGTAGGAGCCAAGATCTTCATCTTCATCACCGAGCAGCCCTGCATCCATCTACTATCATTGAGACAACCACCAAACTCCAGTAGATCAACCTCCCAAAGCTGTTGCTCTGACCGGAGGCACCCCTGGTCTGACTGGCCTGTGCCACCCTGTCATCAGGCGTGCCTGCACACCCTAGTCTGACCGGCGGCCCAAGGCCGGTCGGACCGGCCGTGTGTGGAGCCCTCGAATTGCCTTCAGACTGCACGTTGGAGCCCCTCTAGTCACCCTTCGCACCACACACCGGAGACCCCCATGGATCCCTTCGCACCATGCTCCGAAGGCCTCCGGACGTGTACCCTACGTGCCTCTTCAGTCCGACTGGCAACTTGAGGCAAGTCCGACCGCCCGTGCGAAGGGGGCTTCGATAGACTTCTACCCTTCACACGTCGAAGGCCCTCTTCGGCCACCACTTTGCACCGCTGGTCCGACCAGCAATCTGTTGTCGGTCTGACCGGCCCACCATGGCTGGTCTAACCACCAAATCCACTTCGGTCTAACCAGCTCCGACATGGCTGGTTTGATCGCTTACTCCACACATTAGTTAGTTGAGCCATTTTCTCATGATTCAGTTTAATTGCCTGATGACTCCACCCATATCCCCTTGTCACAGTCAAGGGTCGTCGGAACACGGTGTCAGCATCGTGTGACGTTTAGCGAGCCACCTCTAGGCGTCTGCGTGCTTTGGATTGCTGAATTAACATCAATGCCCATTTGTGCTTTATCGAAAGATTTTAGCGTCAACAAGATCGTTAAAGAAAACCAAAAATAGCCATAACTAGACCAAATTTTTTTTCTTATATGTTACAATGCCCAAACTTTTGTTGTTGTGGCAGCTAGTGAGGTATAATGCATGGAGGTACATTAAGTCTTGCCCTCCCTTTCTTAGCTGATCTTGAGCGAGCAGGTTCTTGCCTTTTTCATACTTAGAATGTGGAAGAAGCCAGGCCGACGCCACCTTAGGCTTCACTACTTTTTAGTCTTTTGGCACCAACCTTGTCTGTTTTTCTATGTACAATCATTGGCTTATTCGACAATGGCACAATGATGAAATTTTCACATTGGTCAATAGGTGCAATGGCAACAGGCGCATCAACATTATGTCGAGAATCTAGAGGTTGAGCAATATGTGTCTGAGCAGCTGGAGGTTAAGAGATATGTGGCAGAGTAGCAGGTGATTGAGTAGTAGAAGGTTAAGAACAAACTTGGCTTGCAACAATCTTGGTGTTGGGGGAAAATATCTCATCTTCGGGGTTATTGCCGAAGCAACATGAAGGCAGACAGCAGGCTCGAAGGTTCCCAGACGGTCATCTTCGAAGATACTCGGAACCCAGTTCGAAGTACGAAGTAGGCATTGGTTCGAAGTACATCTTCGAACTAAGGCCCTTCAAGATCTTTTCTGCCAGCTAAGATGGAAGACTTATCTTCTTTCTCATTAGATTAGTCTTTTACCATTTTAGCCCTATTAAGGGAACCGAATAGTTTCCACTATGTCGGTTGTAATAGAGGGGTAAATAGGTCTTTTCCTTAATGATTGGGCCTATAAATACCCCCCATTTCACCCTGTAATAGGGACCGAATACAAGTTATTCAATATACACATTCGAACTATTCTAAGTTATTATCCTTTCGGAGGCTTAGAACAGTTCTCTTCGCAAACACTTCGTTTGTTAGTTTCTCTTCTACAGAAACCTGTTAGCGTAATCTTTTACGACAACAGTTGGCGCCGTCCGTGGGGAACCTAGTCCGAAAAACTTCGTTCTCTACCAACCTTTTACATCATGCCTCCTAAGCGGAGCGCACCCCGCAATCCCACTCGGAGGTCCTCTCGGATCTCCGGAGAAATACCCTTCGACACAGTTGAAGTCGGAGGTCCTTCGACATTCCCTCCACAAACTCCGGAAGGGGCTTCCATCCCTCGAACATACGAAGCTTCTCCGCCAACCCCTTCTATACTCCGACCGCCCGGAGTCCCTTCTCCACCCTCCATCCCGATTCGAACTGATCCGACCAGTTCTCAAGACCCAGAAGATCCTTCCGGAAGAAATGAAAATAATCTTGGAGATATGGCCAGTCAAATGGCCAACCTTCAAGCTGAAGTGGCAAGGTGGCGACAGGAAGCTGTGAGCAGGCTTCGCTCTCAAGCCACCCCAACCATCCCAGAAGTGCCCGAAGACGATGATCTTGATTATCCCGAAGCCCCGGAGAACGCCTCCTTCGACAATGAGTCTCCGCTGCATCCTGAGCTGCAGAAGGTTCGCTTTGATCCAAAGTTTAAAACTTCGAAGCTCTGTAAGTATGCCGGAGATGAAGATCCCGGAGAGTTCGTTCGCTCTTATGCCCTAGCGATTGAGGCTAGCGGCGGAGTTAGAGACACTATGGCGAAGTGCTTCCCTTTAGCTCTTCAAGGAGTGGCATTGAGATGGTTCTGGTCTTTGAAGCCAGGATCAATCAATTCATGGTCGCAGTTGAAGAGGAAGTTTATAAGCAACTTTCAGGGCACCTTCGTGCCTCCTATGTCAACAGGAAGCCTTTTCCAGGTGAAACAGCTCCCCAGAGAAACATTGAGGCAGTACTTTAAGCGCTTCGCTCATACGAAGTCGCAAATTCGGGGGCTGTCCACATCTTCAGTGGTTGATGCAGCTCGGGAAGGCGTCAGTCATCAAGGCCTTTTGGATAAACTGCATCGGAAGAGCATCTCCTCAGTCTCTCAGTTAATGTCATACTTCGAGGAGTATGCGAGGTCAGAAGAGGGTTGGCTTCGGAGGACTGCTGCTACTTCGTCTATATTGCAAGAAGTCAAATTAGAAGTGAAGACTTCGGCGCAGCCGCAGGAACCAGTCTTCGAAGTGCAACATGATCAGAGAAGAGGGCAAAAGCACCCTCGTTCTGAAGTCATGAATATTGCACCCCCACAGAAGTTTGCACCAAGGGCTCCACAGTCTACGGGGAACAAGGCCAGCGGCTGGAGGCCGCCAGGGAAAACAGCTGGCAAGGGCCAGACCCTTTTCTGCTGCATTCACGGAGAAAATCGAAGCCATGCAACTGACACTTGCAAGGCTATACTTACTCTAAGGGGAGAGTACTTAGAGAGAACTTTGGGTCGAGGCAGTACCGACCGAGTTCCAGCTGCAACGCGCCCAGAGCCGGTCCAGGCTGTGGCGCGAATAGAAAATTTTGATGCTGCAAGGCATCCTCCGGTGGCCAATGTTATGCCACCTCCGAAGCAAGAGGAAGGGCAAGATAGAGGAAAAAGAGTAGTTCTCCCTATCTCCGGAGGAGGTACCCTCGGAAGCATGTCCAAGAGACAGCGAAGAGAGTACGTTCGGGAAGTAGGTCATATTGGGACTTCGTCATCTGCAGCTACAATGCCGGAGTGGTCTCACGTTCCGATATCTTTCTCTGCGGAGGATGCAGCTGGTATTAAGTTCCCGCACGCAGATCCATTGGTTATCACTGCTGATATTGCGGGCACTGAAGTCCGAAGGGTGTTAATTGACGGAGGTAGCTCGGCAGATATCATTTTTGTTCAAGCCTTCGATCAGTTATGCATTTCTAGGAAGCATCTCCTTCCAGCGGCTCGTCCTCTGCAAGGCTTCGCAGGACCCCCGCTTGATGCACTTGGTCAGATAGGCCTGGAAGTTACCTTCGGAGAAGGTTTATTAGCCCGGACTGAAGAAGTAATTTTCGATGTGATAGATGCCCCGTATGCTTATAACGTCATCTTCGGAAGGGGCATGCTGAACCAGTTCGGAGCTGTGGCGCATCACAATTACTTGTGCATGAAGATGCCCACACAAGCAGGAGTCCTTACGATCTTCGGAGATCAAGCCATTGCTCGGAGGGCGGAATATGGTCATGGTCCCCCTCTTGATCCGAGGCAAGTAAACAGTGTGCAAAATAATGAAGAAATTTTTTCAGCCTCCTCCGAAGCTTCGAAGAAGTCTTTTCCGAGACCAAGTCCCGAAGGAGAGATTGCAACGAAGGTCATTGTTAAAGATGGTAAAGAGTACACTTTTCAATTTGGTAAAGATTTACCTCCTGAAGTTGCAACCTCCTTGGAAAAGGTGGTGGAAGAAAATTTGGATGTCTTCGCTTGGTCCGACGAAGATATCACCGGAGTCGATCGGGATATCATTGAGCACAGTTTACTTGTAAACCCGAAGGCCCGGCCTGTTCGACAAGGACTCCGGAAGATGTCCGCAGAGAGAGCTGCTCTAGCTAAGGACGAAGTTGAAAAATTATTGAAGGCTGGGATTATCAGAGAAGTGGCTCACACAGAATGGTTAGCCAACCCAGTCTTTGTCAGAAAGAAGTATTCCGGGAAGTGGCGCATGTGCATTGATTTCACATCTTTGAATAAAGCATGCCCACGTGACCCCTACCCCATGCCCCGAATTGATCAACTGGTTGACTCCACCGCAGGTTCGGAGTTACTAAGCTTCCTCGATGCGTATTCTGGTTATCATCAAATATGGTTGAAGCGCAAAGATGAAATCAAGACAAGCTTCGTAACTCCTTCGGGAGTCTTCTGCTATGTAAGAATGCCCTTCGGCCTAAGAAACGCCAGGGCTACTTTTTCGAGATTAGTTGCTAATGCTCTAGGTCATCAACTAGGTCGCAATGTGGAGGCATATATGGATGATATTGTAATAAAGAGTGCTTTAAAGCACCAACATAGCCTAGACTTAGCAAAAACATTCAATAGCCTTCGGGCATGTGGGATCCGTCTTAACCCCGAAAAATGTATATTCGGAGCTAAGGCTGGAAAATTGTTAGGGTATTTAGTTTCAAGCAGGGGAATTGAAGCTAGCCCTACTCAAATAACTGCGCTGCAGAAGATGGCTCCTCCGGAGAATTTAAAGCAAGTGCAAAAGCTGACTGGGCGTCTGGCCGCACTTAGCAGGTTTTTATCAAGGTCTGCGGAGAGGAGCTTGCCAATATTCAAAGCTTTGAAAGGGTCCGAAGATTTTGCATGGACACCGGAGTGTCAGAGAAGCTTCGAAGATATTAAAGATTATCTCAGTAATCTTGCTACACTCACGGTGCCTACTGCGGACGAAACCCTACTCCTGTACCTTGCAGCTACAGGTTCAGCTGTCAGCGCAGTCCTTGTCAGAGAAGTGGATTTCAATGGGAAGTTGGTCCAAAATCCTGTTTATTTTGTATCCGAAGCATTATCAGGAGCGAAGACAAGATACTCCGAACTTGAGAAGTTCGTTTATGCTCTGATAATGGCTTTGAGGAAGCTAAGACATTATTTTTGGCTCATAATGTAATTGTACCAACTTCGTATCCCTTAGGAGATATGCCCCGAAGCAAAGATTCCACTAGAAGGATTGGAAAGTGGGCAGTCGAGCTAGCACCCTTCGGCATATCTTTCTTGGCAAGGACAGCTATCAAATCCCAAGTCCTAGCAGACTTCGTAGCAGAGTGGACTCCACCTGCGAATTTGACTCCGGAGAAATCAAGTGACGGAGTTTGGACTGTTTACTCTGATGGGGCTTTCCAAGCATCCGGAGCAGGCATTGGGGCAGTGTTGATTTCACCGTCAGGGCAAAGAGCAATGTACTCCGCAAGACTCAACTTTAAGTCTACCAATAATATAGCGGAGTACGAAGGGATTTTATTGGGACTTCGAAAAGCACGTGCTCTAGGGGCTACAAGAATAATTATAAAGACAGATTCTCAGATAGTAGCAGGGCACGTAGACAAAAGTTTTCAAGTTCAGCATCCACAGCTTGCAAAGTACTTAGAAGAAATCCGCAAAATCGAAGCACACTTCAAGGGTATTTCCATTCGGAGTATACCAAGAACGGAAAACGTGCAAGCGGACATTTTAGCGAAGGCTGCAGCCGGAGCTGTGGATGTGCCTGAAGAAGCTTTTTATGAGGAGCTCAATATACCTTCGGTGCCACAAGTTTCCTTTGCGGAGATTCTTTGCATTCCTAGTGCAGATTGGAAAAATTCGATCATGGAACTCTTGCAAGGAGGAACAAATTTGCCCGAAGAGCCCCAGTTGTCAAGATTAAAGCTCAGAGCCAGAAACTATCAGTTAATCAACGGTATATTATACAAGGCCGGAGTATGTTCCCCTCTACTCCGGTGTATATCTCAAGCCGAAGGACAAGAAATTCTTCGAGAAATTCACGAAGGCCTTTGTGGAAGCCATTTAGCCCCTAGAGCTCTGGCAGGAAAAACACTTCGCCAGGGGCTTTATTGGCCCACAATAACAGCTGATGCGGAGAGATTGGTCCGCACTTGTCAAGGATGCCAGTGGATGGGTCGACGGAGTCATCGCCCACCAACAGCTCTTCAAGTCATTGCTCCGGTATGGCCTATGGCCAGATGGGGTATGGATCTAATTGGTCTCTTTCCGTTAGCAAAGGGAAATCTGAAGTTCGTAGTGGTAGCTATTGAATATTTTTCTAAGTGGGTGGAAGCAGAACCCTTAACAGCTATCACTTCGAACAATGTGCAGAAATTCTTCTGGAAGAACATTATTTGTCGGTTCGGAGTGCCTAGATACCTCACAGTTGATAATGGAACACAGTTCGACGCAGAACCCTTCAGGAAGTTTTGTGAAGACCTAGGCATTCAGCTATGTTTTGCTGCAGTGAGGCATCCTCAGTCGAATGGAGCCGTAGAACGAGCCAATGGAAATATTTTATCAGGGCTAAATCGAAGAATAGTAGGATTAGCAAAGGGACTATGGACCGAAGAGCTTCCAAAGATTCTGTGGTCCATTCGGACTACGCAAACAAGGTCCACAGGTTTTACTCCGTTCAGACTACTATTTGGAGATGAAGCTATGACTCCAACGGAGCTCAAAGGGGGATCATTTCGCAGCACCGAACCGGACATTGAAGAAGAAAGACAAGCTTCGTTAGACTTATCAGAAGAAACAAGACTTCGAGCTGTAGCTAATTTATCAAAGTATCATCAGCAGACGAAGGCTTGGTATGACCCGAAGGTTAAGCTCAATGAACTAAGACCGGGTCATCTTGTTCTACGAAGCATTATAGCACCAGGGAAGTTAGGCAATAAATGGGAAGGTCCATACCTAATTGTCCGCTCAGGGCGCCCTGGTTCATTTAAATTAGCTAATTTAGAAGGTGAAGAGTTAGCACATACTTGGCATGCGGAGCACCTAAAGCGATACTTCGCATAAGGGCTCCTTGTAATTCGCTTGTAATCATCTTCTAAATTAATAAAGCATATGACCCTGATAGTTGCCTTCCCCTCATAGACTTCCAGCTTCCAAGTGGACGCACTGGAACCGCGGGGTCGACCGAGAGGGAAGTGTCATTAAGCTGGGTTGTATTTTCGGACTTCGAACCCATAAAGTTCGAAGCATCCGACGTGGGGGCTGACATAATCTGGAGCCCAGGCCACCGGCTTGTAGGCATCCGTAAAAGAGCCCAAAACCACACCCTACGGAGTCCAAGCCATTGGCTGGTAGACTTCCGTAAAAAGAGCCGAAGGTGGCCAAAACCCTACGGAGTCCAGGCTGCAGCTGGTAGACTTCCGTAAAAAGAGCCGAAGGTGGCCAAAATCTGCGAAGTCCAAGCCATTGGCTGGTAGACTTCTGCAAAAAGAGCCGAAGGTGGCCAAAATCTGCGAAGTCCAAGCCATTGGCTGGTAGACTTCTGCAAAAAGAGCCGAAGGTGGCCAAATTATACGGAGTCCAAGCCATTGGCTGGTAGACATCCGTAAAAAGAGTCCAAAGAGACCATTGCAAACTCCGAACCATTGGTTCGTCAGAGATCGAAAAATAAGCCGAAGGTGGCTAAAGCAAAACAGCATTTGAGCCATGAGCTTTGAATGTCTGTTAACATAGTCCAAAGTGACAAATTTTTTAAGACACTAAAGTGTCCTGAAAGTTATCTCAAGTGATTTCTTTCATTAAACAAAGGTACTAAGTTACCATTCTTCTGACTACAAAAAGTCGAAGACATTTCATAAAATTTCAAAAGATCTTTAAATGACAGAGGGGCTCCGAACCCCCAAAAAATTGTACTCCGAAGTTTTTTCTTTGCGCATAACCATCTTTGAATACATTTCGAAGTTGCTTATACCCAAAGAGGGGCTAGTAAATATGGAGACAATTTTAAATTGGCATTCATTATTGAAATAAATGTGTTTACAGATTACACTATGAAAAATTGGTATCTATACCAAGAAGGAATCGGAGACCTCTTCGATCCCGAGAGCTAGGGGTGGAACGACTAGTTCCAACGTCGGAAGTTCTAAGAACTTTACGTTTAACTTTCTTCCTCCCCCTCGAAGCTCTAAAATCCTTCTGCTCTTTTTGAAGCTCGGCCCAAGTTCGAAGTCGTTCGGGGCTTCTTTCCCAGCTTCTAAGATCTTCAGATCTTTTATTTCGAGCTTCATCTTCGTTTTCAGACCAAATAGTGTCTTCAGAAGACGAAGTGTTTGCGTCAACCTCTTTCTCTTCCTCTTTAATATAAGACAATACGTCTTTGATTACTTCGGGCGCAATTACGCCGGAGTCATCTCGAGGAATAAGAAATCGAGGACGCTTATAACTCTTTAGAAGTTCGAAGGTGTTCCATAATGAGCGAAGTTCATCGTTAAGCTCTAACACTTCGATGTCTTCCATAAGAGGCAAAGCCTAAAAATATGACAAACAAGATTTTCATTGATAAATGTTTACAAGCATGACCTTTACATAGTCAAAAAATCCTAAATAATTCCTAAACCTGCGGGTTTGGAGGTTGACTGCTCGAAGCTTGGCTCCAAACTTGCTTCTGGCGTTGGCCTTCATCGATCCAAGCCTTGATCGCAGAACGACCTTCGGCTCTCCATGAGGTTTGAAAGGCTCGCCAGGTGGCAGTCACACCTTTAGAAGGATTCAAAAGCCGCTCGTCGTCAAAGGTAATGGAGCCCTCTGCGCTCGGAGTGATTGTTCGGCCCAAATCCTCGTAGTAACGAAGTAGTCCGAGGGCAGACACTTGTCCGGAGAGTTCTCCATAACGAATGCCTGCCATCTTCATTTGCTTCGCTGCTCCTTGGATCCTTTTTAACCGGCGCAGAAGAGTCACGTTATCATCCGAAGGAAGTGATCCAGTAGTACCGAAATACTCTAGAACACCTAGCATCTGTTCGATGACCTCCGTAGCCACCTTCTCCGATTTAAGCCTTTCTTCAATTAGTGCATCCTTGCTCGAAGTCGTTTCTGCCAAAACTCCGGAAATCCTAGCATTCTCCGTAGTTAAAATATTCTTCTGGTTTAGGAGTTGGCTAGCTTCCTCTTGGAGCTTTACAAGTTCGGACCCAGCACTAGCATGCTCCAACCACACCTTTTCAATTTCAGCCCGAAGCACGATTCTTTCTGCTTCGAGCTCCTTATTAGCAGCCTCCAAGCCCTGTCTGGCCCTACGCTCCGTTGAAATCATATTATCCATTTGAAGTACTCTAGCTTCGGAGAAAGATAAGTTGCATTTAAGAGCTTCATTTTCTTCCCGAAGTTGAGCAATTTCATTCTCGCTTGATAAAGTTGCAGCGCGGGCCAAGACTGCTTGCTGAGAAAAGAAAAAACTAAAGTAAGAAATTATTCATGTATAATTTGCTTTTGGTTCGAAGATGTACTCCGAACCCAATATAATTCGCTAAAGATATTGGTTCGAAGGTGCTCCGTACCTGGTAGGCCGCTCGTTCCAAGGCAACGTTAAGCTCCGAACTCTTCGCCCTGCTTAATTTTGCTACCAGCTCTGTCTCCGCGACTTCGCGACTCACTCGACCCAAAGGTTTGAGCAGAGTCCGAAGCCCAGTTGGCTCCAAAAAAGGAGTCAAAAGAGGGAGCATTGCCGAAGCCTTTTGGTCATCCCTGCTTGACGAAGGTCCAGAGCGTTCTCCTGAGGTCCTTGGAACTTCGGAAGATGGCCCCCCCTCAGTTGATTCACTTTCATCTGTTGATTCAGACGAAGTTGATCCTTGAGCAGGGAGAGGCTCTATTTGTCTTTTACCCCTTCCAGGCCCCTGTTGAGCGACCTCCGGGTGCGGCTCCGAAGTTGTCGAAGGCCTTTGAATTGTGTCTTCATGTTGTACTTCTCCCGAAGGGGGCTCTGCAAAAGCAAAGGTATTATACATTGTATAATCTTGCAGAAAATAATAAAAGAATTATGCGAAGTTTACCTTCGACATTCTGGGGGAGGTCGAGCACTGGACTGCTCGGAGGATCAAAGGTGAAGTCATCATCTGAATCCACAGTTAAAACTTCAGCTGCCGGAGTATCTCCGTGAGCAGTCCTCCCCTCATCCACAACTGAAGTTGTAGGAACTTCAACTTCATCTTCGCCCATAGGGGCTTCGATTTGCTCCACTTGAGTATCCGGAGCTCTCACTTCTTCAATGTTAGCTTGAAGCTCCGGCATACCTGCAGTATCTTCAATGTGAATATTTTGTTGAGCTGCATCTTCATCAATCAATCTCACTAATAATATACCTTCATCTTCTTTAGAACCGGAGATTGAGGTTCTTGAGCTCGAAGGCGCAGGATTCGAAGGTGCGAGATTTTTTGGCTTCCGAGCCACCTTCTTCACTGGAGTCTTTGCGGAGCTCGAAGCTCCGGCTTAAGCCATCCTTTTCTTGGGTCCTTTCTCCAAAGGCACCCAGTCCATCAGAGGGGGCGGAGTCAACTCCAATATTCACCATACTTTGTTAAACCTCTCCCAACTCCCGACCAATTTAACTCGCCATTCTTTTTCAGTCGAAGTTGGGGCACCCAAAATCTTCTCCGAAGCCCTTACAATTTGCTCTGAAGTAATAGGGGCTGAAGAAGCTAAAAAATAAATAATTCAAGTTAGTCTTTCTTCGAAGTAAATATGTACAATGCATGTTGGTTTCGAAGTTACCTGCAGGGCTCGAAGTCAAGTTAATCTTGCGGAGACCGCCTTCCGAATCATCCTCAAAGACGATAGGACAGTTGGCCATCAACGGAGAAATTTGCAAGGCGAGGAATTCTTCGGCTAAGTCCCGCATGCTTAACCTTCGGCTAATCTTCTGAAGCAAGTTAAGACGAGCTTCGAGCTGGCCTTCGTTGGGCTGCACTAAGGCTTCTTTTTGGAATTGAATTTCTTTAAGGGGCCCGGCCAGAGGACTGCTTGCCCCAACTTCGGCATAAAACCATCTTAGAACCCAATCAGTGTACCATCTGGCATTGATGGCCTTGGCAGGAAACTGAAGGGCATATTCATCTCGAAGCCTAAAGTTGATAGAACCAAAGGATATCACCACTTTTTCACCTCCGGAGCCTACGAAGGTCTTCGGTTGGCAAGTTGCTCTGTGTAGTGCAGCGAAGATTTCTGCCCTCCCCTCACAACCTTCGGCTCTCAGCGCCCATTCGAAGATAGCTAATCTAGCTACTGCATTCGGAGATAATTGGGGGAGGGTTATATGGAACAGATCAAGTACCTCCGCCAGGAAATCCACTGCAGGGAGGCCCAAACCAGCTTCGAAGAAGGCTTCGAATACCACTACTTCTCCGGGTCTTGGCGATGGAATCGATTCTTTGCCCGGCTTTCGGATCATAACTCCATTACTAATTTTTCCCCCTGCTGTGATTGCCAAAGACTCCCTCTTGCAGGTAGAAGGCCCCAACTCAAAAGATTGATCCAAATACTTTGTCGATGGCGGGCACAGACCTTGGTCATCGGTGATTTGGGGATTTCTCCCTCCTGCCGCCATTGATGTCACCGCCGATACCGGAGGTGCCGCCGCCAACGCTGCCGCCGCTGCTGCTGCAGCCACCTGTTGCCGAGCCAAGGTCGACGGAGGTCCAGATCCCTTAGTCTTCACCATTGCAGTCGTCGGATTGCTTTGAGGAAATGGAGGCTAGGGCTCAAGAACTCAAAGGGCTCGAAAAGTTTTGGATTGCGAGAATGCGGTGAAAAGGTAACTGGGTAACTTCTAGACCTTCTATTTATAGCCCAGACTTCGCTTTTTTACCGTTAATCCATGTCGTTTCGTATCCTTGCCGTTACTTTTCCCCGAAATTAACTCTTACTACAGTTTCCGTTAGAAACAGAAACTTAACGGCTATTTTCTCTAAGTCTAAAAGACTTTTGAACTTCTTGAGTCGGTTCTAAGATAGTTCGAAAAGCAATTACCTTAAGACTGATTCGAAGTTCATATCTTCATGCATTTCGGAGATAAAATAAAAACCAATAACCCCTATGTTTGGTTATCTTTTCCTTCCGTATACTACTCTCCTAACGTTACAGGTCAAACGGAGAAGCGTATTCGAGGGGCTACTGTTGGGGGAAAATATCTCATCTTCGGGGTTATTGCCGAAGCAACATGAAGGCAGACAGCAGGCTCGAAGGTTCCCAGACGGTCATCTTCGAAGATACTCGGAACCCAGTTCGAAGTACGAAGTAGGCATTGGTTCGAAGTACATCTTCGAACTAAGGCCCTTCAAGATCTTTTCTGCCAGCTAAGATGGAAGACTTATCTTCTTTCTCATTAGATTAGTCTTTTACCATTTTAGCCCTATTAAGGGAACCGAATAGTTTCCACTATGTCGGTTGTAATAGAGGGGTAAATAGGTCTTTTCCTTAATGATTGGGCCTATAAATACCCCCCATTTCACCCTGTAATAGGGACCGAATACAAGTTATTCAATATACACATTCGAACTATTCTAAGTTATTATCCTTTCGGAGGCTTAGAACAGTTCTCTTCGCAAACACTTCGTTTGTTAATTTCTCTTCTACAGAAACCTGTTAGCGTAATCTTTTACGACAACACTTGGCATCGACCAAAATATCCACCCATTTCCATTGTAACCTTGTGAAAAGTGCAACGCGCAGGTGGTGATTTTGTCATTTAGAGGAATAGGCAATAGTATGTCTTCCACGTTGGGGGGCACAAAATCAATAGACACCACTACAAATCCTCAATTTATCGGCAAGTTGTGGATCTCATGTTTATATGGAAAGACCACACCCCTTGTCACCTCAATCTGAACCCCCGCGAGCTTTATGTTAAGCTTGCATGTGGTTGGTTCAGTTAGCCGATCGATGGTGTCATCCAAAACACTGTAAGACAATCGCTGCTTGACCTCTGTTGATGCACAACTGCTCTTTCTGACACGAGCAAGGCTATCTAATGTTGCTTGGTCTCAAATGAAAATACCCTATTGAGCTAAGCTTCTCATGATATTTGCGTATAGATCCTTCTTGGTCTTCATAGAGAGCGTCTCCACATCAATTCCCCCAGATCTTCTTCGCTTCTTATACATGTCAATATTGTTTGAGAAACCATGCTTCCGGCCTTGCGAGCTAGAGACGCCTCGCACGCAAATAGGGTGCTCTAGGTTTCCAAGAGCCCTTGTTAGCTCATCATGCTCTTGCGCATTAGTGAATGATCCTTCTGACGACTGCACCACCAGATCATTAACCTCCTCAACCACTATCATTGCCTTGCTCGAGGTTCACGCCACTTCAACACTCCATGTTAGTCTCCCTCGAGCCCTTAGAAATGATAGCGCTCTACGGAGAAACTGTTTCTATGGATTTTTCTTGCACTCACTGCCATCTTGGCATCTTCGACCGACCACCTATCTTTTATCCCTATGTAACCGATAGTACAAAGGTTGTGGAATAGATTATTTCTAGATTGGAGCTCTTTGTTGGCATATCTTTCTGCTTTGAAATCCATTTTGAAAAATTGGTCCCAATCCATCTTTTTCAGGAATGGGTTCTTTGCGAAGAGCTCGAGGTTTTTGCCAATGAACTTGGAGACAAGGTTGCTTTTATGAGACCTCCATAACTTGGATATCATCTTCATGGTACTCATTACTACTACTGCCTTTGAGCTCTCAGGAAACTCAAGGTAATTGTTGATCCCTTTATTGAAGAGTGCAGTCTTCTACTCTTGACTGAGATCGTTGAACTTCCTCAGGGTCAATGGGACCCTCTCTTGTGCAATAAGTCCTGCAAGATTCCTCAAGCGCTGCAAGGCCACTTTATCTTTTGGTAGACTATCATTGTCAGTCTCCTTGATGGTTCTCTTGTCCGTTGGCCACTTTCCTTGTGTCCTTGGCTTCTTGATTGCTAGCTCGACGTCGTCGGTGGAGCTAGAAGACCCAGTAGAGGAATGGGTAGACATCTAAACATTAAGATAAGGGACACCTTATTGTTTCATTAAAAAAATGAACGAATGTACGACACTAGGCTTTGGGAACGAATAAGCAAGGATAGGTCCTAAATCCGATCCGAGGATATGCGGCCCATATGGTTAGACCACGTGGTCCCGTACAGTTCTAGAGAGAATTTCAGTAACATCTCCCTACTGTTCTTCAAATACATGTGTCAACTTGGGGTCGAGAGGGTTGTGTTTCTAGAGAACAACAGGGAGACACCACTAAAGCTCTCTGGAACTGTACAGGACCACGTGGTCCAGCTACGTGAGTTGCACATCCCTGAACTGTCCAAAGTGTGTGTACAATTCGAGAGCGTCTTCCTATAAATATGACTAGTTGCCCAGTCATATTTATAATCCAACACTCCCGAACGGGAGACGATGTAATCGGTTGCATAACACTAACTTGTTTTTCAAAATATGTTTAGAATAAGGTAAGAAATAACATACTCTTGAAAAACTAACTGAATTAATGCTAGAAATAAAAACAAATATAACAAATATCATTAAATCATAAAGTGAAATACAAACAATGTAATGAGTACACTGTTATAATGAACGTAGGTACAAACAACATCAAATTTAAAAATCATACGAATGTAACCTAATGTAAGTTGAATATGATTACTCTCACATGTCGGGCGGCCAACTTATTGATGTCCTCGCCACTAGGCTACAATTTAATTCTTAGGTGTGTGTGACAACTAATTCATTAAGCAATATTACTAAGAAATAATAACATTATTCATGTAATGAAACTACGAAGGGCACTTAATGAAACAACATTGCATGAAAAAATGTAGGACCAATAATATTAGCAAATAATGAGAGAGCAGTGCATGAAAAAATTGTGAAAACAACAAAATTAAACTAAATTGTCACACACATCGTCATATTGCACAAATAGCATTATCTTCATTGAGAAAATATTTCCATAATGATCAACGGCATATCCATAGCCATCATATAGAGAAAAAATGAACATTGCATCATAGAGCAAATATTTCCACAAAGATCAGAGCCACTGCCATAGCCATCATATTGAGCAAAAAAATGAACATTGCATCATAGAGCAAATATTTCTACAAAGATCAGGGCCATTGCCACAACCATCATATTGAGCAAAAAAATGAACATTGCATCATAGAGAAAATATTTCCACAATGATCCGGGGCATTGTCATAGCCATCATATTGAGCAAAAAATGAACATAGCCATAGACACAATGACAGAGCAAAAAGGAGGAGGACCTTAGGAGGATTAGGAGGAGGATGCAACCGAGGTGGCGTGTAGTGAGTAGGGTCATCCACACGTGACAGAACAGATGGCAGAGCGGAGGCCACACCCAATGGAATAGACAGCGAGACGTAGGCCATGTGGGACATAATAGACGGCCACGCACGACCGAATGGATGGCCAGGACGGAACGGAGAATGGTAGGTCCAGCGAGGAGCACGAAGGCGACAACGATGATTGAAGCTAGGGTTAGGGTTGCAAGAATTGAAAGGGTCCTGATTTACTTCAGGACTTTCCTATTTATAAGCGGGAATCGTTAGTGACAGGTGGTAGATACCACCCATCACTACGGGGAGTCATTAGTGATGGGCGATAACTACCACCCGTCACTACGTGGAGTCATTAGTGATAGGTTAGAATTGTTTCCCATCACTGATGACTCCCACAGTGACGGGTAGTAGTTACCACCCATCACTGATGATCAAAGAGACCATAACACTTGAGCGGTCACATATAAAAGTGACCGCACAAGTATTTGTGATACTGGTACTTTTGCCAAATGATTATTAATGATGGGGCAGTAGCTGTTGCCTGTTACTAATAATCATTAGTAGTTGTTGTGTTCATTTTTCAAGTTATGACATAGATTGCACATATATATTACATACACAAATAAGTAGGACTTGTACAAATCTGCCACATCTTAGTATTTTAACTCAATATATGTACATCTTACACTTGAAGGACAAACGTGTATGGAATTACAATGAATAGTGATCATTGCAACACATGTACAACACTTGCACATATATATACAATTTAACATTTTACACATTTGTTTTTTTACTATCTTAACGTACAATCCTTCAAAATGGTTGGAGTGCAGGTACAAAGTTTGCTCATCTAGTTTAACCTATAGCATAATTTAGGTGGCGAAAGGAGGTATATAATCAAACTGATTGTACTTATCCTCATAAACCACATTTTCAACACCCACAATCCATCTCTTTCCAACTAGGACAACATGAAGTTTCTTATTTGTCATATCAAGCACAAAGAATACTTGAGCAACTTGTTTAGAGAGTACGAAAGGTTCATCTTTATAGCTGACCTGAGTTAGATTTACACTTGTGAATCCGTACTTATCGACCGTAATGCCTTTTTTACCATTGATCCAGTGGCATCAAAACAGAGGTACCTTGAACTCTAGGTACTCGAGTTCCCAAATCTCCTCTATCTGATTGTAATATGTGCCTTTACATTGTTATTGTAGGCATCTATACGAATACCACTATTTTGGTTTGTGCTCCTTATATCTTGATCAACTGTGTAGAATGTATAACCATTTATATGATACCTCGATATGTTGTAATAGTGTATATAGGGCCTATTGCTAGCTGCTTGGTTGATTCGCTAACTAGGGTTTTCGATCATGCGGTGCAATCCCGAAACTAGGTATTGAACCTTTTTCATGTGTTGTTTTGTGATCCAAGCTTCGGTACGAGATGGGTTGTCTATACAAAGCATGTGATTGTGCTCAATGATGTATGGTGACACTTTTCTCGATTGTTGCAACCCTCAAGAGAAAAATGATTCCTAACATACTTCTTTAGAACACCCATGTATCTCTCGTACTAGTACATTTGATGCAAGAAAACAAGTCCAACAAAGAATATTTATTTGACAAGATGTGAGGTAAGATATACCATAATATCAAAGAATGATGGAGGATAGTACATCTCAAGAAGAGAGAGAGAGTCAAGAATTGTTTTTTCTCTAGTTCTGCTAGGATTGTTGGGTCGAGTACTTTCTATCCAATTGTATTGAAGAAAAAACACAAACTCATTATTGCCTCTCTTACCCCCACCGGTAACACATTTCTTATTCTGACAGTAATCATCTGAGTCGGCATCACATGACAATCGTGAGTCTTCTTTCCACCAACCATCTTAAGCTCCTTTAGGTTGACAAGTTTGTTGATATTCGATGAGTAACCTGATGGAACTTCAATGCCATGCAATAATTCACAAAACTCCTTCATCTCCTTCATAGAAAGGGTGATGCAAGATGGAGGCAAAAACTTTCCTCTATCTGTCTGTTGTAAATGTAGTTCTAGTCATAAACCCATCTCCTCAAGATCTGCTCTAGCATTCGTGTGATCTTTTATTTTTAACCTGGCGTATTTAGCATTGTTCCAAGGAGACCGTCACACACATTTTTTTCGACATGCATTGTATCGATGGAATGACGAACATCAAGGTATTTCCAATATTCAAGCTCCCACAAAAGTAATTTCTTGTTTCACATTTCATCACAACTTGTGGAAGACTTTTTTGCTTGCTGAGTGTAACTTTTATGTCCTTTACCTGGTCATATACTTTCGTGCCTATAAAATATCTAAGAGATCCTCCTTTCTCTACGGAGCCATCAAATTGTAGTTTCATTTTTTGTATGGGTGTTTCATTGGAAGAAAACATCAATGGCGCATGTATATTGTTTTCTTAGAATGGTTTGACCATGTGCTTGAGGTTTCTTCCCAACACTGTGGGAAAGATTCACCTTTCCTTTTGCTTTGACCAAACAAGTTATGATGAGCCGACAGGTCATTTATTGTGACAAACAACATGGCATGTATCTCGAAGTACACTCGGATGTACTTGTCCCAAACCTCAACATGTAAGTGCCCTAGAGTTTTTAGATCATCCACCAATGTGTTGAGGTACACGTCAATGTCTCAAACCTCAACACGAGAATGTTGTATATAGATAATAACACTAGCCACATACAATGCATACTGCTCATGTTACCAAAAGGGTTCATGCCATTGGTACACATGGCAAATCTAAAGGAATTGTACCCAAGAAATTTTTGGGTGGATCGGAAGTTCCGACCAGACCAGGCGATCTGCAAGTTAGTTTCTAGAGCTGATCGGAAGTTTCAATTTGGAATCAGAAGTTCTGAGATCTAGAGCAAGCTTTCAGTTTTCTAGAGCTGATCAGAAGTTCTTATTTGGAATCAAAAGTTCTGACAATCTGGGAAGATCGGAAGTTCCAATAGGGCATGGGAAGTTCTAATTATTTCTGAATTATAGACTGAGAGTCCAGATCAGAAGTTCCAATCCAAGATCAAAAGTTCCGATCGGGACGAATAAGATTGGATCTGTTAGGCTTTAATTATGATTAAAGGCCCAAACCTTGGCACTATATAAAGAGAGGAAGAGGGAGGTCGTGGGTTGTTGCTCTCATTGCTAAAATCCTAGCCACCACACCTCCTCTTCTCCCTCTCTTAATCTCAAGGAGTTGATTTTAAATTCTCTCCCCAATTCTCACGACCAGTGCTAGCACGCCGTCGTGAGATCAACCTCATACCTATACGTGTGGTCTCTGTGGAGGCACTTCTCGAACAGAGATGCTCGTCGTCTTCCACACGTGGAGATCACCGAATTTCATCGATTGGATCGCCGACGAATGGACAGAGCAAGGCGAGGTTGAGTGAGGACGCGCTTCCTCAACATCTTCTTCTGCTGCATTAGCACGTCTCATGTTAGAAGGTAACAATTCATGATCCCTCACACGCATGGTTCCTAGGCTAAGAGGTTATAAATTTAAAATTGCAGGCTACCATAGCATCCCCATATCCAAACAGTGGTATTAGAGCCTACATGTGCAGCGTTCGATCTGGATCGATCACGTATGGAGATAAGTGGTGAAAATAGATTAGACCTATTTTTCTGTCCATCATATTTCGGAAGTTCCGAGGTATCGGAAATTCCAATGGTTTAAAAGTTATGATTTTGATCAGAAGATACGATGCCAATTTAATTCGATATAGGGATCAGTTTTACTATCGAAAGTTCCAACAGATTAGAAGTTTTGATCTAGATTAGTCATGAGTAGTTTCTTCGCCTAATTTTATTTTGTGGAGAATGTTGTGATTGGTATGGCCTTGTAAAATGTATTAGATGCATGGATGTAATCAACACGGCATGCACGTCATGAATATTATTGTCCAAGGCTATTCAATTGACAATGGTTATATGACCTGCGCATCGACCTATGATGCTTCGACTCATGCAACTAGTATAGGTGTTGTTATTTATAATAGGCTAATATAGGTTCATGGAGGTCCGAAGCACAATGATGAGAGCCATGGATATGGAGATCACCATGTGAAGGGGGGCATACTATGTCACAGTCAATGTTGTTTCCTGTGGTGCTTACTTATGTTCTTGTCATACTATTCTTGCATGTTTCATGCGTGATAGGTATCGTTACCTTGCTAGAATAGTTTTCACTCAGAAAATTATGTATTGATGCTTTTTCTAATAGATGCACCTACCAAGGCCTCGATCATAGATAGTGGGTCTCCCAAAGTATGGTATTGTCTTTTATCTTGACCAGTTAGGGTATAAGTCGAACTACCACATGCATAGTATTGGTTTGCTTAACAAAGCTATCAAAACAGTTTTGGGCGTTGGGGCATGGAGTTGGGCGTCGGGCATTGGATGCTACCCCAACAAACAAGAGTCACATGTGATGTGATTAGCAAAGGGTTGCTTACCTATATCAGTTAGCTTCTAGCAGTTATGCCAAAGCTCACTAGGAGTTAATTGAACATGGATCTTGTGCCACTATTAGTCATTAGAGGGAAAGTGATTGTTTTTCATATAGTGGAACATATTTTATTAGATAGAAGATAAACATAGCATAGTGATGAACCTTGCATTATTTTCTAGATCATGACACCTAGTTCTGTTAAGAGCACTTCAGTTTTCAATTTGCAATCTATTCTTGAAAGAGAACAACTGAAAGGAAAAAACTTTATTGAATGGTATCGAAACTTGAGAATTGTTCTCAAGCAAGAGAAAAAGGAATACATTCTAGAGGAACCCCACCCTAATGCTCCCCTCGCTAAAAGGCGTGCTTATGAGAAGCATACTAGTGATTCAGTTGATGTCAGCTGTCTCATACATGCTTGTATGACTTCTAATCTTTAGAAGCAATACAAGAAAAGAGATGCCTACAATATGATCGTAGGGCTGAAGGGCATGTTTGAGAATCAGGCAAGGGCCGAGAGATTAAATGTCTCAAAAGCCTTGTTTAACTGTAAGCTAGTAGAGGGCAGTCCAGTGAGTCCTCATGTGATCTAAATGGTTGGTTACATTAAGAACCTGGAACAGTTTGGCTCTCTTCTTGATCAATATTTGCCCACAAATACTATTCTTCAATCCCTCCTTCCAAGCTTTTATGGATTCATCATGAATTTTCATATGAATAGTTTTAATAGAGAACTTTTAAGTGCTGATTTGAAACATGTCATTCATATTGCTAATAAAAATGATGAATGTAAATTGTTATCTTCTTTGAACACATGAAGGTATATTGAATTTATGGATCTTTGTAAACTCACTTGTTTAGAGGATAAATTATTTTCATGATCTAATTTCTCATTTCCTACCAATACTATTTTTCATATATTTGGCACAAACCGTGAGCAGGAAATGTTTTTGTGCATAGAGTTTATATCTGCTCAAACATAGAACCTATTATTTTTGCACGTGAATATTATCTAGAGAAAGATATTTTGAGTGATCATGACATTCCAAGATTCTCTAGAGATGATGTCGATATATGTTTGTTTCCAAGAAGGAGAGCATTGTGAACCGTTCAATGTTCCCACAATAACATCTCATTCCATCACTAGTGCTACTTTATTGTCACCCGAGCCCATTAAAGCTAAAGTGATTTGGTTTCCTTATCATGACTATTTATCAATGGAATAAATAATGCTACATGATAATGATTTTTTATAGGAGTTACATACAACCTGAACTCAAGAACAAACCAAGGATGGGTTGTGATCAAGAAGAAGAGATGATATGGACATCACCAGTCGGGATACAACCATGATTATGAGAAAACAAGCTAAGGTGCAAGCTTTCTACGATAGATTTACTTTTTATATAGTTGAAACTTGGATGCTACAACATCAGATGTGTTCGTTTAAAATTTCAAAAATACTTTCTTAGAACAAAACAAGAAATGCACGCATATGTAACTCATGTATTATCATGGAAGTTGATTGGAGACCAACAAACGTTGAGTCAAGGACGACTCCAAATAAAGAAGGTGTTGATAGCAGAAAATGGCATTAATTGTCAAAATTGTTAAAATATCAATTTTGGTAATTTTGGGCCGAAAATATACAATTCTAGGTACAGGCCGAAGCCCTGAAGTGTTGGAGGCCCACCTGCACGGAGCCTCAGGGGCCTTTTAATGGCCCGCCTCGTAGGTTGGCTTCAGCTCGAAGGCCCCTTCAGTGGCCTGCTTCATCGAAGATTCGGTCCGAGGAACATACTTCGGCGGGCCTGCGGAAGACCCCTTTTGGGCAGGCTTCGGATGCAAATCTAATAAGGATTCTGGTTGTTTTAATCTCTAATGAAGCCTTATCTTGATTAGGCCGAATCTTATCAGATTAGAGTTAGATATAAGAAGACTAGCCCCTATAAATACAGGGGTGAGGCCGGTTCATAGGGCCCCCAACACATATCAACTCTTCAAGCCCTAGTTTGAACCGTAGCTTTACTTTTATTTACTTTCCACATTAGATTAGTGCACCTTTGTGGATTTGCGCTGGAAGCCCTCCGTCGGCCAAGCCGTAATTGTGGTAAGCCTTGTTGGTTCACCTGTGAATCATTCATTAATATACGTAACAGATTGCTACCCTTCATTTCATCTGTTTCCTACGGCTACACTTGGTAATTCGGTCTCTAGGCTGAATTGGCACTTGATCTTCGTTTTGCTGCAGGTTTCACATTCGGAGCCCCCTTCATCGAGGGTTTCCGGAGCTGGGCAGTTGGTTTCGGAGGCTGCCGGAGTACCCTTCGACAAGTCTTTTCTTCGTCCGTCCGTGCCAAGTCCGTCACGCTGTTGTCGGTCTGGTCGAGTCCCGCGCATCGGAGCTACTTTGCAATAGAGTTGCTTTGCGTTGGAGTCGTGCCAGAATGCTCCGCACCAAAACGATCCGCACCGGACTTCATTGCACTAGAACGCTCCACACCGGACTCCATCGCGCTAGCGCTCTGCGTTGGATTTCATAATGTCAGAGGCTTCATGTCGGACCCTATCGTTTGGAGGCGATTTTGCGTCGTCATATGTTCGGAGCCTCTCTTCGGTCAGATCAATTTGAACACCAAAGTTACCTTCGGCGCATACTTCGCACTAGACGCCGAAGGCCTTCTTCGGTGACCCTTCGCACGGTACACTTCGAATCAATCAGGCTCCGCTCGGCCGATTGGTTTATTTTATCTATATATTTTAGCTAATTGGATTATTTTGTGTGATCTGATTACCTGGCAACTCCATCCCCCTTGCTACTGTTATGGGTAGTCGGAACGCGACGTCAGTGTTGTGTCACACTTAGTCTAATCCCTAAGTATCCACACGCTTTTGGATCGTCAAACCGACCCAAGTACGGGGGCACATTTTCATGTCAACACACTTTTTGGTGACTCCGTTGGGGACACCTACGCCAACATGACAAGTACGTCTACATCGGCTGCAACAACGACTACTACGTCTACAACGCCGACGGATCCCATGGGGGCGTAGAGATCGACAACCGCAACATCATGAAACCCACCCTGGCAGATATCCTCGAGGAAGGTTGGGTAGAGATCGAGGCAAAGAAGAAAGAACTCTAAGATCTCATGCTTGGGAGCTACGTCAAGACACGCGCGGGTTTCATCAAGCACGACGTCAACATCCTCGACCTCGCCCGGACTCAGGTAGCACTAGTGTTGCCTCCTTTATCTTCTTTAGAGATTGAGCAAAAAATAGCCACATCTGTGGATCAAGCTGTTAGCGCTTCGCTAGCCAACCATATAGATTTGGCTGTTAGCTCTCAGCTAGAGGCAACATTTAGAAGGTTTGGCTCTGTTGAGGCCGTTCCTCCAACTCCAATCGCTAGCGCACCACCAGTAAATCACATTTTTAGAAGAACTGACGGTAGTACTGGCAAAGCTATCACGCCTCTGGCGTCAACATCTATGGCCGAGACAAGTCACTACACCTACGGCCAAGCTAACCTTCTTATTATGCGCCGCCTCCACCTACGCCAGCTTTTCCCTCGCTGCCTATGCCGCACGCTCCTACGCACCTGCATAGACCCAAGCACATTATATACCTTGAGCCAACACAGGAGGAGGAGCCCCGCGGCCGACACGCCAACATACCACCGCGTGTCGTGCCCCCGCATGAGAGACACGCATAGGAAGGAGGCCAAAACGACCTTGAGGAGTCGATCCGCGCGCTGTTTAGAGAGTGTACTAGCTTCACACCTCGGGATCGGGCTAGGATTTACCGAAAGCCGTACCCTGATCACTTCGATACCATACCCTACCCTCGCGGCTATAGAATCCTTGAATTCACAAAATTCGATGGCGAGGGTAACAAGACCACACTAGAGCATGTGAGCCAATTCTTAGCACAGTGTGGAGAAGCTAGTCAGTCGGACGCATTAAAACTTAGACTATTTTCTCTTTCACTATCCGACACCACTTTCACTTGGTTTTCAGCACTTCCACCGAACTCCGTCCAAACATGGGCCCAATTAGAAAAGAAGTTACATGACTATTTTTATACAGGAGAGACAGAACTTAGGCTTTCACACTTGACATCTGTCAAGCAGAAATCTAGCGAGAGTGTCTCTGAGTACGTCAAGCGCTTTAGAGACATTAGGAACAAATGTTTTAGTCTCAATATTTCAGAAAGAGATTTGGTGGATCTAGCTTTTAATGGATTGCATTTTGAAATTAAAGAAAGGCTAGATAACCAAAACTTTTTGGAAGTCAGCCAAGTCCTACAGCAGGCTCTAGTCCAAGAAGGCCGAGCCAAGGATAAAAAATTCATTAAAACGTTTAACAAACCTAGGGCTCAAGTTCACATCATGGAACACTCCGATGAGGAAGAGTCAGAGAAAGAGGACGATTCAGCCGATATGTATGCGTCTGAATGGGCTTGGAACACTAAGAGAAAGCCTGTCACTTGTTCTGAGCTGCGGCCGTCTCCCACTAAGAGTCAGCCTAGCGAAGTTAAATACTCCTTTGATGTGACTAAACGCGATAAAATATTTGATTTCCTCTTGCAGAGCCAGCTTCTTAGGTTGCCCAAGGGCCAGGTCATCCCGACCACTGACGAACTAAATAAGTGCCCTTACTGTAAGTGGCACAATTCACATTCTCATTATACTAATGACTGCAATGTTTTCCGTCAGCACGTTCAATCGGCCATAGAAGAAGGACGATTGAAAATAGATTCTAGTCCAAAGATGAAGCTGGACAAAGACCCCTTTCCCGTGAACACCATCGACCACGATGAGAAGAAAGTGCTGATTCAGTCAGAACTAGCCAAGTCATCTAAGGGGAAAGTGGTCATTATTGGAGAATCACACACACACACTCGTACCAAAGAACCTTCAAGTGGCAGTGAGGAAAAAGAACATCGACACGTCTTCTTCAGCTAGGGCTCGCAAGAAGACAAAGGTAACATACTATTGGGGGAAAATACTTCATCCCTAGGGTTTCTACAGTTATAAGACAAGGACAATTTACTAGACCGAAGTTCAAGTATTAACTCCGACCTCGCGTATGATCAAGCTCGGAGAATCCATGCAGGCTTCTGTTCGGAGTATGAGTTCGAAGGCTCAATCTTTAGAGAGCTTATCTGCCAGCGAGGATGGAAGACTTATCTTCTTTCTAATTAGATTAGTCTTTTACCATTTTAACCCTATTAGGGGTACCGAATAGTTTCCACTATGTCGGTTGTAATTAAGGGGTAAAAAGGTATTTCCCTTAAGATATTTACCTATAAATACCCCCATTCTTACCCTGTAATTGACATCGAATACTCAGTTATTCAATACACAACTTTGAACTACTTGGTTCTCTACCAAGTTTTTAGAGCTATGCCTCCTATGCGGAGTTTAGGTGGTAGTCCTACTCGGAGGTCCCCTCGGACCTCCAGAGCAAGATCTTCGAATACAGTAGAGGTCGGAGGACCTTCAGTAGTTCCTCCACCTCAGAACCCCAAAGGGAATTTTCTTCCTCGAACATACGAAGCCCCCTTAGGGACTCCGTCTATGGTTCGACCAGACAGAGCTCCTCCTCCAGCTCCAACTGTGCTCTGAACTGACATGTTCAGATCTCAAGACCCAGAAGATCCTTCCGGAAGAAATGAAGATAGCCTTGGAGACATTGCGACCCAGATGGACAGTCTCCAAGCTGAAGTGAAAAGGTGGAGGCAGGAGGCCGCAGATAGGCTTCGTCCTCAAGTCACCCCTATCATCCGAATGTGTCTCAAGACGACGATTCTCTTCTTTATCTCGAAGCCCCAGAGAACGCTTCCTTCGATAGCGAGTCTCCACTACACCCCAACTTACAGAAAGTGCGCTTTGACCCTAAGTTTAAAACTTCGAAGCTCTATAAGTACTCCGGAGAAGAGGATCCGGGGGAGTTCTCTCATTCATATGCTTTGGCGATTGAGGCCAGCGGAGGAGTCCGAGACACCATGACCAAGTGTTTCCCCCTCGCTCTTGATAGGGTTGCCTTGCGTTGGTTCTGGTCCTTGAAGCCAGGATCAATTAGAACTTGGGAGCATCTAAGGAAAAACTTTATAAGTAACTTTCAAGGTACCTTCATACCCCCTATGTCTATGGGAAGTCTTTTCCAGGTGAAGCAGCTACCTGGAGAAACTTTAAGACATTTCTTCAAGCGCTTCGCTCATACAAAGTCGTAGATAAGGGGGTTGTCTGCGTCATCTGTTATTGATGCAACCCAAGAGAGAGTTACTCATGCGGGCCACCTTGACAAACTTCATCGGAAACAAATATCCTCTATAGCACAGCTGATGGCCTATTTCGAAGAATATGCTAGGTCGAAAGAAGGATGGCTCCGAAGAACAGCTCGAGGTGAAGTTAAGCTCGAGGTGAAGACTTCAACACCTTCGCAGGGGCCCAACTTCGATATCCAGCATGACAGGCGTTGGGGGCAAAAGCATCCTCGCTCTGAAGTCCTGAACATTGCTCCTTCTCTGAAGAAATTTTCCCCTAGAAATCTGCAAGCTTCGGGAAGCAAGGTCAACGGCTGGAGGCCACCAGGGAAGCCGGCTGGCAAAGGCCAAGCCTTCTTCTTTTGCGTTCATGGTGAAAATCAGAGTCACGCTACTAATGCATGCAAGTCTATACTGTCTTTAAGAGGCGAGTACCTCGAAAGGACCTCTGGTAGAGGCACTACTGACTGAGTCCCCTCCGAGGCACGTCCGGAGCCTGTGCAGGCTATCGCATGTGTAGACAACTTTGACCCCGCAAGACAACCTCCGATGGTCTATATTATGCCACCCCCAAAGCAAGAAGATGGCCAAGACCGGGGCAAAAGAGTAGTCCTCCCCATTTTCGGAGGGGGAACTCTCGGCAGTATGTCAAAGAGGCAGCAGAGAGAGTATGTCCGAGAAGTAGGTCATATTGGAACTTCTTCGTCCACAGCCGCAATGCCTGAGTGGTCCCATGTGCCTATATCTTTTTTTTGCAGATGATGCAGCAAGCATAAAATTCCCACATGCAGATCCCCTTGTTATTACTGCCGATATAGCAGGAACCAAAGTTCGGAGAGTGTTGTTCGATGGTGGGAGTTCAGTAAATATCATCTTCGTTCAAGCTTTCGATCAGCTCTGTATCTCCAGGAAACATCTCCTCCCTGCAGCTCGTCCTCTACAAGGCTTCGCAGGACCTCCTCTCGATGCCCTTGTCCAAAGAGGCCTTGAGGTTGCTTTCGGAGAGGGACTCCTGGCAAGAATGGAGGAAGTAATCTTCGATGTTGTAGATGCCCCTTATGCTTATAATGTTATCTTTGGAAGGGGCATGTTGAATCAGTTTGGAGCCGTGGCACACCATAACTATTTATGTACGAAGATGCCCACACAAGCAAGAGTACTCACTGTCTTCGGTGATCAAGCCACTGCACGAAGAGCAGAATATGGTCATGGCCCCCCTCTCGACTAGAGACAAGTGAATAACGTACAAGGCAATCCGGTGGATATCTCTACTTCAAGTGAATCTGATGGGGGATTGGTCCCGATCTTCCGCTAGGTAAAGGATAACTTGGGTTGGTGGAGAATCTCGACGTTGGCGATCCAAGGCTCCGGTCCGGCGGATCAAAACCTTGCAATCATTACACCACTGTCTCCGTTGGTTATCAACCACGCAGAATGCGATTGACCTCGCCACGAAGGCTAATTCCTGCAAGCGAACCCAAGAACACAAGCAAGAACCGGAAGGATACAAGTCGAATGCCAAATCAGAGACAAACGATGATAAGGTGAGGTTTCACAAACGCCAATGCAGCAGCCAATCGGTCCGGTGCAAGAGGCGGGATCTAAACACACAAGTGTAGATGCAAACAAAGCAAAACCTAACCCTAAAGGTGGCTGACGAGAATATATAGGGCGTGGGCAGCCTGTAGAAGGCGTACAGACACGGGCTGTGGGCTAGAAGACGTACTCAGATTATGGGCCAACACGGCCCAGTTCTGTCACGCAGGACTGTTTTAAACACACAGATCGACTCGAGACTCCAAATGAGACGAAACCAATGGCAAACGATTCATCTTCTCCTCAGCTTTCCAAAAAGTCCAAGAATGCGCCAATCGGACTTCGTATGAGGAAGTTACGCCTATTTTGGTGCATGGTGATCGATGTAGTCCGAACCAGCGAATTCTTGACTTCAAGTCATCCGTGCGACTCCGTCTTCAACTCCAACTCTCTTATTCCATCTCCCATGTTCCTAAGCAACAACATATCACTAGTATTCAGTAGCATTCTATCCAAACAAATATTAACATAGTTGCTAAGGAAAGAATTAACCTCATGGTTCAAGCGACGGGTACGGGCGCGTGTGATTGGTCCTTGTAGTTGAATTGTAGGTGGAGGCTCCATGTGTGTATCATGTGAAGTTGATGAGGACATAACTTCACATGATACACACATGGATCCTCCACCTACAATCCAACTACAAGGACCAATCACACGCGCCCGTGCCCATCGCTTGAACCATGAGGTTAATTCTTTCCTTAGCAACTATGTGAATATTTGTTTGGACGGGATGCCACTGAATACTAGTGATATTTTGTTGCTTAGGAACATGGGAGATGGAATAGGAGAGTTGGAGTCGAAGACGGAGTCACACGGATGATTTTGAAGTCAAGAAATCGCTGGTTCGGACTACATCAACCACCATGCACCAAAATGGGCATAACTTCCTCATACGAAGTCCGATTGGCGCGTTCTTCGACTTTTTGGAAAGCTGAGGAGAAGACGGATCGTTTGCTGTTGGTTCCACCTCATTTGAAGTCTCGAGCTGTCCTGTGTGATTAAAACAGTCCTGCGTGACAGAACCGGGCCGTGTTGGCCCATAATCTGAGTCTGTACGTCTTCTAGCCCACAGCCTGTGTCTGTTCACCTTCCACAGGCCGCCGCCCTATATATTCTCACGCCAGCCACCTCTAGGGTTAGGTTTTGCTTTGTTGCATCTACACTGTTGTGTTTAGATCCCGCCTCTTGCACCGGACCGATTGGCTGCTGCATTGGCGTTTGTGAAACCTCACCTTATCTTCGTTTGTCTGTGATTTGGCATTCGATTTGTATCCTTCCTGTTCTTGCTTGTGTTCTTGGGTTCGCTTGCAGGAATTAGCCTTCGTGGCGAGGTCAATCGCGTTCTGCGTGGTTGATAACCAACGGAGACAGCGGTGTAACGATTGCAAGGTTTTGATCCGCCGGACCGGAGCCTTGGATCGCCAACGTCGAGATTCTCCACCAACCCAAGTTTATCCTTTACCTAGCGGAAGATCGGGACCACTCCCCCATCAGTTGGTATCAGAGCTCAGATTTCCCGTTAGGTAATCTCGATCTGCTTTTGTTTTACCCAGAGTCCAGAAAACCGCACCAAAAAAATTCCCCACCGAGAACCCCTTTGTGCCTTGCGATTTTAATTTCAGTTTTAACTTTGTTGAGTTCGTGTTCTTGGTCGAGTCTTGTTGCTGGTTTAGTCACCCCTCTGTGTCTTTTGAGTAGTAGTTGTTCTTGTGTCTCAGAAAAAAAATTCCCCACCGAACCCCCCCTTCCGCAACCCTATTTGTTTTCCACATCTACTCTTTGTGACCCCCCTTCAGTAAAACAGGCATAACTTTTCGCTCGTTTGGCAGAAAAATCTGAAATTGTTTGAGCGTGTTCCTGACCCGATTTGGGTGGGTACCCTACGCCGGTTAGCCCTCACCAAACTCGCCAAAAAAAATCAGGAAGATAAAGAAAAAAATTGGACAAAGTTTTTGCTCGCCGGACAGCGAACTTGTTTGAATTTTGTGAGCCACATCCCACCTCAGTTGTAGGTGCCAATTTTTGTGGTTGCTCCTCTGGTCATCCTTGTTCAAAAAAAAATAGAGTGAAAAAAAAAAGAGAAAAAAAAAATAAAAAAAGGAGAAGCGGTCCTGTTTGTTGCTTGTCCGAACTCTTGTCCGAACTCCTGTCCGAACACTTGTCCGATCTGAGGAAGGCATTGGCTGTTTGTTGCTTGTCCGATCTATTGTCCGAACTCTTGTCCAAACTCTTGTCCGAACTCTTGTCTGAACTCTTGTCCGATCTCTTGTCCGATCAGTAGCAGGCAGTGGCAGTTTCTGCTTGTCCAATCCCTTGTCCGATCTCTTGTCCGATCTGCAGAGAGCTGAATTTTGGCCTGTGTTGCTTCCATTTGAGTTTTGGGCACATAGTTTCCCTCTATTGCTTGAATTTTCACCTTGGGAGCACTAAGGCCAGCAACTTGACTAGTACTTGGGAATACTTATTGAACTTGGTTTAACTGTTATTATTATCGCTAATCCTTGCTACTCACTTTGCCTTCCAAGCTACACCTTTCTCTTGGTCAGGACAGGTTCATTTCTTGCAATTGTACACCACCCTCCACTTGGTTCATCACCTGTAGGCCGGTGACCTCCCTGCGGCGTGGTAAGAACACTTGCAAGCGTGGGTAAGGTGCTTGACGGATTGCCTCCACCCTACACCCACCACCCCACCTAGCTGTTTTACATAGGATTATTCTTTGTTGTTTTATCTTTTCACTAACATGGCAGATAACAGCGGCACCCCTCCATCTGATTTTAATGACTGTGTCTCACGGCGTGCTCTACTAGAGTCTCAGCGGCAGACCCAACATTCCATCGAACGTCTCGCGCGTACTGTGGCTGACCTAGTGGACCGAATGACTGCCTTGGAAACACGATTGCCTGCTGCACGAGCCAACGATGAACATGTTGAAGAGGAAGACGATCATATTGAAGAGGAAGACGACCTATCCTATGCCGGAAACAATGCCATTGACCCTGACGAGGCTGCACGTCATCGCTTTCAGTTCAACTGTCAAGGTATGGGCGGCCACCGCAACCGCCCTCCACGAGGTAACAATGACAACCACAGGAACAATGATCCCTACTCTAAGGTAAAATTTTCAGTACCTCCTTTTGCTGGCACCTATGATCCAGATGCATATTTAGATTGGGAGATGTCAGTCGAACAAAAATTTAATGCTCACATGGTTCCTGCTATCCACCGCGTGCGTTTAGTTACTAGTGACTTCACTGGATATGCTCTTCTTTGGTGGACTGAAATAGTTCAAGTTGGAAATGAACCACAAACTTGGGATATGTTAAAACGACAAATGCGTGGTAGATGGGTCCCTCCTTCATATAAACGTGATTTGAGAAAAAAATTGCAGCGCCTAAACCAAGGAAATAAATCGGTAGAGGAGTATTATCAGGAGTTGCAAATAGGTTGCATGCGTGCTGAAATTGAGGAGGACAATGAGGATAAAATGGCCCGTTTTTATGGTGGTTTAAGACGTGAAATTCAGGATATCATTGATTATAAAGAATACAATACTATCACTCGTCTTTTCCACCTTGCTATGCTTGCAGAAAAAGAATTGCAGGGTCGCCAACAACCACAACGCAGCATGAGGACCAACATTGGTGGTGCTACTTCACGCTCAAGTGGGCAGCAGCATCGACCACCCGCACCCCCTTCTCGATCGGCGGCTACATCAGCACCTTCTACATCTACAGCCCAGGTTGAGAGTTCCAAGACTGCAGCATCCAAGGCGCCAGCCAAGCCCACCTCCTCAGCAGCCTCTACTGCACGTTCTGCAGCGATCCAGTGTCACAGATGCAAAGGATTTGGCCATGTGATGAAAGACTGCCCTAGTCAGCGGGCTTATATTGCCACGGAAGACGGTGGCTATGTAAGTGCTAGTGATGTTGAAGATGAATATGCACTTGCTGCTAACATTGCAGGAGATGATGATACATTCGACGATGACGCTGTTATTGCGTCGGATGCCACTGCCGACCTTGAAGCACTTATTGTACAACGCGTCTTGAGCACTCACATGGAGCAGGACGACAGGGCACAACGGAACAATCTGTTTTAGACCTTCTTCGGTGTCAATAACCGTCATGTACGTGTCATCATCGACAGCGGTAGTTGCAACAATTTGGTGAGCCACGACATGGTAACGAAGCTTCAACTTCCCACACGCGCGCATCCACACCCTTACCATGTGCAATGGTTCAACAATAGCGGTAAGGTCAAGGTAACACAAACTGCTCACATCAAATTTTCCATTGGTACATACTTCAGAGCTGCTGATTTTGATGTAGTACCAATGCAAGTATGTTCTCTGTTACTTGGTAGACCTTGGGAGTATGATACTGATGCTACACACCATGGTAGGAGCAATACGTACACATTTATGTATAAAGGAAAGAAAGTTACATTGCTTCCTATGACTCCTGCTGAAATTGTAAAATTTGAACAAGAAAAACATGCTAGGGATGCAAAAAAGAGCAAACAACCTTCTGAAAATCAGCAAGTAGCTAAGACGCTTTTGAGGCAACAGAAAGATAAAATTGCCTCTCCTTCTTCATCACAAGTTATAAATCTGAAAGGGCGTGTCATGCTTGCAACTAAAACTGACCTTGCTGAAATTTGTGATGATACCCCCTTGCTATATGGCTTGATTTGCACAAACGTGTTGTTTTCACTTGCGAACATTCCTAGCTCTGTTCCTGTTGCAGTCACTGACCTTTTGCAGGAGTTTAAAGATGTTTTTCCTGCTGAGATACCACCCGGGCTGCCACCGATACGCGTCATCGAGCACCAAATTGATTTGGTCCCGGGAGCGTCTCTTCCTAATCGTGCAGCGTACCGTACCAATCCGGAGGAGACAAAAGAAATTGAGCGCCAAGTACAGGACCTTCTTGATCGTGGGTACGTCCGTGAAAGCCTTAGTCCTTGTGCAGTACCCGTTCTTTTGGTACCTAAGAAAGATGGTAGTTGGCGCATGTGTGTTGATTGTCGTGCTATTAATAATATCACCATTCGATATCTACACCCTATTCCTAGATTGGATGACATGCTTTTATGAGCTTAGTGGTGCCATTATCTTTACTAAGATCGATCTCCGTAGTGGCTACCACCAAATTCACATGAAACTAGGTGATGAATGGAAAACTGCTTTTAAAACAAAGTTTGGATTATATGAGTGGCTTGTCATGCCTTTTGGACTTACTAATGCACCTAGTACCTTCATGCGCTTGATGAATGAAGTCCTACGGCACTTTATAGGACGCTTTGTGGTTGTATACTTTGATGATATCTTGGTTTATAGCAAGTCTCTCACTGAACATGTTGAACACCTACGTGCTGTTTTTTTGTCCTCCGTGAAGCTAGAATGTTTGGTAACATTGAGAAGTGCACATTTTGCACGGATCGAGTTGTGTTTCTTGGATATGTTGTCACTTCACAGGGTATTGAGGTTGACGCGGCAAAGGTCGAAGCAATCAACAGCTGGCCGCAACCCCAAACTATCACACAGGTACGTAGTTTTCTTGGTCTTGCAGGTTTCTACCGGCGTTTTGTGAAAGATTTCAGCACCATAGCCGGTCCTTTGCATGAGTTGACCAAGAAGGGAGTTACTTTTACTTGGGAGCCAGCACATGAACAAGCTTTTGCCACACTCAAAGATCGTCTTACACATGCACCTCTACTTCAGCTACCCGACTTCAGTAAGCCTTTTGAGTTAGAATGTGATGCTAGTGGGTTTGGATTAGGCGGTGTGCTGCTACAAGGAGGTAAACCCGTGGCCTATTTTAGTGAAAAATTACATGGTCCACAGTTGAATTATTCTACTTATGATAAGGAATTATATGCCTTAGTGCGTGTGATTGAAACTTGGCAACATTACCTTTTGCCTAAGGAGTTTATTATTCATTCCGATCATGAAGCATTGAAGCATATACGTAGTCAAGCAAATCTGAATAAACGGCATGCTAAATGGGTAGAATTTATTGAGACTTTTCCATATATCATTAAGCATAAGAAAGGGAAAGATAATGTGATTGCCGATGCTTTATCTAGACGTTATACATTGCTTTCTCAACTTGATTATAAGATCTTTGGTTTAGAAACATTGAAGGACATGTATGCCACTGATTTGGACTTCAAAGATGCTTTTGCAAATTGTACCGATGACCGTGCTTGGAACAAATATGTGCTGAATAATGGATATCTTTTTCGTGCTAACAAGTTATGTGTGCCGGCTAGCTCTCTTCGCTTGTTGTTATTGCAGGAAGCACATGGTGGTGGTTTGATGGGTCATTTTGGATCAAAGAAAACCGAAGATGTGCTGTCCACACACTTCTATTGGCCTAGGATGAGACGCGATGTTGAGCGCTATGTGGCACGATGCACTACTTGCAATAAAGCTAAGTCCCGTCTAAACCCACATGGTCTTTATATGCCTCTGCCCGTTCCTAGTGTACCTTGGGAGGATATTTCTATGGATTTTGTGTTAGGATTACCTAGAACTAGGAGGGGGAGAGATAGTATTTTTGTGGTGGTAGATCGTTTCTCTAAAATGGCGCATTTTATACCTTGTCACAAGAGCGACGATGCTACAAATGTTGCTGATTTGTTTTTCAGAGAGGTCGTACGCTTGCATGGAGTTCCCAATACCATCGTTTCAGATCGTGATGCCAAATTCTTAAGTCATTTTTGGAGGACGTTGTGGCATAAGTTGGGGACGAAGCTGATGTTTTCTACTACTTGTCACCCCCAAACGGATGGACAAACGGAGGTCGTCAACCGCACATTGTCCACCATGTTGAGGGCTGTTTTGAAGACCAACTTGAAGCTCTGGGAAGAGTGTCTACCTCATATTGAGTTTGCATATAATAGGTCAGTACACTCCACTACTAAGGTAAGTCCGTTTCAAGTGGTCTATGGTTTTAATCCGCGTGCTCCTATTGATTTGCTACCATTACCACCATCTGAAAACTTGAATTTTTATGCTACTACACGTGCTGAATTATTGCTTGAGATGCATGAAACTACTAAAGCAAACATAGAGAAAATGAATGAGAAATATCGTGCTTATGGTAGTAAGGGTAGAAAAGAGATAACATTTGAACCAGGTGATCTTGTTTGGTTGCACTTGCGCAAGGATCGTTTTCCTGATTTAAGAAAGTCTAAATTGATGCCACGTGCTGATGGTCCTTTCTGTGTGCTTGAGAAGATAAATGACAATGCATATAAGCTTGAGTTGCTTGCAGCTTTTGGGGTTAGTCCCACATTTAACATTTCAGATTTAAAGCCCTATTTGGGAGATGATGATGAGCTTGAGTCGAGGACGACTCCAATTCAAGAGGGGGAGGATGATGAGGACATCACTTCACATGATACACACATGGAGCCTCCACCTACAATCCAATTACAAGGACCAATCACACGCGCCCGTGCCCGTCGCTTGAACCATGAGGTTAATTCTTTCCTTAGCAACTATGTGAATATTTGTTTGGACGGGATGCTACTGAATACTAGTGATATTTTGTTTCTTAGGAACATGGGAGATGGAATAGGAGAGTTGGAGTCGAAGACGGAGTCACACGGATGATTTTGAAGTCAAGAAATCGCTGGTTCGGACTACATCAACCACCATGCACCAAAATGGGCATAACTTCCTCATACGAAGTCCGATTGGCGCGTTCTTCGACTTTTTGGAAAGCTGAGGAGAAGACGGATCGTTTGCTGTTGGTTCCACCTCATTTGGAGTCTCGAGCTGTCCTGTGTGATTAAAACAGTCCTGCGTGACAGAACCGGGCCGTGTTGGCCCATAATCTGAGTCTGTACGTCTTCTAGCCCACAGCCTGTGTCTGTTCACCTTCCACAGGTCGCCGCCCTATATATTATCACGCCAGCCACCTCTAGGGTTAGGTTTTGCTTTGTTGCATCTACACTGTTGTGTTTAGATCCCGCCTCTTGCACCGGACCGATTGGCTGCTGCATTGGCGTTTGTGAAACCTCACCTTATCTTAGTTTGTCTGTGATTTGGCATTCGATTTGTATCCTTCCTATTCTTGCTTGTGTTCTTGGGTTCGCTTGCAGGAATTAGCCTTCGTGGCGAGGTCAATCGTGTTCTGCGTGGTTGATAACCAACGGAGACAGTGGTGTAACGATTGCAAGGTTTTGATCCGCCGGACCGGAGCCTTGGATCGCCAACGTCGAGATTCTCCACCAACCCAAGTTTATCTTTTACCTAGCGGAAGATCGGGACCACTCCCCCATCAGAAGTGATGTCCTCATCATCCTCCCCCTCTTGAATTGGAGTCGTCCTCGACTCACGCTCATCGTCATCTCCCAAGTAGGGTATTAAATCATCAGCACGGGGCATCAATTTGGACTTTCTCAAATCAGGAAAACGATCCTTGCGCAAGTGCAACCAAACAAGATCTCCTGGTTTGAAAAACATCTTCTTTCTTCCATTATTTGCCTTTTGAGCAAAATAGTGTGCCTTCTTTTCTATAACTTCCTTGGTCTTCAGATGCATAGCTTTCACAAACTCTGCACGCTTAGTTGCCTCCATGCTTGCTCTCTCTTGAAAAGGAAGTGGCAGCAAATCAAGTGGTGTGATTGGCTGAAAACCATACACCACTTCAGACGGGCACAATTGTGTTGTTGAGTGAATAGCTCTATTGTATGCAAATTCAACATGTGGAAGGCAGTCCTCCCATTCTTTCAAGTTCTTCTTAATCATTGTTTGCAGCAACAGGGAGAGTGTACGGTTTACCACCTCTGTTGGACCATCAGTTTGCGGGTGACAAGTTGTTGAAAATAGCAATTTTGTGCCAAGCTTGGCCCACATTGTCTTCCAAAAGTAACTCATAAACTTCACAGCATGATCTGAAACAATGGCTCTAGGCATCCCGTGCAATCTCACAATTTCCCTAAAAAATAAATCAGCAATATGTGAAGCATCGTCGGTCTTGTGACAGGGAATAAAGTGTGCCATTTTAGAAAACCTATCCACTCTTACAAATATGGAGTCTCTCCCCCTCTTTGTCCTAGGCAATCCCACAATAAAGTCCATGCTAATATCTTCCCAAGGTGCACTAGAAACAGGAAGTGGAGTATACAAACCATATGGGTTAAGTTTGGACTTAGCTTTATGGTATATGGCACAACGCTGCACAAATCGTTCAACATCTCTCCGCATCTTTAGCCAATAAAAATTATTGAACAGCAGGACCAAAGTCTTTTCTCTCCCAAAATGTTCCATTAAACCACCGCCATGTGATTCCTGCAACAACAGCAAACGTACGGACGAATCAGGAACACATAGCTTGTTAGCATGGAACAAGAACCCGTCATAAACATGAAATTTTGTCCAGCCTTTCCCTTCATTACATTTAGTATATGGTTTAGCAAATTCTTTATCTACAACATACAAATCTTTCAAACTTCCCAAATCTGGAACGTTAATATCAAGTTGAGATAAAAGAACAATCCTACGAGACAATGCATCAGCAACCACATTTTCTTTGCCATTCTTGTATTTCACAATGTATGGGAAAGATTCAATAAATTCAACCCATTTAACATGTCTACGGTTCAGTTTAGCTTGCCCTCTCAAATATTTTAGTGCTTCATGATCAGAATGTATAATAAACTCCTTAGGCAAAAGGTAATGTTGCCAAGTTTCAAGCACACGCACTAAGGCATATAATTCCTTATCATAGGTAGAATAATTCAACTGTGGACCATGCAATTTCTCACTAAAATAGGCCACGGGTTTACCTCCTTGTAGCAGCACACCTCCTATTCCAAAACCACTAGCATCACATTCTAACTCAAAGGTCTTACTGAAGTCGGGTAGCTGATGTATAGGTGCATGTGTAAGGCGATCCTTGAGTGTGGCAAAAGCTTGTTCTTGTGCTGGCTTCCAAGTAAACGTAACTCCCTTCTTTGTCAACTCAGGTAAAGGACCGGTTATGGTGCTGAAATCTTTCACAAAACGCCGGTAGAAACCTGCAAGACCAAGAAAACTACGTACTGCAAGGTTAGTTTTAGTTGCAAGCATGACACGTCCTTTCAGATTGATAACTTGTGATGAAGAAGGAGAAACAACTTTATCTTTTTGTTGCCTCGAAGGTGTTTTAGCTACTTGCTGATTTTCAGAAGGTTGTTTGCTCTTTTGTGCGTCCCTAGCATGTTTTTCTTGTTCAAATTTCACAATTTCAGCAGGAGTCATAGGAAGCAATGTAACTTTCTTCCCTTTGTACATAAATGTGTACTTATTGCTCCTACCATGGTGTGTAGCATCAGTATCATATACCCAAGGTCTACCAAGTAATAGAGAACATGCTTGCATTGGTACTACATCAAAATCAGCAACTCCGAAGTATGTACCAATGGAAAATTCGATGTGAGCAGTTTGTGTTACCATGACCTTACCACTATTGTTGAACCATTGCACGTGGTAAGGGTGTGGATGTGCACGTGTGGGAAGTTGAAGCTTAGTTACCATGTCGAGGCTCACCAAATTGTTGCAACTACCGCTGTCGATGATGACACGTACACGATGGTTATTGACGATGAAGAAGGTCTGAAATAGATTATTCCGTTGTGCCTGGTCGTCCTGGTCCATGTGAGTGCTCAAGTCACGTTGTACAATAAGCACTGCCATGTTAGTGAAAAGACAAAACAACAAAGAATAATCCTTATGGAAAACAGCTAGGTGGGGTGGTGGGTGTGTGGTGGAAGCAATCCGTCAAGCGCCTTACCCACGCTTGCAAGTGTTCTTACCACGCCGCAGTGAGGTCACCGGCCTACAGGTGATGAACCAAGTGGAGGGTGGTGGCAATTGCAAGGAATGAACCTGTCCTGACCAAGAGAAAGGTGTAGCTTGGAAGGCAAAGTGAGTAGCAAGGATTAGCGATAGTAATAACAGTTAAACCAAGTTCAATAAGTATTCCCTAGTACTCGTCAAAGTTGCTGGCCTTAGTGCTCCCAAAGTGAAAATTCAAGCAATAGAGGGAAACTATGTGCCCAAAACTCAAATGGAAACAATAACAGGCCAGAATCAGCTCTCTGCAGATCGGACAAGGGATCGGACAAGAGATCGGACAAGCAGCATCTGTTACCGCCGCTGATAATCTATTACTGCCGCAGATCGGATAAGGGATCGGACAAGAGTTCGGACAAGCAGAATCTGTTACCGCCACTAATAATCTGTTTCTGTCGTTGATCGGACAAGGGATCAGACAAGAGTTTAGACAAGCAGAATCTGTTACCGCTGCTGATAATCTGTTACTGCCGCTGATCGGACAAGAGTTCGGACAAGGGATCGGACAAGAGATCGTCCTTTGTATCTGTGACACTGGATCACTGCAGAACGTGCAGTAGAGGCTGCCGAGGAGGTGGGCTTGGCTGGCGCCTTGGATGCTGCAGCCTTGGAACTCTCAGCCTGGGCTGTAGATGTAGAAGGTGCTGATGTAGCCATTGGTCGAGAAGGTGGTGGTGGTGGTCGTTGCTGCTGCCCACTTGAGCGTGAAGTAGCACCACCAATGTTGGTCCTCAGGCTGCGTTGTGGTTGTTGGCGACCCTGCAATTCTTTTTCTGCAAGCATAGCAAGGTGGAAAAGACGAGTGATAGTATTGTATTCTTTATAATTAATGATATCCTGAATTTCGCGTCTTAACCCACCATAAAAACGGGCCATTTTATCCTCGTTGTCCTCCTCAATTTCAGCACGCATGCAACCTATTTGCAACTCCTGATAATATTCCTCTACCGATTTATTTCCTTGGTTTAGGCGCTGCAATTTTTTTCTCAAATCACGTTTATATGAAGGAGGAACCCATCTACCACGCATTTTCCGTTTTAACATATCCCAATTTTGTGGTTCATTGCCAACCTGAACTATTTTAGTCCACCAAAGAAGAGCATATCCAGTGAAGTCACTAGTAGCTAAGCGTACGCGGTGGATAGCAGGAACCATGTGAGCATTAAATTTTTGTTCGACTGACATCTCCCAATCTAAATATGCATCTGGATCATAGGTCCCAGCAAACTGAGGTACTGAAAATTTTACCTTAGAGTAGGGATCATTGTTCCTGCGGTTGTCATTGTTACCTCGTGGAGGGCGGTTGCGGTGGCCGCCCATACCTTGACGGTTGAACTGAAAGCGATGACGTGCAGCCTCGTCAGGGTCAATGGCATTGTTTCCGGCATAGGATAGGTCGTCTTCCTCTTCAATATGGTCGTCTTCCTCTTCAACATGGTCATCGTTGGCTCGTGCAGCAGACAATCGTGTTTCCAAGGCAGTCATTCGGTCCACTAGGTCAGCCACAGTACGTGCGAGAAGTTCGATGGAATGTTGGGTCTGCCGCTGAGACTCTAGTAGAGCACGTCGTGAGACACAGTCATTAAAATCAGATGGAGGGGTGCCACTGTTATCTGCCATGTTAGTGAAAAGACAAAACAACAAAGAATAATCCTTATGTAAAACCGCTAGGTGGGGTGGTGGATGTGTGGTGGAAGCAATCTGTCAAGCGCCTTACCCACGCTTGCAAGTGTTCTTACTACGCCGCAGCTCGGTCACCGGCCTACAGGTGATGAACCAAGTGGAGGGTGGTGTACAATTGCAAGAAATGAACCTGTCCTGACCAAGAGAAAGGTGTAGCTTGGAAGGCAAAGTGAGTAGCAAGGATTAGCAATAGTAATAACAGTTAAACCAAGTTCAATAAGTGTTCCCTAGTACTCGTCAAAGTTGTTGGCCTTAGTGCTCCCAATGTGAAGATTGAAGCAATAGAGGGAAACTATGTGCCCAAAACTTAAAAGGAAGCAATAACAGGCCAAAATCAGCTCTCTGCAGACCGGACAAGGGATCGGACAAAAGATCGGACAAGAGATCGGACAAGGGATCGGACAAGCAAAAACTGTTACCGCCGCTGATAATCTGTTACTGCCGCTGATTGGACAAGAGTTCGGACAAGCAGAATCTGTTACCGCCGCTGATAATCTGAAAGGACGTGTCATGCTTGCAACTAAAACTAACCTTGCTGAAATTTGTGATGATACTCCCATGATATATGGCTTGATTTGCACGAACGTGCTGTTTTCACTTGCGAACATTCCTAGCTCTGTTCCTGTTGCAGTCACTGACCTTTTGCAGGAGTTTAACGATGTTTTTCCTGCTGAGATACCACCCGGGCTGCCACCGATACGCGGCATCGAGCACCAAATTGATTTGGTCCTGGGAGCGTCTCTTCCTAATCGTGCAGCGTACCGTACCAATCCAGAGGAGACAAAAGAAATTGAGCGCCAAGTACAGGACCTTCTTGATCGTGGGTACGTCCGTGAAAACCTTAGTCCTTGTGCAGTACCCGTTCTTTTGGTACCTAAGAAAGATGGTAGTTGGCGCATGTGTGTTGATTGTCGTGCTATTAATAATATCACCATTCGATATCGACACCCTATTCCTAGATTGGATGACATGCTTGATGAGCTTAGTGGTGCCATTATCTTTACTAAGATCGATCTCCGTAGTGGCTACCACCAGATTCGCATGAAACTAGGTGATGAATGGAAAACTGCTTTTAAAACAAAGTTTGGATTATATGAGTGGCTTGTCATGCCTTTTGGACTTACTAATGCACCTAGTACCTTCATGCGCTTGATGAATGAAGTCCTACGGCACTTTATAGGACGCTTTGTGGTTGTATACTTTGATGATATCTTGGTTTATAGCAAGTCTCTCACTGAACATGTTGAACACCTACGTGCTGTTTTTTCTGTCCTCCGTGAGGCTAGAATGTTTGGTAACCTTGAGAAGTGCACGTTTTGCACGGATCGAGTTGTGTTTCTTGGATATGTTGTCACTTCACAGGGTATTGAGGTTGACGCGGCAAAGGTAGAAGCAATCAACAGCTGGCCGCAACCCCAAACTATCACATAGGTACGTAGTTTTCTTGGTCTTGCAGGTTTCTACCGGCGTTTTGTGAAAGATTTCAGCGCCATAGCCGGTCCTTTGCATGAGTTGACCAAGAAGGGAGTTACTTTTACTTGGGAGCCAGCACATGAACAAGCTTTTGCCACACTCAAAGATCGTCTTACACATGCACCTCTACTTCAGCTACCCGACTTCAGTAAGCCTTTTGAGTTAGAATGTGATGCTAGTGGTTTTGGATTAGGAGGTGTGCTGCTACAAGGAGGTAAACCCGTGGCCTATTTTAGTGAGAAATTACATGGTCCACAGTTGAATTATTCTACCTATGATAAGGAATTATATGCCTTAGTGCGTGTGCTTGAAACTTGGCAACATTACCTTTTGCCTAAGGAGTTTATTATTCATTTGGATCATGAAGCATTGAAGCATATACGTAGTCAAGCAAATCTGAATAAACGACATGCTAAATGGGTAGAATTTATTGAGACCTTTCCATATCATTAAGCATAAGAAAGGGAAAGATAATGTGATTGCCGATGCTTTATCTATACGTTATACATTGCTTTCTCAACTTGATTATAAGATCTTTGGTTTAGAAACATTGAAGGACATGTATGCTACTGATTTGGACTTCAAAGATGCTGTTGCAAATTCTACAGATGACCGTGCTTGGAACAAATATGTGCTGAATAATGGATATCTTTTTCGTGCTAACAAGTTATGTGTGCCGGCTAGCTCTCTTCGCTTGTTGTTATTGCAGGAAGCACATGGTGGTGGTTTGATGGGTCATTTTGGATCAAAGAAAACCGAAGATGTGCTGTCCACACACTTCTATTGGCCTAGGATGAGATGAGATGTTGAGCGCTATGTGGCACGATGCACTACTTGCAATAAAGCTAAGTCCCGTCTAAACCCACATGGTCTTTATATGCCTTTGCCCGTTCCTAGTGTACCTTGGGAGGATATTTTTATGGATTTTGTGTTAGGATTACCTAGAACTAGGAGGGGGAGGGATAGTATTTTTGTGGTGGTAGATCGGTTCTCTAAAATGGCGCATTTTATACCTTGTCACAAGAGCGACGACGCTACAAATGTTGCTGATTTGTTTTTCAGAGAGGTCGCACGCTTGCATGGAGTTCCCAATACCATCGTTTCAGATCGTGATGCTAAGTTTTTAAGTCATTTTTGGAGGACGTTGTGGCATAAGTTGGGAACGAAGCTGCTGTTTTCTACTACTTGTCACCCCCAAACAGATGGGCAAACAGAGGTTGTCAACCGTACATTGTCCACCATGTTGAGGGCTGTTTTGAAGACCAACTTGAAGCTTTGGGAAGAGTGTCTACCTCATATTGAGTTTGCATATAATAGGTCAGTACACTCCACTACTAAGGTAAGTCCGTTTCAAGTGGTCTATGGCTTTAATCCGCGTGCTCCTATTGATTTGCTACCATTGCCACCCTCTGAAAAATTTAATTTTGATGCTACTACACGTGCTAAATTATTGCTTAAGATGCATGAAACTACCAAAGCAAACATAGAGAAAATGAATGAGAAATATCGTGCTTATGGTAGTAAGGGAAGAAAAGAGATAACATTTGAACCGGGTGATCTTGTTTGGTTGCACTTGCGCAAGGATCGTTTTCCTGATTTGAGAAAGTCTAAATTGATGCCCCGTGCTGAGGGTCCTTTCCGTGTGCTTGAGAAGATAAATGATAATGCATATAAACTTGAGTTGCCTGCAGCTTTTGGGGTTAGTCCCACATTTAACATTTTAGATTTAAAGCCCTATTTGGGAGATGACGATGAGCTTGAGTCGAGGACGACTCCAATTCAAGAAGGGGAGGATGATGAGGACATCACTTCACATGATACACACATGGAGCCTCCACCTACAATTCAATTACAAGGACCAATCACACGCGCCCGTGCCCGTCGCTTGAACCATGAGGTTAATTCTTTCCTTAGCAACTATGTTAATATTTGTTTGGACGGGATGCTACTGAATACTAGTGATATGTTGTTGCTTAGGAACATGGGAGATGGAATAAGAGAGTTGGAGTTGAAGACGGAGTCGCACGGATGACTTGAAGTCAAGAATTCGCTGGTTTGGACTACATCGACCACCATGCACCAAAATGGGCGTAACTTCCTCATACGAAGTCCGATTGGCGCGTTCTTGGACGTTTTGGATAGCTGAGGAGAAGACGGATCGTTTGCCGTTGGTTTCGTCTCATTTGGAGTCTCGAGTCGATCTGTGTGTTTAAAACAGTCCTGCGTGACAGAACTGGGCCGTGTTGGCCCATAATCTGAGTCTGTACGTCTTCTAGCCCACAGGCCGTGTCTGTACGCCTTCTACAGGCTGCCCACGTCCTATATATTCTCGCCAGCCGCCTTTAGGGTTAGGTTTTGCTTTGTTTGCATCTACACTTGTGTGTTTAGATCCCGCCTCTTGCACCGGACCGATTGGCTGCTGCATTGGCGTTTGTGAAACCTCACCTTATCATCGTTTGTCTCTGATTTGGCATTCGACTTGTATCCTTCCGGTTCTTGCTTGTGTTCTTGGGTTCGCTTGCAGGAATTAGCCTTCGTGGCGAGGTCAATCACGTCCTGCGTGGTTGATAACCAACGGAGACAGTGGTGTAACGATTGCAAGGTTTTGATCCGCCGGACCGGAGCCTTGGGTTGGTGGAGAATCCGGACCTGTTATTTTAAACTAGCTAATTTAGAAGGCAAAGAGTTAAAGCATGCCTAGCATGCAGAGCACCTAAAGTGATATTTTGCATAGGGGCTCCTTGTAATCATCTGTAAACACCTTATGAATAAATAAAGCTCATGGTTCAGATAATGCCTACCTCTCAAACACTTCATACTTCTAGTGTACGCACTAGAAGAACGAAGTTGGCTGTGAGGGAAGTGTCATTCATTTGAACCAATTTTACAGACTTCGAACCACTGGCTTGAAAGCATTCGTAAAAAGAGTCCAAGGAGACCAAATAATGCGGATTCCAAGCTCCGACTTGAAAGCATCCGTAAAAAGAGTCCAAGGAGACCACTATGCGAATTCCAAACCACTGGTTTGATAGCATTCACAAAAAGAGCCGAAAGAGGCCAAAAAAACAGACTTCGAGTTGATGGCTTAAAGTGTCTGTAAAAAGAGTCCAAAGCAACCAATTTTATCGGATGATAAGGTATCGGAAAAAGAGTCCGAAGTGACTACATTCAAACAAAAGGTACTAAGTTACCAGTTTTCAGACTCCAAGTTAGTAGAGTCAAAGACATTTTTTGAGATCTTAGTCAATCTGTAAGTTGATAAGGGGCTATGAGCCTCCAAAATTGTACTCCTAACTAACGTTATTTTCATTGCGCGTAACGACCTTCGACCAAATTTCGAAGTTGCTTACACCCAAAGAGGGGCTGGGAAGTAGGGAGACAATTTTGAAACTTTAATCTTTATCATTTAAATAGATTACATTACATCATGAAAAATCTATGTCTATACCAAGAAGAAAATGAAGACCTCTTCTATTTCTAGAGCTACTATTGAAACTAGAACTACTTCGAAGATGATTCGTTCCGGAGCTAGGAGTTTTAATAACTTTACGTTTAACCCTTTTCCCTCCTTTAGAAGCTCGAAAGTCTTTCTGCTCTTGCTGAAGTTCAGCCCAGGTTCGAAGTCACTCGGGGCTTCTTTCCCAGCTTCGAAGTTGTTCAGAGCTCTTCTCTACTTGTTCTTCAGCGGTATTTTCTTCTTTGGACCATTCAATATCTTCAGAAGTTGAAGGTTCTAAATTAACTTCTTATTCCTCTTCTTTAATATAAGATAATATATCTTTGCATATTTCAGGCATAACTTCACCGGAGTTTCCTCGAGGAATTGAAAATCGAAGGAGTTTGCGAGGTCTTAGAGCATCGAAAGTAGCCCAAAAAGGTCGGAAAGCCTAAAAACATTTCCAAATAAGTCTTTTCATTCATAAAGGATAAAAGCATAAGTTTTTACATAATCGGGGCCCTAAGGAGAACTAGACCTTCGGGTCCGAAGGGGGCTGACTGCTCGAAGGTTGTGACCACGCTTGCTTCTGGCGAAGTCCTTCGTCAATCCAGGTCTTGATCGCTGATCAGCCTTCAGCTCTCCAAGATGATTGGAAGGCTTCCCAAGCTGCGGCCACATCGGCGGAAGGGGCTAAGAGTCGATCATCGTCGAAGACGATAGGAGTCGCCTCTAAGTCTGGTGCTACTGATAGTCCTAAATCCTCGTAGTAGCGAAGCACTCTGAGAGCAGCTACTTAGCCGGAGATTTCTCCATACCAAATACCCGCTGTCTTCATAGTCTCCACTGCTGCTTGGATCATCTTCAGTCTTCGCAGTAGAGGGATGTCACCAGTTGAAGGTAAAGTCCAAGAAGTGTCGAAGTACTCCAAGACACCCTGAAGGTTGTCCATGGTTTCTAAGGCTGCCTTCTCACACTTCGCCTTGTTTTCAGACAAAGTATCCTTCAACGAAGACAACTCGTCTATCAAAGAAGATAGCCTAGCTGCCTCTGTAACCAAGGAGTTCTTCTGCCCAAGTAAATTATTGGCCTCCATCAACTTCGTATGCTCCTCTCAGAGCTTGACCAGCTCGATCCCTACAGTCACCTGCTCCCTCCGTAGTTTTTCTACTTCGGCCCGAAGCACGATCTATTTAGCTTCGAGCTTCCGATTGACAGCCTCCAAGCCAAGTCTGGCTTTCCTTTCTGCGGCCACCATTTCGTCCAAGCCGGAGATCCGAACCTCGGAGCTGAAAAGGCTACCCTGAAGGGCTGTTATCTTCTCCTTGAGTCGGTTACACTCCCGCTCGTTTAATACGGCCACAGCTCGGGCCAAGACTATTTGATGCGAAGGAAGAAAAGAGCAATGTAAGTAAACCATTTTCATGTTTAAACTAACTCTATTGTTGTAGATACTTCGTACCTGATAAGCTGCCCACTCCAATGCCTCATCCAACTCCGACCCCTCGGCTTCCCCGAGAATAGCTACCAAGTCGGTCTCCCCAACTTCGCGATTAGCTTGAGCCAAAGGCTCTAGCAAAGCCTGAAGCCCAGTCCTTCGCTCTAGAAAAGGAGCTAGGAGGGGGAGCCTTGACAAGCCTCTTTGATCATCTTCGGTCGGAGAAGGGCTGGAGTGCAGTGATGTGTCCCCGGAGACCTCTGTGGATTGGCCCCCTTCCATAGACTGGCCTCTGTCAGTAGACTCTGACGGGGTTAGTCCGGAAGTCAGAGCAGTCAAAGGATCCCCTTTTCCTTTACCTTTTCTAGGCCCTATTCTTATGGTCTCCTCGAAATTGACTTCGGAGATGTCGAAGCTTCAGGCGTAGTCTTCGTGGCAGGGGTCATCTCCATTGGGGTTGATCTTGTAAAATCAAAGGTATTGTATATTGCGTAAACTTTGCAGGACACGAAAAGAAGGAAAAAGCACTCTACTAAGGTATACCTTCGACATTCTGTCGCCAGATGAGTACGGTACTGCTCGGAGGCTCGAATGCTTCTTCGAAGTCTTCCTCAGATTCAGAGCTAGAGACCGAAGGATTAACTGTTGAAATTTCTCTTAGAACTGCAGTTATCACTTCGTCTGGAGCCGAGACTTGATCGTTTGTCACCAAGACTCCGCCTTTTTCTACAGTAGGGGTCTCTTGGCCAGGCAGGACATTCGAAGTCTCTACCTGCTCGAGGTTGTCCTTCGCAGCAGGCACGGCCACTGCGTCGCCCTCGGCGGGAACTTCAACCTCCGCGTGCACCCCTTCATCCTCGGTAATAAGGGCTTTGAACCCCTTTGTATTTCTATGTGACCTTCATCTTCAGATGACTCCAAAGACGAAGTAGAGGACTTGGAAGGGACCATGAACTTTGGTTTTCGGGCTAACTTCTTCATAGGTGTCTTAGACGGTGCCGAAGTCCCGGCTTCAGCTTTCCTCTTCTTAGGACCTGGCTCAGATGTGCTCCAGTCCGGAAGAGAAGGAGCGTCAACTCGAGTACACCAGTTTCACCCTCCATTCCTTCTCAGCGAGGGTAGGGGCTCCGAGGATCTTCTCTGAAGCCCGTACAACTTGCTCCTAAGTCAAGGTGGCACGTGGAGCTGAAAGATAAGATTTTATTTCAGTTACATCATTTTTATGAGATTATTGCGTATAAAACATTTTGTAGTCTCCAAAGTTACCTACAGTACTCAAAGAGATCTCTCGGAGTCCACCCTCCGGATTCTCTTCGAAGTTAATTGTCCAGGTTGCAATCAGAGGTGGAATCCGGAGCCTGATGAACTCCTCTGCTAAGTCCCGTATGCTCATGTGGTGACTTATTGTTTGAAGTAGGTTGAGGCGAGCTTCGAGCTGGCCCGGGTCCGTATGAACTTCGGCTTCCCTCTAGAAATATATGTCTTCCAAAGGCCTGGCCAAAGTGTTGTACGCTCCAATTTTGGCATAGAACCAGCGAAAAATCCAATCCTTATACCATCTGGCGTTGAGGGCCTTTGCCAGAAACTAAATCTAATACTCATCCCGGAGCCGGAAGTTGATACTGCCAAACACAATTACCATTTTCTCTCCTCCGAAGCCTTGGTAAGTCTTTGGCTGGCAGGAAGCCTTATGGAGTGCTGTAAAGATTTCTGCCCTCCCTTCACAACCTTCAGCTCGCATTTCCCATTCGAAGATTGCAAGATGTGCTATGGCGTTCGGGGATAGTTGAGGAAGAGTTACGTGAAAAAGTTTCAGTACCTCAGACAAAAATTCTACCACAGGAAGCCCCAACCTAGCCTCGAAGAATGCTTCAAATACAACTACCTCTCCGGGCCGAGGTGAGGGGATTGCTTCCTGGCCGGGCTGATGAATCTTGATCCCCGGACTAATCTTCCCCGCAATCGCAGCCGCGATGGTCTTCTTCTTGCAGGTCGACGGCCCCAGGCTGTAAGATTGATCCAGGTACTTGGAAAGTCACTGGGAAGAGGTCATGGGGGCTGGCCGGATGGGGATTCCCTGCAGGCGCCGCTGCTGCTGCCGCCGCCATGGCTTGCTGCCTAGCCAAGGTTGAAGCTGCTACGGGAGTTGTTGGGACGACGGATCGAACCAGCAGGTTTCAGTGGAAAACAAGGGTAGTGTATTCAATGCTCTGGGCTGCGTGTCCGTTACAACTGTAGTGGGGGGGGTATTTATAGGGCGCCCCGCCCAGAGGACCAAACGCCTCCGGACTGCTAACGGCCACCCGACCAACCCTGACCAGTAGTACAGACAAAAAGGTACATAGTACAGACAAGAAGATTCGACTCTGACAGCGTATCGGCCGCGTCAGATGCTTCCTGCGCCGCCCGACACAGCTTAGAAGATCGCGATCCTGTCCTTTCGCACGACCACTGGTCCTTTTCCCGCCAAGACTCCCTTTGGGCTCGTCTTGTCGGGCCCGCCGAGAGCGCCGGGCCTCTAGCCTCCGGAGGGCGAGCCCTTGTGTTCTACGCTGAAGGGCGACCTCCAGCTTCACTCCCTTAGAAAGTGACCTCCGGCCACGCTTCTCCGGACGGCGACCTCCGGCCATGCTCCTCCGGGGGTGGCCTCCGGCCGTGCTCCTCCGGGGGTGACCTCCGGCCGTGCTCCTCCGGGGATGACCTTCGGCCACGCTCCCCCGGAGGGCGACCTCCGGCCACGAAAGCTGGGCCCTCCGGCTGGGGGGCCCACCCCGCCGGCTCCAGGGATTATCTCCCCCAACAGTAGCCCCTCGCTTCTTCCCGCTCGTAGTCCTGCAATAGGAGGGGGTGGAAGCGCACAAGATAATCCCGTTAATTCACAAGAGTGCGTACCTCGCTGTAGGGCGCCGCATCCGCCGGGGCGCCGAAGGGCACTGAGACGGGGAGCCGAAAGACCGGGGAATTAGGCCCTGCTTCGGGCTTTCGGCCACCTCCGAGGCGCCGAGGAGGGGGTTGATCGAACCGACCGGAGACTGGCGCATCTTGACTGCGGGGGTTTCAGTCCCGAGGAGCCGGGCGAGCGGGCCGAGAGCAGTTAATGCGCGCACCGGCGGCACCGAAGAGGCGAATCGCCAGGAGATCGCCCTCGCGCCCCGATGCGCCACCCAGCTTAAATGCGGCGTCAGGCAAACCGCCACGTCCGTGCGTTAACAGAAACGGAAGTTGGACCGCCACGTTCGTGCGCTGACCGAAACGGACGTCGAACCGCCAGCCTTTCCGAAAGATATATATATGCCTTTGCCCTTCACGGCTTCTTCTTCCTTCACCCTCACGCGCCAAACCGCAACCGCTTAGTCCACTGCCCTGTCGCCCTCTGAGCCTCACGCTCCTCCCAACTTCTCTCCAAAAATGTCGGGGAAGCCGGCTGCCAAAATGACGATGGACCCGCGCTTCCTGCAGCGCCAAATGACGGCCGCGGCGGCGGCGGCGGCGACTGACGCGCCAGAGGTGCGCGGCGCGCGCGAGCTCCGCCCCGCTTCCAAGCGATTCCGAGAACAAACGCTGGAGCTCGGGGCGTCCGCCTGTACTGAAGCTTCGATCGAGCAGGCGACCAGGAATCGCGTCGGCCCAGAGACGCCGGCGAGGAGGCCGGGGCGAGAGACGACTCCACGGCCGCGGGAAGGCGAAGTCGTCGTCTTCGAGGCCTTCTTCGACGCGGGCCTGGGGTTCCCTGCCTCGGAGCTTCTTGCCGGGGTCCTGGAAGCATTCCACCTGGAGCTCCCGCAGCTGTCTCCAAACGCCGTGGCCCGCCTCGCCATCTTCGAGTGGGCCATGCGCGCCGAAGGCTGCGAAGGGAGGGCGGAGGTCTTCGCTGAGATGCACGAAGCCCTCTGCCAACCGAAGAAAAAGGACGGCCGGGTGCTGGCCTTCGGGAGCATCAACTTCCAGCTCCGGAGGAGGTACGCGGACTCCTTCCCGGCGAAGGCCACCAACGAAAGGTGGTACTCGAAATGGGTGAACCGGTGGTTCTACGTTCGCGTAGGACTCACCTCCGGCTTGGCCGGAATACCGCGCCACATTTGGTTCCGGAGAGAGGCGCGGATCGAAGTCAACTCCGGGGCCATCTCGTCGAGGGTACAACTTCTCCAGATCGTCGCCCGCCGGATGAGCATGCGGGACCTGGCGGAGGAGTTCGTGGCCCTCGAGATCCCCCCGCTGAAGGAGGAGTGGCCCGCCTTGCTTCGGAGCAGCCGGGATGCGTCGGTGCCGACGGAGCTCTCTCGCCAACTTGGTAAGTCTTAGCTTCCTTTCGCCTTTAGTCTCACTTTCGCACCCTTGAGGGATACCTCGGCCCTGACGAAGAGGTGCAGGGTCGCTCGTCGCTCGAACGCCCGAAGAAATTGCCCGCCTGGCGGAAAGGATCCTAGGGGTCCCCACGGCAGCCGAGCGGGCCCGCCGGTTGGAGCTGGTGGGCTCCTGGGAGCGCTCCAACAGAGTATGGGGGGCGCTCGAGCTCACGCCCCCGCCTCTACCGGAGGGGGAGATCCTCCGGGACGTCTCGAAGAGGAAGGCGGTCGATGCGGACGCCGGCGCTTCTCCGAGCCGCTCGAAGAAGAAGAGGGTCGTGAAGGTGCCGAAGCGCGCGTCGCCGGGACCTTCTTCGGCTTCTCGCTCGGAGGGAGGGGGCTCCAGCGAGGGAGTCCAGTCGGAGTCGGAAGATCTCCCGGAGGTTCCGGCTCCGGCTCCCCCGATCCCGCCGAGCACCGAGGGGCGCGAAGATGCTCTCCTTCACCCGGGCCCAACGGGGCCTACGCCGGACGCCAACCAAGAGTCGCGCATCGCCGGAGTGACACCCCGCCCGGGGACCGCCTCTTCTCCGATACCCGTTTCGGCGGGCGGCTCCGCGGGCTCCGTCGAGAGCAGGGCTACGGATAGCCTGGGCCACGGGGGCCTAGCTGACCCACTCGCCGGCGTTGAAGGGAGCGCCGACAAGGAGGCGGAATTGGCCGCGGCGGTAGCGGGCTCTCCGCCGAACTCCATCGACAACCTCTTCTTCCGCCCGAGTCCGTCGGGCCACTTCCAACCCCCGGACCGCGTCAACGAAACTGCGGGCGCGGGTACGGTGACTTCGTCACGCCTCTCCATGCGCAAGGAGCTTCCCCGTATTTAACCTCCGTTACTCGCGCAGGCATTTCGGCCGGAGGCATGGAGCCAGTCGACCGTCACCCGGTAGATGCTCCGGACGCAAGGTCTGGAGCCCCTGTCACTGCGAAGGGGGGCTTGAACCTGCAGGACGAGGCAGAGTCCCGGAGCGCCGAGGGGGCTCCTCGGGAGCCTGTCGGGGGCGCCGAAATCCGGCATCAGCCCCCCACTGACCTACGAACTGCGCGCGGCTCCGTACCGCTTCTGCGCCCCTTCCTGTCGGTCGGAGAGGACTTCGCCTCGAGGGTGGCTCCGATCCACGACTACTACCTGCGGCTACGCGACGCCCCGGTGATAGGCGAGCTCGGGCGATCGGACAGCCTGGACCTCGGGAGGGCCATCGAGACGGCCGCGGGCCAGGTATTTCCTTTGGACATCCTTGATGCCCTCGTCGCGGCTCTTCTGACTACTCTTCCGCATGCAGGTGGTGGCGCTGGCGCAGGGGCAAATGTCCGCTCTGCTTCTTGAGCGCGAGTATCACGAGACGTACGCCGCAGGGCTCGCGTCCCGAGTGGCGGCCGCGGAGAGGTTGGCCCGCGAGCGCTCTCTGGAAGTCGAGGCCCTTCGATCCCAGGCGTCGAAGGTGGCGGCGCTCGAGGCCCAAGCAGCGGAGGCGGACTTGCTCAGGGCCCGCGTCGCGGAGCTGGAGGGACTCCGGGCCAAGGCCGCCCGTGCCGAAGAGCTGGAGGCGGAGGTCGGCGCCCTCCGAACCAAAGCTGCTGAGGCGGAGGTGCTCCGGGCCCGGGCTTCGGAAGCGGATCAGCTCGAAGAGGAGGTCTCCCGGCTCCAAGCTCGGGCCTCGGAGGCGGAGCGCGAGGTTGGAGTCCTCGGAGCCCGGGTGACTCATCTAGAGGAGGTCGAGGCTGGCCTCAATTCGCGGAACGGGAAGGCCGCCGAGGAGCTCGCCGAAGCCGGGAAGACGGCGGCCGAGGCCGCCGAGTCGTTGCGGAAGATGTTGGCGCGATACGGCACTGGTTGCGGCACGTTCGACATCGCCCGGGAGCCCCTGGTCCGCCGAGTGAAGTTCGTCCGATCCGCCGTCCGGCAGATACAGCTTGCCATGGATCAGTACGGCGAGGTGTCCGCTCGGGTGGCAGCATACGGACTCCTCCGACATCTCGAGGCGTCCGGGCTTCCGCTTCCTTCGTCTTCGAGCCCACATCCGGTCGCCTTCACGGGGGACCACCTTCGGACGCCAAGCTTTGCCCTGACTCAAGCTTGGAGGGCGCTCAAGGCGACTTGGCAAACCGAAGGCCCTGCGGCGATCCAGGCTTGGCTGGAGGAGGCACTCCGTGCGCGCGACCCTCCAGCCCCTTCGAACCCTCCAGCCCCGGCTCATTTGCCGGACCCGCAGGTGTAGCTCTAGGGGTCGGTTTTAGCCTTATCCTGTAATAGCTTAGGGAACTTAGTCATATTAATAAAGACTACTTTTTCGGGACTTACTCAGGGTGTTTGCGGTCGCGATCTTGATGTCGAGGTACTCGAACCGGACGACGCCCTTCGGCATCGTTGGGCCATCCTCGAAGCTGTGCGGGCGAACCGGCCCGCGCGCTTCGTTCTTCCCCGCGGCAGTGACGGATGCGTGGACTCCGACGTCCTTCAGGGGGTTCTGAAGCATGTGAAGGACGAAGAGAGGGGGGCTCACTCGCCGTCTTCGTCCTCCGAACCGGTTAACTGGTCCGATACAGAAGCTGACTTAGGGGGAGCGCCCCCGGAGGGGGGCGGCCTACGCAGCTGGGCTCAGCTCCAGGAGGACCAGAGAACTTTCCGCGCCCAAAAGAAGGAAGAGGAGCGCAGGAAGAGGAAGGAAAAGTCCGGTCGAGGGGCGAGCACGACTTCCGGTCGGTCTACCCGAAGGGGCCCGCGGTTCCTTCTTGGCCTGGACGAGAACTTTTCTTAACTTCCTCCTGTAATGAACATTGTACACTTATGGGCTTGTTGCAGCTTGCGTCTCGCTTTCTCTCCCTCTTCCTCTCCCCCCCCCCCGCTTGGCGGGTAGCTGGTTTACTAGCTGGGCGCTAAGTAGCTTAGGAGAGGGAAAGCGGACGGTGCGCGCCCAGCCGGAGCTCGGAGCCCGAACGCGAGGGTGTGTCGAGGGTGCGTCGAGGCATAGCTCGGAACCCGAGTGGGAGGGTGCGTCGAGGCATAGCTCGGAACCCGAATGTGGGGGTGCGTCGAGGCATAGCTCGGAACCCGAATGCGAGGGTGCGTCGAGGCGGAGCTCGGAGCCTGAACGCGAGGGCGCGTCGAGCCGGAGCTCGGAACCCGAGTGTGAGGGTGCGTCGAGGCGGAGCTCGGAACCCGAATGCGAGGGCGCGTCGAGCCGGAGCTCGGAGCCCGAATATGAGGGCGCGTCGAGCCGGAGCTCGGAGCCCGAACGGGAGGGTGCGTCGAGTCGGAGCTCGGAACCCGAATGCGAGGGCGCGTCGAGCCGGAGCTCGGAGCCCGAATATGAGGGCGCGTCGAGCCGGAGCTCGGAGCCCGAATGTGAGGGCGCGTCGAGCCGGAGCTCGGAGCCCGAATGTGAGGGCGCGTCGAGCCGGAGCTCGGAGCCCGAATGTGAGGGCGCGTCGAGCCGGAGCTCGGAGCCCGAATATGAGGGCGCGTCGAGCCGGAGCTCGGAGCCCGAATGTGAGGGCGCGTCGAGCCGGAGCTCGGAGCCCGAATGTGAGGGTGCGTCAAGGCATAGCTCGGAACCCGAACGGGAGGGTGCGTCGAGTCGGAGCTCGGAACCCGAAGGCGAGGGCGCGTCGCGAGTTGTGTCGGTCAATAGTTGGCTGAAAATGTTATTTCTCAGATGGGGGATACAACCGGGCGGCGATAGCCGTGAATAAAGTACATTGGTAGTGTTACGGAAAGTAACGCTTCAGGTCCCCAGCGTGCCACGAATGCTTCAGCTCTTCGCCTTCCAGTGTAGCGAGGCGGTAGGACCCCGGCCGCCCGGACTTCGTAACGATGTACGGTCCGTCCCATTTGTTGCCCAACTTGGGGGGAGCGACCACGGTGCGAAGGACGAGATGCCCTGGTTGGAACTCGTTGCGCTTGACCTTGGTGTCATACCACCCCTTGGTCTCCTTCTGATAGTGGGACAGGTTAGCGACGGCGCGCAACCGCGTTCCTTCCGCTAGGTCAAGGGAGACGGCGCGCTCATCTTCAACTTCGGGTGCTACGACGCGCAGTGAACCGGCGCGGAGCTCCGTTGGCGTCATCGCTTCGTCGCCGAACATAAGGCGGAACGGGGTGAAGCCCGTTGCCCGGGAAACGGTCGTCCGGATGGACCATAAGACCTTGGGTAGCTCGTCGGGCCACGTGCCTCGGGCCAACCCGACAATACGCTTATGAAGGCCGGACAGAATGTGCCCGTTGGCTCGCTCCACTGCTCCGTTAGACTGGGGATGCCGCACGGCCGCGAAGCAAAGCTGAACTCCCAGCTCGCCACAGAATGTCCGGAAGCTGCCGGCATCAAACTGCGTTCCGTTGTCCAATGTGAGCTGCTTGGGTACTCCGAACCGGCACACGATATGTTGCCAGAAAAACTTTTGGACACTTCGGGATGTGATGGTGGTGAGAGGCTCCGCTTCGACCCACTTGGAGAAGTACTCGACTGCGACGACGACGAAGCGTAGGCTTCCTTTCGCTCTGGGGAGCGGGCCGACGAGGTCCATGCCCCAGCGGGCCAAGGGCCACACGGGAGGGATAGGTAGCAATCTTGCTGGGGGGCGGTGACTGCGTCGACCCATCCACTGGCAACCTTGGCAGGCGCGGACGAGTTCCTCGGCGTCAGCGATGATGGTGGGCCAGTACACGCCTTGCCGGAGAGCTTTGCCTGCGAGGGCCCGCGGCGCTAAGTGACTGCCGCACAGCCCTTCATGTATCTCTCGGAGCATGGCGACACCGTCGGAATGCGCGACGCAGCGGAGCAGCGGGGAACATACTCCGGACTTGTACAAGATGCCATTGATGACCTCGAATGATCGCGCGCGGAGTTGTAGGCGAACCTGCTCCGGACTGGGATGGACTTCGTCGCCACCGGCGAGCGCGCGGAGGATGGGCTCGCGCCAATCGACGCTTGCCGTACAGAGTACTGGGGCCGGGGGCTCCTCCGGGGCGACGGGGTCGATCGCCTCGCTTCGATGAATTACCGAAGGCTGGGCGAGTTCCTCGAAGAAAGCCCCTGGTGGCAAGGCCTGGGCGCCGGCCCCGGCCTTAGCGAGGGCATCCGCTTGGGCGTTGTCGCTTCGCGGGATGTTCTGGACGGAGATTCCCTTGAAGGAGGCTTCGGACTTGCGGATGGAGTCGAGGGAGGAAGCGAGGTCCGGGTGCTTCGCTCGAAAAGACTTGTCGATGTGCCCGGCGACCACTTGGGAGTCGGTCTTCACGATCACGCGCGCGGCGCCCAAAGCGAGCGCCTTGCGAAGTCCCAAGAGGACGCCTTCGTATTCTGCGACGTTGTTGGTGGCCTTGAAGCTTAGCCGAGCGGAGTACAGGGCCTGCTGACCCGAAGGGGAAATGATGACAGCTCCGGCCCCAGCCCCGGAGGCCTGGTAAGCGCCATCCGTAAAAATGGTCCAAATCTCTTCGCCCGTGCTGGCGCTTGCGGGCTCTCGAGCCCACGTCCACTCTGCGACGAAGTCAGCGAGAATCTGGGATTTGATGGCCGTCCGGGCAACGAAGGAGATCCCGAACGGGGCCAGCTCTACCGCCCACTTCCCACCGCACTCTTCTTCCTGAACCAAGGCCGCGCTTGCGGCGGTGCCTGAGGCGGCGAGATAAACCAGCAAGGGGCTGCCGGCCCGTGGTGTGGCGAGGGCCACGAGGCTGGAGAGATAATCCTTGATTTGCTGGAAACAATCCTGGCACTCGGGGGTCCATTCGAAATGCTTGGAACCTCGAAGCGCTTTGAAGATGGGCAAACTTCGCTCTGCTGATTTGGCGAGAAAACGCCCCAAGGCGGCCAAGCGTCCGGCCAACTTCTGCGCCTGCCGCAGGTTCTGAGGTGGTGCCATGCCCTGCAATGCTTGAACTTGCGTTGGACTTGCTTCGATGCCGCGGCTGGAGACGAGGTACCCGAGCAGCTTCCCGGCGCGTGCTCCGAAGACGCACTTGTCAGGGTTGAGCCGTATCCCACACCGCCGGAGGCTGTCGAAGGTTTCGGCTATGTCGGACCCGTGCTGACCTGCGGAGGCAGTCTTGATGACGATGTCGTCCATGTAAGCTTCCACGTTCCGCCCGAGCTGATGACCGAGGGCCTTTGAGATTAACCTTGAAAAGGTTGCTCCGGCGTTACGGAGACCGAAGGGCATCCGGAGGTAACAGAACACTCCGGCCGGGGTGACGAAGCTGGTTTTCACCTGGTCTTCAGGCTTGAGCCAGATCTGATGATAACCGGAATAGGCATCAAGGAAGCTGAGGAGCTCGGCTCCGGCTGTGGAATCTACTAGCTGATCAATACGAGGCAGCGGGTAGGGATCACGGGGGCAAGCTTTATTTAAAGAAGTAAAGTCGATACACATGCGCCATTTGCCAGATGTTTTCTTCTGGACAAACACAGGGTTTGACAACCAGTCGGTGTGGCTTACTTCCCTGATGACCCCGGCGCGGAGCAACTTGTCGGTCTCGGCCTTGGCGAGCTCAGCCCTCTCAGCGGACAGCCTCCGAAGCCCCTGGCGGACTGGTCGTGCCTTCGGATCGACCGCCAGTGAATGCTCAATGACAGCCCGATCGACGCCGGGAATGTCGTCGTCCGACCATGCGAAGATGTCGAGGTTGCTGCAGACGATGGCCTCGAGCTGTGCCGATAATTCTGGCTCCAGGCCCCCTCCGAACTTGATCGGGTACTCCTTCCCCCCGCAAGTCAGGGTCTTGGTGATGACTTCGCCTTCTGGGAGGGGTTTGACGGGGCGTCCTTTCTGCGCAGGGCTGGCTTCCGATGGGAGGTTGGCGTCTCCGGGACCTTCGCGGACACTGTGGACCTGCCGCGGCTCCAGTGGCGCCGCGTGGCCGTATTCGACCCGGCGGGCGGCAGCTTGATCGCCCAGCACAGACAACACCCCTCCGGGAGTCGGCATCTTAAGGCAGAGGTAGTTGTGGTGAGCGATGGCGCCGAAGCGGTTGAGCATCCCCCGGCCGAAGATGGCGTTGTAGGCGTATGGAGCGTCGACGACGTCGAACAGAATTTCCTCCCGACGCTGGAGGGGTGCGGTGCCGAACGCCACTTCCAATGAGACCTGGCCCAAGGCGTCGAGCGGAGGGCCTGAGAAGCCTTGGAGTGGCCGCGAGGCTGGCAGCAGGTGCTTGCGGGACAAGCACAGTTGGTCGAAGGCCTGCACGAAGATGATGTCAGCGGAACTTCCTCCGTCGACTAAAATGCGACGCACCTCGGCTCCGGCGATGTCCGCCGAAATGACGAGTGGGTCGGCTTGAGGAAACTTGACGCCGGCGGCATCTTCGGCGGTGAAGCTGATGGGGACGTGGGACCACTCCGGGAGGACTGAAGGGCTGGACGTGCCGATGTGCCCAACTTCCCGAACGTAATCCCGACGCTGCCGCTTGGACAGCGCTCCGAGGGCTCCTCCTCCGGATATGGGAAGAACCACGCGCTTGCCACGATCCGGACCGGCTTCGAGTGTGAGGGCCGGGACCCCGCCGAATCCTTCGGCCGGGGTTACGGCCTCCGGCTCTTCCTGACGCCCGACTATTTGGACCTGGTCCGGCCGAGGAGCGGAGTGCCCCCGGTCGGAGGAGCCGCGACCGGACTGGCGCTCGAGGTAATCGCTGCGAAGAGCGAGTATGGTGCGGCAGGAGTCGGTGTCGTGGCTCCGGTTCTCGCCATGGACGCTGCAGTAAAAGGTTCCCCTGGCAGGTGCGCGGGGTGAAGCCTTGGGCCCGACCTGGCGACTTCCGCCGGGCATGTGCAGGTGCTTGGCGGGCGCTTGAGGGGTGATGTTAAGGACTTCCCCCCGAAAATGCTTCCGGTTCCGCCGAGAATCTTGACGACCGAGGTCCGGGCGAGCGGGCTCCGGGCGCCGGAAGTCAGGGGCGCGACGCGGGCCCCGGCTGGGCTCCGGAGGCACTTCGTACGCTCGGGCGTTGGGAGCCCGGACGGGGACTACCATCGCCTGCCGGCGTATCTGGCCCTCTTCGGACCGAGCGTACTCTTCGAAGTACGTCATGAGCTGCGCCACCGAAGAGATGGGCTTCCGGTGGAGCTTGTCGAGGAGTCCTGGGTGGGTGACGCCTTCCCGGGCCGCGTCGATGACTGAAGAAGCGGAAAGCCCCTTGATCTGAGCCTTGGTGTGCGCAAAGCGCTGGGAGTACTGCCGCAGTGTCTCTCCGGGCTGCTGCTTCACTTGAAAAAGGCTCCCGGTAGACATGGGGGCCACGAAGGTCCCTTGGAAGTTGTTGACGAACTTCTTCTTCAGCTGCTCCCACGAGTGGATGGTCCCTGGCCGGAGAGACCAGAACCATCGTAGGGCGATCCCTTCGAGCGCCAGAGGGAAACACTTGGCCATGGCGTCCCGGCTCCCCCCGGACGCTTCTATTGCCAGAGCGTAGGAGCGAGAGAACTCGCCAGGGTCGGAGTCCCCGGAGTACTTGGGGAGCTTGGCGGCGCGGAAGCTCGAGCTGAAGCGCACCCTCTGGAGGTCTGGGTGCAAGGGAGAGTCCTCGTCGTATGAAGCGTTCTCTTCCTCCGGGGGGTCCTCGTCGTCGCTTAGGTCCGTGACCGCAGCTCTCGCGACGCGAAAGGCCGCCGGAGGGGCCGGGGGTCGGAGTGACGCTTCCTGACGCCACAGAGCCAGCTCCGCCTTTAGCCTGGCGTTCTCGGCAGCCAGGGCATCAGCCTGGCTCCCGCTTCCCCCGGAAGTTGTGTCGGGGTCCCGCGAGCGGACGTAGTCCGTCTGAAGGGACACTACTGCCGGAGGTCCACCTGAGAGATGCTGCTCCGGCGGCCCGCTCGGAGACCCGGCCAGGTTGGCGGCGGTCGGCTCGGGCGGGCCGTCAGTGCCTTGAGCCCCGGGCGCCTCCTCTTGCGACGGGGTGGAGCCTTGGGGGGGCACCTCTCCGACGGTGGTGGTGATGGGGACTGAAGGATTGGGGTCGACGGTTGGGGCGGGCTCGCCCCCAGCAGTTCGGGTCGACCTGCGCAGGGGGGCCGTGCTTGCTCCCTTCCGGTTAGACATGCTTTGGGTGTATAGGTGTAGAGGACGCTAGCTTTTCGGACTAGCTCCCCACGGACGGCGCCAACTGTTGGGACGACGGATCGAACCAGCAGGTTTCAGTGGAAAACAAGGGTAGTGTATTCAATGCTCTGGGCTGCGTGTCCGTTACAACTGTAGTGGGGGGGGTATTTATAGGGCGCCCCGCCCAGAGGACCAAACGCCTCCGGACTGCTAACGGCCACCCGACCAACCCTGACCAGTAGTACAGACAAAAAGGTACATAGTACAGACAAGAAGATTCGACTCTGACAGCGTATCGGCCGCGTCAGATGCTTCCTGCGCCGCCCGACACAGCTCAGAAGATCGCGATCCTGTCCTTTCGCACGACCACTGGTCCTTTTCCCGCCAAGACTCCCTTTGGGCTCGTCTTGCCGGGCCCGCCGAGAGCGCCGGGCCTCTAGCCTCCGGAGGGCGAGCCCTTGTGTTCTACGCTGAAGGGCGACCTCCAGCTTCACTCCCTTAGAAAGTGACCTCCGGCCACGCTTCTCCGGACGGCGACCTCCGGCCATGCTCCTCCGGGGGTGGCCTCCGGCCGTGCTCCTCCGGGGGTGACCTCCGGCCGTGCTCCTCCGGGGATGACCTTCGGCCACGCTCCCCCGGAGGGCGACCTCCGGCCACGAAAGCTGGGCCCTCCGGCTGGGGGGCCCACCCCGCCGGCTCCAGGGATTATCTCCCCCAACAGGAGCTTTGTGACTAGTCTTCACCATGGAACGGAATGGAAAGCTTGGAACTAGAGCTCGAGAAGTAAGAAGGGGAATAATGCAAGAGTAGTGAGTAAAGTATCTCGAATACTCCTTTGCCCCTCTATTTATAGCCTGTACTCACAAATTCTTACCGTTCATACATGTCGTTCCGTCTTCTGTACCGTTATCATTTCCAAAAATGAAGCGACATCGTAACTCCTTCCGAAAGAAAAGAGTAAAACTATTTTTGTGAGTCTAATGGTCTTTTCAGCTTTGCAAAAATTGTCTTCGAAGCTGCTTTGATGAAACCTTCGCATGGAAGTCGATTCGAAGTTTGTAAATTTCTGAATGCTTCCAAGGTTGGTATATTTTATTGAGCCCCTGGGCATAACTATGTTTCTTGTGTATACTGATCTCCTAACTTTACAAATCATTCGGAGAAGCGTATTCGAGGGGCTACTGTTGGGGGAAAATACTTCATCCCCAGGGTTTCTATAGTTATAAGATAAGGACAATTTACTAGACCGAAGTTCAAATATTAACTCCGGCCTCGCGTATGATCAAGCTTGAAGAATCAATGTAGGCTTCTATTCGGAGTATGACTTCGAAGGCTCAATCTTCAGAGAGCTTATCTGCCAGCGAGGATGGAAGACTTATCTTCTTTCTAATTAGATTAGTCTTTTACTATTTTAACCCTATTAGGGGTACCGAATAGTTTCAACTATATCGGTTGTAATTAAGGGGTAAAAAGGTCTTTCCCTTAAGATTTTTACCTATAAATACCCCCATTGTTACCCTGTAATTGACATCGAATACTCAGTTATTCAATACACGACTTTGAACTACTTCGAGCTATTATCCTATTCAGAGGCTTGAAATAGTCCGCTTCACAAACTCTCCGTTTGTTAGTTCTTAATCTTTGAGAACATGTTAGCGTAATCCTTTACGCCAACACATACCAAATGTTGTTGAATAAACACCAGAAGAAGGGCAAGAAAACAGGCACCCGGCCAAAAATGCCAAGACAATCGAAGGGTCCAAGACAGCCAAATCCTTCGGAGAATGAGTTCAGACCCCAACAGCCGAATCCCCCAAAGGGTGAGTTCATACCCCAATGGCCGAAACCTTCGCATAGTGAGTTTGGACCCCAATGGTCGAACCCTTGGCATAGTGAGTTTGGGCCCCAATGGTCGAACTCTCCGCATAGTGAGTTTGGACCCCAATGGTTGAACCCTCCATTGGGTGAGTTTGAACCATAGTAGCTGAACCCACCTCTGCTCTATGCGAGCCCCCCAGTGGGAGAGATCGACCCACAATGGCCGAACATACCTCCGGCCTGGCTAGACCCTTCGCTGATATGGTCTGAAGTACCTTCGATGTGGCCGAACCCCCTCCGGGAAATGGGTTTGGCTCGTAGTGGGCGAATCCGCTAGAACCGTCGATGCCTCCGCCATACTACTGGGCAGGATCCCTGTGGGCTCTGAACTACACCTTGCCGCTGGAGTACCCTTCGTAGTATAATGTTGCCCCCTGTTTTCCTTCGGAGTGTTATGATTGGCAGGGACAAGTGGACATGGCGAAGGGAAACATTATCCACAGGATGTCCGTGGTACCTCCGAATCGACTCACGTAGGACGAAGCCAAGGAAGATGGTCGTGAAGAGCTGAGGGAGAGGAAGTCCAAAGCTATCACAAACAAGGTAGGGTCTTAGGAGGTCCCAATCCCGAAGGCCCCCTCGCCGAAGCACGACAGAGGTAAGTCCTCTAGTCCGGCCGAGGCCATCACCAAAGCCCAGTCCGATCGGCCTAATGAGGCCGATCCGATCGACAAGGTACAAGGAAAGGTTCTCACCAAGCGCAAAGATTACGAGGCTTACCCGGGTAATTCCTACTCGGCCAAAAATCATAGGAACAAATTGGTGGCATATAGTACTAAGCCACAACCATCTTGGGCACCTCCAGGCATGTCCAAATCACAGAAGATGCGTCTACAACATCTGCGGTCATAGAAGATGTGCGAGAAGAAGGCCAAGGATGAGCGAGACACCATCTTCGAGGAAATCCTCCCTCGGCCAGTCATTAAGCAAGTATGGAAGCCCAAGCCAATTGAGGCGAACAACCCGGCTCCCGTTCCGAGGGACAACGACATGCTCGACGACAACTACACACCCATCTCTGAGGGGTCCGCACCTTAGGCAATGGACATAAACATCGTCATACTTCCCGCTGAGTTTGCACTACCACGAGACAAGGCCAAGGTTGCTCAGTTAAGCCTCGGCCCACGAGATGCTACTTTCGAGAAGCCCAAAGATACGACTCGTCACCTCAAGCCTCTATACGTCAAGGGGCATATTGACGGGAAGCCGATCTCTGGGATGCTTGTTGACGGTGGCGCCACTATCAATTTAATGCCGTACTCTCTTTTGAAGAAGCTCGGTAGGGGCGAGGAGGATCTGAAGAAAACTAACCTAATGCTCAATGGCTTCAACGGTGAGAGCTCCAAAGCAAAAGGCGTACTCTCCTTGGAGTTGACGGTGGGCAACAAGACGTTGCCGATGGCGTTCTTCGTTGTCGATGTGCAGGGTAACTATAGTGTGCTACTTGGGCGTGATTGGATTCACTCAAATTGTTGTATTCCATCTACTTTGCAATAGTGCCTAATGCAGTGGGACAACAATGATGTGGAGGTTGTGCCAACAGATACTTCGACCCAAGTAGCGCTAGCCGATGTGTCTATCAACACCATCCATGATAAAGTAGAGTGTCTATCAGGAAGAGACCTCTCGGATTATGACTTCGTTAGCGTGTCCAGAGGACATTTTGTACCTGTGTCTGTAAAGCCGACTAGTGTAGCATGACTATTTCTAAACTAGTAGTCATGTCTATTAAGAGCAATCTTGATTGGCTGAAGTCTCGTGTGGAGAAATATCGGTCTTCTAAAGACGGTATTGCCAAAGCCATTGAGGATTTTAGCGAAGTAGAAAAGTTAGGTCAAGATTTCACGTCAGCCAATCCTTTAGAAGAGGTTGATATAGGCAATGGTAGCATTCTAAGGCCAACTTTTGTAAATAAAAATCTACAAGCCAACAAAAAGGCTGAAGTAATAAAGTTGCTTCGATTGTATGTTGATTGTTTCAGATGGGAATATAGTGAAATGCCCAAACTAAGCTGTGAGATCGTAGAGCATCGGCTTCCTATCAAACCCGAGTTTAGGCCTTATAAGCAGCCCCCTCGTCGCTTTAATTTGGCCATGTATGACCGAGTTAAAGAGGAGATAGAATGATTGCTCAAGGCTGAATTTATTAGGCCATGCAGGTATGCTAAATGGGTTGCTAACATCGTGCCTGTAGAGAAGAAGGGGAGTGGCAAAATACGAGTTTTTATTGATTTCAGGGATCTGAACAAGGCCACTCCGAAGGACGAGTATCCCATGCCGATAGCCAACATGTTGATCAATGATGCTTTAGGACACAAGGTACTAAGCTTTCTTGATGGCAACACTAGTTATAATAAAATTTTTATGGCCGAAGAGGACGTCTACAAGACTACCTTTCGATGCCCTGGTTTTGTCAGCTTGTTTAAGTGGGTTGTTATGACTTTTGGTTTAAAGAATGCTGGCGCTACATATCGACGTGTTATGAACCTGATCTTTCATGACTTGCTAGGAGTTATGCTAGAGGTCTATATAGACGATGTTGTAGTCAAATCAGATGCTATGGACAACCATTTATCCGATTTGAGAGTTGCTTTTGATAGAATGCGTCAGTATGGATTAAAAATGAACCCACTCAAGTGTGTGTTCGGCGTGTCAGCTGGAATGTTCTTAGGATTCATGATTCATGAAAGAGGCTTGAAAATATTAGGAACTTTGAAGCGCCGACATGCAAGAGAGATGTGCAAAAGATGCTAGGCAAGATGAATTATTTGTGTCGCTTTATATCTAACTTGTCTGGCAAGATCGATGCTTTTGTCCCCATACTCCGACTAAATAACGAGGCTGAGTTCATTTGGGGGGCAAGTCAGAAAAGCGGCTTTGAGAAAATTAAAGAGTTTTTCGTCACCACCCGTGGTAAGAGCACCAAAAGGCGGGATTCTGTTCCGGCTATACATTGCTACAGAAGATAGTGTGATAGTAGTCGTGCTAACTTAGGAGGTGGAAGGAAAAGAGTACATCATCACATTCTTGAGCCACTGTTTGCTGGACACCGAGACAAGGTATGTGTTTATGGAGCGGTTGTGTTTATCACTTTATTATGCATGTACCAAATTACGTCACTATCTTCTCCTTAGCACATGTATTGTTGCTTGTCAAACCAATGTCGTAAAATACATGTTACAGAAGCCGATTCTAAGTGGTAGAATCGGGAAGTGGGCTTATGCTTTGATTGAGTACGATTTGGCTTATGAACCTTTGAGAGCTATGAAAGGCCAAATCGTCACTAACTTTTTAGTTGATCACCATGTGGATGTCGATTGGGGTGGCGATGTTGCTCTAATTGAAGTAGTTCCATGGACTCTTTATTTTGATGGTTCATCTTACAAAAATGGCCAAGGTATTGGAGTAGTTCACATATCACCTAGTGGTATGTGCTTTGAGACCTCGGCCTATTTAGAATTTCCTTCTACTAATCATTAAGCAGAATATGAAGATTTATTGCTAGGACTTGAATTTCTAGGTTCCATGGGTATTAAACATGTTCATGCATATGGTGATTCTCTGTTACTGGTACAACAAGTAGCTAAAATTTCTCAATGTTTTAATGGTTTGCTAAATAGCTACTTAGATAAATGTTTGGACATAATTGCTACTTTTGATGACTTCAAAATTTCTCACGTGTCCAGAGAAGCCAATTTAATTGCAAATGATTTGGCTCTGCAAGCATCTGGCTATCAAGTCAGGAAAGGTAGATTTTTTGTGCAAGGAAGGCCAATGCTTGAACTCTTTGTGTTGGCCAAAGACGAGGACCTCGGACTAATGCGCTGCCCACCGGACCCTCCAGACCGGACCTCTTCACCCACCGAAGGGTGTTGCATGCCGGAGCCCCCGTGCCGGAACCCTTCATCTGCCGAAGGGCTCTGCACACCGACCTCCTTACGCCGAAGCCTTCCGAGCATCGAGGGCCATCGCGTGCCGAACCGCTCAGCTGAAGGGCTTTGGTTTGATCGTCTTCGCACGACCGAACCGACCAACCTTTGGCAGAAACAGGAAAGGCTTGGGGGCACTTTGAAATTTACAATTTAGACGCCACTTTGGGAAAGGAATTGGCGAACCCTCCGTAAATCCGTACGGATGATTGGACAATCCCAATCGTCCAATATTTAAAAGATCCCGGTGAAAGGGTTGATCGGAAAGTTCGGTGATAGGCAGTTAAATTTGTGTTGCTTTACAATGTGTTGTATTGCCGAACTATTGATGGAGTACTTCTAAAGTGATGGATGTCGATCAGTCTAGAGTGTCTACGGGAGAAGTTCATGAGGGGCTTTGTGCCACGCATCAGTCGACCCAGAAAATGAGTTGGATGCTCAAAAGAGCGGGTTTTTATTGGCCAACTATGATTGAGGATTGTTTCAAGTATTATAGAGGGTGTGAAGCATGTCAAAAGTTTGGTAACATTCAGTTGGCTCCTGTGTCACTACTTAACCCTATTATCAAACCATGGCTGCTCCGAGGTTGAGGTTTGGACTTCATTGGCCATATTCATCCTCCCTCTTCAAAAGGGCATCGGTTCGTGTTGATGGCAACGTATTATTTCACCAAATGGACCGAGGCCGTGCCTCTGAAGAACATGACTCATAATGAGGTAACTGATTTCATCTTGAAGCACATTATACATAGATTCGGTATTCCCTAAAGTCTCACTATAGATCAATGTACTTCATTTATTACTAAAGAAGTGAGAAACTTTTCCGAATTTTATGGTATTAAATTGATAAACTCTTCACCATACTATGCTCAGGCCAATGGTCAGGCCGAGTTCCCTAAAAGGTGGCATGAAGTGCTTTCTAAGGCGTTATGGGCTTGTAGAGTTGCAAAGCATGGTGCTACCAAAGTTAGTACATATGAGTTAGTGTATGGACAAGAAGTCGTTCTACCAGTGGAGGTAGATCTTTGCTCGTTAAGATTTCTTAAGCAACATGGCTTATCGGTCGATGAATATGAAACTCTTTTGAAGGATAATTTGGAAGAGGTGACCGATAAGAGGTTAAGGGCTCTAGAAGCTATAGAGAAAGATAAAAGGAGAGTAGCTAGGGTCTACAACAAAAGAGTCAAAGAAAAATCGTTTCAAGTTGGTGACTTGGTTTGGAAGACGATTTTTCCCATAGGCACTAAAAGCCACAAATTTGGTAAATGGTCGCCTAGTTGGGAAGGTCCTTTTAAGATAGTTGAAATTGCCTAGTAATTTTGGTAATTTTGGGCCAAAAATATACAATTCCTGGTACAGGCTGAAGCCCTGAAGTGCCTGAGGCCCACCTGCACGGAGCCTCGGGGGCCTTTTAACGACCTTCCTCGCAGGCTGGTTTCGGCCTAAAGGCCCCTTCCATGGCCTGCTTCGCCTAAGCTTCGGCCCGAGGAGCATACTTCGGTAGGCCTACCGAAGGCCCACTTCGGGTAGGATTCGGATGCAAATCTGATAAGGATTCAGCTTGTTTTTATCTCTAATGAAGTTTTATCTTGATTAGGCCAAATCTTATTAGATTAGAGTTAGAGATAAGAAGACTAACCCCTATAAATACAGGGGTGAGGCCGGTTTATAGGCCCCCTAACATAGATCAACTCTTCAAACCCTAGTTTGAACCGTACATTTACTTTTATTTATTTTCCACATTAGATTAGTGCACCTTCGTGGGTTTGCGCCCTAAGCCCTCCATTGACCACTCTGTAATTGTGGTAAGCCTTGTTGGTTCACCTGTGAATCATATGTTAATCTACATAATAGATTGCTACCCTTCGTTTCATCTGTTTCCTACGGCTACACTTGGTAATTCGGTCTCTAGGCCGAATTGGCACTTGATCTTTGTTTTGCTGCAGGTTTCACATTCGGAGCCCCTTCGCCGAGGGTTTCCAGAGCTAGGAAGATAGTTTTGGAGGCTGCCGGAGTACCCTTCGGCGAGTCTTCGCTTCGTCCATCCATGCCGGATCCATCATGCTATTGTCGGTCTAGTCGAGTCTCGCGCATCGGAGCTACTTTTCATCGGAGTTGCTTTGCATCAGAGTCGCGCCAGAATGCTCTGCACTAGAACGCTCCACATCAGACTTCATTGCACCAAAATGCACCGCACCGGACTCCGTTGTGCTAGCGCTCCGCGTTGGATTTCGTTACGATAGAGGCTTCGCGCCGGACCTTGTCGTTCGGAGGCGATTTCGCGTCGTGATCTGTTCAGAGCCTGTCTTTGGTCAGATCAATCCGAACGCCGAAGGTTACCTTCGATGCATACTTTTGGCTCAGTTTGGCTGATTGGTTTATTTTATCTATATATTTTGGCTAATTGGATTATTTTGTGAGATCTGATTAGCTAGCGACTCCATCCCCTTGCTACTGTTAAGGGTAGTCAGAACGCGACGTCAGTGTTGTGTCACGCTTAGGCTTATCCCTAAGTATCCATGCACTTTTGGATCGTCGAACCGGCCCAAGTGCGGTGGCACGTTTTCATGTCAACAGAAGGGGAGGATGATGAGGACATCCCTAACAATTATACAACCATACATGAATACCAAGAGTTAGTTACTCGAGTTCAAGCACGATGATTAAATCTTTAGGTGAACTCGTTTCTAAGGACCTTATTATATTATCTTGGGAATAAATTGCTACGTAATATTATTATTTGTGGGATCAGAATGGCGGCTAGAGGGGGGGAATAGGCGCCTCGACAAATTCTCATAAATGTGATGGCCTTTTCGAATCACCCAACACACCTCTAAAGGATTGCAAAATCAAATTGATGAACACACTACAAAACCAGAACAAAAAACCTCTTCAATTTAAGTTTTCCTCTAGATTGGAGCTTGATGTACCGAAGTTCTATGTCGACAACTGGTTTAACGAAGTATTGGGTCTAGTTAAGAGACTGAAATGCTGACAAAGATAAATCGATCTTCGAATGATCGATAGGATTTAGACTTTGCAAAACAGCTCAGAATAACAGCTTGGACAGTACAACTATGTTCTGGACTGAATGAACATTTCTAAATAGAAGCTTCAAATGTTAATCAGGATATAAGTAGACCTCATACTCACAAAACGGAAAACCTGAATATTCAGAACATTCTTTGGATAAATAGAATGAGATCTGCAGATAAATAGGAGAGAATGAGCTATCTAGACAACTTGCTTTGACCAATCAGATTGGCAGGGATAATATGAAATAGTATTACAGTTCAAAAATGAATATCAATTCAGTTCAGGACTTACTGAAGACAGATTCATCAATCAACAATTACAATATTGAAGTTTCAGAAGTAAAACAGACAAGAACAGTTTCACAAAGGTAAAACAGTACTGTTTTCAATCCCAGAAAACTGAGCACAAATTCAGCAGATTTTCAACATAGTATTTGAAAGGAACAATTCAATTTGGAGTAAAACAATTCACTTTCAAATCACTACAAATTTCTGAAGAAACCTGAGCAGACCACTCAGTTTTCAAATCTGATTCAGTTAAAGTAGATTATTGTACTTATTATGAAAAACTAGTTTTCTCTGCACAAATAGATTGTATCCAATGAACTATTCAGTGCAACCACTATTTAGCAATCAGCAGGAACGGAACCTTGTTTACTCACACAATTTTCAGATCAAAAAACTTGTACTGTACTTAGTCTGAAAAGTTCAGAAAACTATAGTGATTGAGAGTGATTCAGGGATAGAAGAATGCTTCTGAAATCTGAACACTACTCAATTTTCAAATCTGATTCAGTAAATCCAATTAGTGTACTGTTCACTGTGTAGATGAGTGAACACTTACTTGATATTCATATATTCAGATGAATTCAAACTGAGCACTTAGTCATTTAATTGAAAATTGATCACAACAATCATATATTGAAAAACATGTCACTATAGTTCTGGCTCGGAACCATCGTGTGGAGCATCAAGCCACCGTGGCCCGAAGCCTTCATGCGGAGGGTTCGCCGGCTTCGGCCCGAAGCCGCCCTTCGAAGGTCTTAGCCCCTTTGGCTATTTTAGCCTAGCGCGTGGTCCTGCTTCCTGGGCCCTTCTCTGATGCTTGCTCAACAGCACATCATATGTCACCTTTGGCCTCTTGCGAGCCTTAGCCGAAGGGGCATTAATGTTCTGTTTCCACACTCCTACCTCGGGGTTCTTTGGCACGAGTGTGCGAGTGCGTGGTTCTCCAACAATTACATCTTTCCCTTTAGCAGACTCGGCCTGTTCTGGCCAAATCAACACTTTCTTTTCGCCGAGGTCGACGGCGTTGACTGGAAAGGGATCTTTATCCAGCTTCATTTTTGGATCATGGTCTATCTTCAATCGTCCTTCTTCTATGGCCGATTGTATCTGCCGTCGAAAAACATTGCAATCATTAGTATTATGCGAATGTGAATCATGCCACTTACAGTACGAATGCTTCTTTAGCTCATCGGCAGGTGGAATGACTTGACCCTTAGGTAACCTGAGAAGCTGACTTTTTAAGAGTAAATCAAATATTTTATCACATTTAGTTATATCGAACGAGTACTTGACCTCACTAAGTCTATTCTTTGTGGGGGATGGCCATAACTTGGAGCAAGTGACGGGTTTATTTTTAGTGTTCCAAACCCATTCAGCCGCGTACATGTCGGCCGAATCTTCTTCCTCTGACTCCTCCTCATCAGAGTGTTCCATGATGTGGATTTCGGCCCTAGGCTTGCTAAACGTCTTGATAAACTTTTTATCTTTGGCTCGGCCTTCCTGGACCAGAGCCTGCTGTAAAACATGGCTAACTTCTAAAAAGTTCTGGTTATCTAATCTCTCTTTAATCTCAGAACGCAACCCATTAAAAACTAATTCCGCTAAGTCCCTTTCTAAAATATTAAGGCTAAAACATCGGTTTCTAGTATCCCTGAAACGCTTGATGTACTCAGAAGCGCTCTCACTAGATTTCTGCTTAACCGATGTCAAATGTGAAAGCCTGAGTTCTGTTTCGCCTGTATAAAAGTAATCATGGAATTTTTGCTCTAAATCATCCCACGTTTGGATGGAGTTTGGTGGGAGCGCCGACACCAGGTGAAAGCTGTGCCGGATAGCGAGAGAGAAAATAGTCTAACCTTTAGAGCATCTATCCCGCTAACCTCTCCACACTGCACCAAAAATTGACTAACGTGCTCTAGTGTGGTCTTGCTACCCTCGCCATCAAACTTAGTGAATTCAGGGATCCTATAGCCACGGGGGTAGGGTACCGTATCAAGATGGTCGGGGTAGGGCTTACGGTAAACCCTAACCCGTCCCTTGGGCATGAAGCCAGCACACTCCCTAAATAGCACGCGGACCCGCTCCTCTATATCATCTTGGTATGTTTCTTGCATGCGGCTCTCATGCGGGGGCGCGACACGCGGTGGGCTGTCAGCGTGTCGGCCATGTGCTTCTTCCCTACGTGCTATTTGTACAACGTGCTCGTGTCCGGGCATCTACGCGTGTGGTGCGGGTAGCGTGGGTATTGGCATGGGTGGTGGTGGATGGTATGCAGTATTACTTTGACCGCAGGTGTAATGATTGGTCTCGGCCATAAGTGGTGAGGCCGGATATATGATTGTGCCAGTGCTGTCATTATCCCTACCGTATATGTGGTTTGCCGGAGGTGCACTAGCTATAGGAACCGGGGGTATGGCCTCAGTGAAGCCGAACCTCCTAAGAGTCACCTCTACTTGGGAGTTGACTACCGAATCAAAGCGGTTGGCTAGCGAAGCGCTAACGGCTTGATCTACTGATGCGGCTATTTTTTGCTCAATTTCTAAAGAAGATAAACGAGGCGATACATGGGTTACTTGGACCTGAGCGAGGTCGGGGGTGACGATGTCGCGTTTGATGAAGCCCGCGCGTGTCTTGACGTAGCCCCAAGCATCATGTCTTGGAGTGCCTTCAACTTTGCCTCGATCTCTGCTCGGTCTTCTGCGGGGATATCTTCAAGTGTAGGTGACAATATGTTGCGGTTGTCGATATCCGCGCCTCCTATTGTGTCCATCGGCGGTGTAGACGTAGTAGTCGATGTAGATGTACCGGTGGCCGATGTAGACATACTCATCATGTTGGCGTAGCCTTCCCCAGCAGAGTCGCCAAAAAGTGTGTTGACACGGAGACGTGCCCCGCACTTGGGTCAGTTCGACGATCCAAAAGTGCACAGATACTTAGGGACAGGCCTAAGTGTGACGTGGCACCGCCGTCGCGTTCTGACTACCCATAATAGTGATAAGGGGGGGTGGAGTCGCCAGACAACCAGATTACACAAAATAATCCAATTAGTCAAAAAAGATAGATTAAATAGTATAAAATCAACAAACCAGTCAGAGCCTCGCCTGGTTTGAAGTCTGATGCGAAGGGGTCACCGAAGTGTACCTTCGGCGTCTGGTGCGAAGTGCCCCGCCGAAGGGTGCTTCGCCGTTCGGACTGACCCAGCCAAAGATAGACTTCAAAAGGATCTAGACGCGATGATTACCTCCAAACAGTAGGGTTCGGTGTGAGATCTCCGATACAGCAAACTACGGAATAATGACGCGTGGGCCACGCACGAGCGCAACTTCGTCCGGTGCAGAGTATGGTCATGGCGAAGCCTGTTGCGATGAAGTATGCTGGTGAAGACTGTTGTCGGAGCATGCAGTCCCGCCAAAGGGTGTCCTGGGGACCTCCAGAACCGATCTCTCAGCTCCGGACACCTCCGACAAAGTGGCTCTGAACGTGCGAACCTGCAACAGAAGAGTGCGAAGTACCAATTCAGCCTGAGGACTGAATTTTGCTAAGTTTTGCACTAGTAGCGAAGGTAGCAATCTATTACGCAGATTAGCGGATACTTCACAGGCGAAGTAACAAGGCGATAGCAATCTATTACGTAGATTAACGGATACTTCACAGGCGAAGTAACAAGGGTTCCCATTGTTCCGTAGCGGCCGACGGAGGGCTTCCAGGCAAACCCACGTAGAGGTACAGGAAAATAAAGGTAAGGTAAATGCGATCAAAGCATTGGCTTTGGTTTGGTTTGAGTTGGGGGGGGTTCTCCACGCCGGCCATGCCTCTCTATTTATAGGGGGTTAACTCCTAATCTAATCTGCTATTAATCCGGCTAGATAGAGATAGAGATTGAGCTGGAAACGTGTGCAACTCTATCTCTGCCGAGGTGGGCTTCGGCCAGGCCCTTCGAGGCCGGCTCCTCGGGCCAAAGCTTCGGCAGTGTGGGCCTCCGAAGGCTTCCAAAGCTTCGGCAGCGTGGGCCTCCAAAGGCTTCCTAGCCGAAGCCCATGGGCTGGCTAGAGGCTTTCGGAGCCCATAGCTCGATGGACTTCGGCCCTGTAGGGCTTCGGACAGACCCTGGACATGTGTACTTTCGGCCCAAATCACCAAAAATTGATATTTTGATAATCTAGCCATTAATGCCATTTTTTGCTATCAACACACCGCGCCATCAATAGTGCTTAGTCCGACCGGCTTTTGGGCCAGTCCAACTGACCCACCCCCACCAGCAACAGTTACTCTGACCGGCCATTAGGCCGGTCCGACTGATCATTATACCATCGACCAGAATGGCCTTATGGCTGGCCAGACCACCCATACCACCTACTACGTGTCGCCTCCAACTGCACCTATGCCACCCTTTCCCACACGCCCGCACCGGCCCAAGCAAGTCCTACACCACGATCCACCATGATAGGAGGAACCGCATGGCCGACACTATGATATACCACCGCGTGTTGCGCCCCCACACGAGAAACGTGCACAGTCAGGAGGCCTGGATGACCCTGACGAGCGGATTCACGCACTATTTAGAGAGTTCATGGGTTGGACACCTAGAGGATGGTGTAGGGTTTATCAAAAGTCGTACCCTGATTATTTCGATACCATCTTGTACCCACGGGGCTTTAGGGTGCCCGAGTTTACAAAATTTGACGGTGAAGGTAGTAGAATGACCCTAGAGCACATAGGTCAGTTCTTAGCACAGTGTGGCGAAGCTAGTGAGTCGGATGCTTTGAATCATAGATTGTTTTCTCTATCGCTTTCCGGCACCGCTTTCGCTTGGTTTTCAGCGTTGCCGCCAAACTCCATGCATACTTGGGCCCAATTGGAACAGGGGTTTCATACGCGTTTCCCTCCTAAAAATATAGAGTGTCATCAATATATCTTAAGGTCAGTTAAACAAAAAACTAGTGAGACCATTAATTCTTACATTCTAAGGTTCCTAGATACCAAAAGCCGATACTCCGACTTGACTATTAGTGATAAAGACTTGGCTGATCTTGCACTTGATGGTTTGCTTGACCACATTAGAGAAGCTATGCATGGTCAGACTTTCATGGATATAGGTAAAGTATTGTGAAGCGCTCTGGCTATTGAAAGTTGAGTCATGGACAGGGGCAAATCTAAGGATGACTCAGAAAATAATGCCAATGAGCGATCATTTGGCAAGAGTAAAAAGTTTGATGTCTATACAGCCGAATGGACTTGGACTGATGAAGGAGATCCGTTCGTGTGCGATAGTTTGAAGCCAATACCTCGAAAGAGTCCAGGAGGTAAGTATACCTTTGATCTAGACAAGTGCGATAAAATATTCGACTATCTTTTTGAGAAGGGACAAATCAAGGTGCGTGAAGGCCAAGTCAACCCATCGGCGGAAGAACTAGGAGGTCATACGTATTGTAAGTGGCATGACTCTTATACTCATACTATCAATAAGTGTTATGTTTTCTGCCAAAATATTCTATCGGCCATCAATGAAGGACGATTGAAGTTTGAGAAGGATCCTTCTCTACTTAGTATTGATTGCAATGTTAAAGTGTTGATTCAGCCCGATCAAGCCGAATCAAATAAAGGAAAGAATATTGCAGTTGAAGAGCCTCGGACTGATACACATAATTCTATGCACAAAGAAAAGTCGCTTGGTGACAAGACGGCCAGGCGACCGAGAGTTACTTTTGATGAGCTATTAAAGAAGTATGAGCATGTGGCCAAACAAAGAGAAAATAATCGGCCTAATAACGTAGAAAGACCAAATCCATCTCCTAAGAAAGGATTTGGTCATAGTCATCAGTCGTTGGAAGCTTTCAAGCCATTCTATTCATACGGTTTTCTGATGATGTCATAGGGGGCATGCCCAATGCCCCAATACGGTGGTCCTCCTCAATACTTTGCCCCATGGATGTCGTTCTCACCACCGCAAGTGTCGTTCCACCAAGAACTAGCAAGGCCAAAGGGGTTGGCAAAGTGGCAAAGGCATAACCATAATGATGGTCGTATTCACACAAAGAATCGACCTAAGTCTTCAAGGGTGAAGGAAAAGGAACAATGACAATAAACGCAATGAGGCGGCTGTCATTATTAAAATAGATTTCCGCAACATCCCAATCCCTGAAGAAGTCCTTCTAGAGTGAGATGGAGGCAACTCGGTGGAGACTACCAAAGGTACCATTGTCGGTCCGACCGCCGCCCTAGGGCCGGTCTGACCAGCCATGGTTCACCGGTCTGACCAGCCTACTACGGTCAGTCCGACCACCCTTTGTTAGATTCCTGGTACCATCCGGTCTGACCGGCCATGTGAGGTCAGTCTAACTGACAGCGTATAGGGAGACAGTCATGATAAGTGCAAAATTGTCAAGGCCGATTCAGGTACTTCTCATTCGGCCGAAAATTCCAGGAGTAAGTTTGTTGCCCTAGGATCGAAGCCGCTACCTTTGTGGGCACCTCCGGGACTGACCAAGTCTCAAAAGAGACACCTACAACGTCTTCGGGCCGAACATCTTAAAGAGAATAAGGCCGAAGAGTTCAAGGGTGATTTGCTCAATGAATCCAAAGCTTTAGCTAGACCGCGACAGTTGTGGAGACCGAAGTTGGTTGAAGAGCCAGCTTCTAGCCTCGTTGGGTAAAGAATAGATCCCACAAGGACTGGTGCGCAAAACTAATAAGAATACTAAATGCCGAGTTGATAGAGAAATTCAGCACTTAGTCCCCAAGTTTGTGAATTTATATTGAGTTATGCAAATTGCCCTCTAGAGTTCACAAATTTCGAGTCATGGACGATTTATGGTAGGTGAACAAATAAAGAGTATGGGGAATAACACCTGTGGATCGCTATGCATTTAGCTCACTAAGTTTGCTAAAAGGCAGGGGCATGTGTTGACACCCAAATTTGGCATTAATGGTCAAAATTGTAAAAATACCAAGTTTTGGTAATTTGGGCCAAAAATATGCCTTCCCTCGCATAGGCCAGTCCAACTGGCCATAGTAGGTCGGTCTGAATGGCCATGTAGGCTCGGTCAGACTAGCCCAATGGGTCCAGTCAAACTGGCCTAAGTCTAGAGTTAGAGATAGAGTTTGATTCCGGGCTGTTTTTACCTATAAATAAATCCTAACCACTTTTTGTTGAATCCTACTCAGTTTAGCAGTCGGGGAACTTGATACCAGCCCCTATAAATATAGGGGTGAGGCCGATTCAAAAGGCATCTCCATAGATTAATACTTCAAAACCCTAGTTTTGAATCGTACCTTTACTTTTCAATCTACTTTTTGCCCTAGCATTACTTTACTCCTAGCAGTAGATTTTTGTCAATTTGATCAGCAAATTGTTCGTACTTCGCCAAACCTTCCGTTTCGCCCTCGTATGGGTTTTTATCATTTTTATCAGTTTTTATCGGTGATTCGTTCCCTAGGCCGAATTGCCACTGGTTTCTTGTGTTTTTGTAGTGTTTCATCGCCGCCATATTCTCCAAGAAGTTTGGTCACCATCCGTCCATGGTAAGATGGTCGCCAGAGCCCCAGAGATCATTTCCAGGAGCCGTCGGTCCTACCAGAGGCCACCCTTCGGTCCGACCGACCGTGTCGTGCCGTCACCTAGAGCGCGAACACGCTGCAGTCTGACCGGACCTCGTAGAGGGATTCGGGGCGCTCCGCATCAACGCCAGAGGCCACCCCCCGAGGGGCACCCGCACCCTTTAGTCTGACCGGGCGCCGGACGCCGGTCTGATTGGCTAGGAAAATGAACCCCCATCAGTTGTCTCTGCGACGCACTCCGGAGGGCACCCTTCGTACACCCTCCGTTGGATCAGGATTCACCCTCCGGTCTGACCGACCGAAGGCCAGATCCCCCTTTGGCCAACACTTCACACCGGAGGCTGTTCGCATCGGAGGCTGCTTCGCATCGGAGGTTGCTTCGCGCTGAAGCCCCCTTCGGCCCATTATCCGCATCACCGGTCTGACTAGCGATAGAGCTCCGGTCCGACCAGCTTATCTTGGACAGTCCGACCGCCAGTTCTGGCCAGTTTGACTAGGTTTTATTATTTGTAGCTATTTTCTCACACATTGGTTAATTGAATAATTCTAGGTTAATATTATTTGAATGCCTCGCGACTCTGTTATTCCCATACCACTATTTAAGGGTCGTCGGAATGCGGCGTCAGTGTTGTGTTACATTTAGGGGTTTACTCCTAAATATTTGCACGCTTTTGGATCGCCAGATCGGTGTCATTGTGTTTGATGCATTTTTAAATCAATAGAAGTATTTCCCAAGTGTATGGATAAATGCCTAAAGATCTACAAGCAAGAAGAGAAATTGTCGATGGTAAAATATTGCCCTTAGATAGGCACAAGAAAATACAAGGCAAGATTGGGAATCCATAGCAAAATTTCCACAAAAGTAATAGTTCAAAGATTTACACAGCATTCGGCGGTACAGGGTAAAGGAATTTAAAGTAAAAAATGGTGAATCGCCTCGATCGCCCTCTGCCGAATGTCATCAACACTCTAGATGATGGCTTGGTCTTCAGCGTCTGACCTTGGGAGCGCACTAATTGCCTAGTAGTGCCAATGAGCACGACAGACGATATCAGCAAGTTGGCACTCCCTCTGTTGAATCCGGTCAGGGAAGGCCGCCAAGATGCTCTCTTCATCAGCTCTCTTCGCTCGAACCTCATCAAGCCTCATGACTAGATTGACGTCCTCCGACTTCAACTCACCAAGGCACCATGATGAGGCCGATGACTCATCATGTAGACTGGTCAGTTCAGCGCCACTAGCAAGTATCGCTTCCCGATGCACCTTGGTGGCCTCCAGCTGCGATGCTCGGCTCACCCGATCGGCTATCCACTACCGAGCCCTATGGATATCCAGCCAATGGAACTCTAGATACACCACCCGCGTCAAGGCATCAACAAGCTCGGAGGAGAGGGAGCCTAGTATGTTGGTGAAATGAGCCCGTATTGCGCCTAAATCATTGGCCAAAGTTTCCACCAGGACATCGAGGCAGCGCAAGATGTCCGACAAGACCTCCCTCAGCTCAAAAGATGGAGTCATAGTTGATCGAGCGACACTGGTAGCCTCATCGTCCTGAAGATATTGACTGGTTTTGAAGGGGAACCCTTTGACAAAAGACTACAAAGCAGAAGAAAGAGTTAAGCAAATGAAGCTGATTGCATGAGGACAACAAATACATAGGATACTTACATAAACTGGCCTAGCACGGTTAGCCTATTGTAGATCATCATCAGCAGGGGAGGCTATGACATCGCCTTCCACCTTGACAAGGGGAAAGGTGTGCATACTCCCTTTATCAAGGTTGGCTTGGGGGCAGACGAAGTAGCAACATCAAGCATTAGCTACATCCAAGGCCGATGTAAGTATAATGAAAAGAAGACTGAAGTTAAGTAGAACGAAGGTACCTGGTGAGAGGCAGTGCAGCATTGGACGATATGATGGTATTGGCAGCGATGACCAATTCACTGGAACAAATGACTGCCGCCTCCAGGATGGTGGCCTTAGGGGCGACCACCGCAACTAGAGCCAGCAGAGTACCAGCTGAATCATTGGCCATAGTGTTAAACACCGCATAAGGGGACGGAACATCAAGAGAAGGAGGGGATGATGGCTAAAAATAGTCAAAAGGTGTCAAGTATTGAGGCCACAAAGAATAGAAAAGGCTCCACTATGACATGTGTTGACACAAAAACGTGCCCCCGCACTTGGGTTAGTTCGACGATCCAAAAGTGTGCGGATACTTAGGAACAAGCCTAAGCGTAACACAGCACTGACGTCACGTTCCGACTACCCTTAGCCGTGGTAAGGGGGATGGAGTCGCTACGTAATCAGATTACACAAAATAATCCAATTAGCCGAAAGAAATATGTTAAACAGAACAAATCAGCAAACCGAGCGGAGCCTGACTGATTCAAAGTATAGTGCAAAGGGTATCGCCGAAGGGTACCTTCGGCGTCTGGTGCGAAGTGTCTCGCCGAAGGGTACCTTTGGCGTTCGGACTGATCTGGTCGAAGATGAACTCCGAACAGATCTAGACGCGACAATCACCTCCGAACAGCGAGGTTCGGTGCAAAGTAAACAATACAATGAGGTTCAGAATAATGACTTAGGCGCAAAGTGTGAGCGCAACTTCATCCGGAGCCGAGTACGAGCATGGCGAAGCTTGTGGTGATGAAGTCTATTGGCGAAGCGTGTTGGCGTGCGGTCAAAGCGGCAGTCCTGCCGAAGGGTGTTCTAGCAACCTCCGAAACCAATCTCTCAGCTCCAGACACCACTGACGAAGTAGCTCCGAACATGGAAACCTGCAACAGAGTAGATTCGAAGTACCAATTCGGCCTAAGGACCGAATTCATCTAAGTTTTGCACTAGTGGCAAAGGTAGTAATATGTTACGCGGATTAGCGGATAGTTCACAGCGAAGTAACAAGGCGATAGCAATCTATTACGTAGATTAACAGATACTTCACAGGCGAAGTAACAAGGATTACCACTGTTCCGAAGTGGCCATCGGAGGGCTTCCAGGCAAACCCACGAAGAGTACAGAAAAGTAAAGATAAAGTAAATACAATTCAAAGCTAGGGCTTTGTGGTTGATTTGTGTTGGGGGGCCCTCTGAACCGGCCTCACCCCTATATTTATAGGGGCTAGACTTATAATCTCTAAGTCTAATCTGTTATGACTCAGCTGAATCACATGTAGAGATAAACACTTAGCCAGAATCGGATCCAATTCTATCTCTGCCCGAAGTGGGCCTTCGGCCAGGCCTGCCGAGGCCTACTCATCGGGTTGAAGCTTCGGCGGGGTGGGTTTTTCCATACCTTCGGTCCTACAAGTGGTATCAGAGCAAGGTTAGGGTTTTTCCATACCTTAACCGGTTCTAAACCCCAGTAGTGATCATGACGTCTCCTGGCAAGGTCCCGTCCTTGGAAGCTTATGGCTATAATTATTGGAAGACTCGCATGCGAGCCTATCTCATGAGCCAAAGCTCGGACATCTAGGACATTTGCGTTCACGCTACGTTTGTCATATTGCCAGTTGCTGAGCGTGATTCTCCTGGTATCATCGCCCAGCATGTGAACAATAGCAAAGCGGTGAACATCTTGTTTTCTGGTTTGGGTCCCACTGAGTTTGAGCGTGTGAGCCATCTCTCCACTGCGAGAGAGATCTGGGCTACCCTCCAGGCACACCATGAGGGGACAGCTCAGGTCAAGTCTCGGCTCTATCAGACCTACCGGCGTGAGTACGAGAACTTCACACAAAAGCCGGGTGAATCTGTTGAAGCATTGTTTGGTCGTTTTCAGTCGATCATAAACAAGCTTCGGGACAACAAGGCTGAGGGTGTTCAGTTGGTCTCAGATCATGAACAGGCGCTCAAGGTTCTTCATACCTTGGACCCAAAGATCTGGGAGATCAAGGTATCCTCTATCATTGAGAGCACTTCTTATGATACCTTGACCATTTCTGATTTGTTTAGCAAGCTGAAGGCCACCGAGGTTGATACCCAGTTGAGATCAAATCTCACTGGCTCTGGATCAAAATCTCTGGCCCTTGCTACACCTTCTGTTGATCCCTCTTCTGTGAGTTGTGTTGGGTTCTCTTTGATGTCTATCACTGAGGATCAGCTTGAGTCGTTGGGAGATGATGATTTGTGTCTTTTTAACAACCGGGTGCGTCGTGTCTATGATAAGAGGATGTTCAAAAGACACGGCACAAAGACCGGATGCTTTGAGTGTGGTGATCCAGGACACTTCATCGCCGACTGCCCCAAGCGCAATGGCCACAAGAAGGGCACTGGTGGTGGCTTCCACGACTCCAGCAAGCACGACAGCTCCTCCTTCAACAAGGGCAAGCCAAAGACCAGATTCTTCAGAAAGGCCCTGAAGGACTACCGGCGAGAGAACAAGAAGCGCGACAAGGCCTTCTTCGCTGAGATGGAGAAGAGCTACTCCAAGCGGTCCACATCTTCTTCCTCTTCATCGAGCTCAAGCGATGAGGAGATCATCATCAGGAAGGGGAAGGACAAGGACGATCCAGCAGGACTTTGCTTCATGGCCTTCGGGGACAGACCGAAGAGCCGCTCACACCAGCGCCGAAGATCCCGCAAGAGTTTCTGCTCAATGGATCTTGGGGATAAGGAAGAGAAGGGCTCCTCCGATGACTCCGACGACGATGACAATGAAAAGGTATCATCCTATGAACGCGAAATCGTTGATTTACTTGAAAGCAATCGTCAGGAGTTAAAGTATCGGGAAAAACTGCTTAGAGGGGCTAAGAAGAGGATAGATGAGTTAGAGAGTGAGCTTGCCGTGGCCAACGGCAGAATTGAGAGTCTATCTTCTTCTCCTTGCTTGGGTGATAGCAGTGAGTGCCCAAAGTGTGAGGTGCTTCTGTGTGACCTGTCGACTCTGAAGTCCAGGTACACAGAAAGGGTTGATGAGAGGGACGCTTTGGCCACTGAGCTTGAAAGTGCTCAGCTGGAGCTGAAAGATGCTCAAGCCACTGTCATCCTACCCTGTGCTGATTGCCCATCTCATCTTGCTAGTTTAGCTGAGCTAAAAGCCAAGGGCGATGAGCGTCTGGGTGATTTGGAAAGAATGAGAGCTGAGTTGGCGCAGACTAGGCTAGAGCTTGATACATTGTCAGTTCCACCCACTGTCTGTGAGAATTGTCTGTCTCTTAGACTTGAGTTGATTAAGCTGAAAGCCGAGAAGTCTGTCCAGGTGGATAGTGAGTGTGAGACCTGCTTGTCTCAGGTGGAGGTACTAGCTTCCTTGAGAGAGGAGCTAGCTGATTCTCAGAATGAGAACTTTTACCTCCGTTCTATCCTGAGTTGGATCAGTGCCAGAGAGCCACAGCTCGGCATGATGATCCAGCAGTTCAAGAGGCAGGATGGGTTTGGGGTAGGTTACACCTACACCAAGGCTGACTTTGAGAGTGCCATTAGCCGAGCAGTGGAGTGGAGTAAAATGACTCCTGAGCAGAGATATCCCAAGACCCATTCCACTGAGTCCTCCCAGGCTTGTCAGCCCAAGGATGGAGTGATCCATGAACCACCCAAAGCTCCACCCAAGAAACCCATCTGGATACCAAAGCCCAAACACCTCCACACTTCTCTTGACTCTCTTCATGGACCCTCTCAACCCAAGAAGCCGACACCAAACACCACTAAGCCCAAGAACCCCAAGCCTCAACCACATTCCAAGAAGCCCACTTACCATTGCGAGTATTGTCAGAGAGACGGGCATCTTGCGGAGTTTTGCTTCAGGAGGAAGCGGGTTGAGAGAGCAGAGCGTGCTCGTGGTGGTCAGGAGCAGTTCTACCAGCAGGGTGGTAGACTGAGAGTTCCTCGACGCGGGGAGAGGCTGGAGGCTAGGCCGCGTCGTGTAGGTGGTGGTAGGGGAGACGGCTTTCATGCCCGTGCTCCAGATGGTGGTGTTCGTTCCGGCAGAGCTCCAGGCCGTTTTGGCTACGGTCCTAGACCTCATGGCCGAGGTTTTAGGCAGAACCGAGGACCGCGCTTTGAGTCGCGTTTTGGTCCAAACTTTTCTGATGATTTCTGCTTTCCGTCTTTTGAGCAGATGGCTCGACACTGGTTTAGCTCTTTTGCTAAACCTGGTGCCGGACCATTTGCTCCCACTTACAGCCACTGATTGTGCAGGATCGAGGACTGGAGGACGTTTGGATTATGGACTCAGGATGCTCTCGCCACATGACGGGACATCGCAGATGGTTCTCCAGTCTCACTCCCCCGAGCTCCAAAGAGTACATCACCTTCGGGAACAGTGGTCAAGGGAAAGTAAGTGGCATTGGCTCAATTCGCATTTCAGACCATTTTTCTTTGAAGAACGTTGCTTTGGTTGGAAACTTGAACTTCAATTTGATTTCTGTTTCGCAACTTCTTGAGGATGGTTTGGAGGTGCGGTTTAAGAAGGGCAATTCTTCTGTGTTTGATTCTAGAGGGTCTTTGGTTTGCCAGATTTTACCTTTTGGTAAAGTTTTTCGAATTGACTTCTCTAGTTCTTTTGGCCCTTCTCGCTGTTTGATTGCTGGATCTTCTTCTGAGCTCTGGAAGTGGCATAGGAGGTTAGGTCACTTGAGTTTTGATCTGCTAGTCAGGTTAAGCTCTATGGACCTCATCCGAGGATTGCCCAAGCTTAAGATGGAGAAGGATCTGGTTTGTCATCCCTGTCGTCATGGGAAAATGGTTGCCGCTTCTCACTCACCTGTGACTCAGGTGATGACATCGTATCCGGGCGAGCTTTTACATTTGGACACTGCAGGTCCAGCTCGGGTACGCTCAGTCGGTGGGAAGTGGTATGCACTTGTAATTGTTGACGACTTTTCTCGATTCTCGTGGGTTTTCTTTTTGGAGTCTAAGGATGAAACTTTTCAATTTGTCCATGACCTGATTTTGAAGCTGAAGAATGAGAACAATGGTCGGATGCGAGCAATTCGCTCCGACAACGGCTCTGAGTTCAAAAACTCTCAGTTCGTCAGCTTCTGCAGTGATCAGGGTCTTGATCATCAGTTTTCTGCTCCTTACACTCCCCCACAGAATGGCGTTGTGGAACGAAAGAACCGCACGCTAGTCGAGATGGCCAGGACGATGCTCGATGAGCACAGGACTCCTAGGCGCTTTTGGGCTGAAGCCATGAACACGGCTTGCTATCTGGCCAACCGCATTTTTCTTAGAGCTTACCTAGGTAAGACCTCATATGAGTTGCGGTTTGGTAGACAGCCCAAGGTGAGCCACTTGCGAGCATTTGGCTGCAAGTGCTTTGTGCTCAAGAAGGGAGGGCATTTGGACAAATTTGAGTCTCGTTGCTGGGATGGAGTTTTTCTTGGTTATGCTTTGCATTCTCGAGGCTTCCGTGTTTGGAACCTCGACTCCCAGCAGCTTGTCGAGACTTGCGAGGTTTCTTTTGATGAGTCCTTGCCTTCTTTAACTCCTTCTTTTGAGCTTTCTGGTGATGGTGAGCTCGGAGAGTCCATCTTCGAGGAAGATGAGGATACTCCAGCTGCTGATGAGGGTGGGCCTTCTGCACCTCCTGCAGAGCCCACACCTTCTGAGACTTCGACTGAGGACGAGGGCGGACCTCTGATCACTTCTTCCACTTCGATCGAGCCCCCTCAGTCGAGTCCAGAGGTGCCAGCTGCTGACTCCGGTGAGGTGACTTCAGATCACCAGGGATCCCGAGCAGTTCAGCGTGATCACCCCTCAGAGCTCATCATCGGTGATGTGTCTTCAAGAACCTTGCGTTCGTCTGTTGACTCTCTTGCTGTGTTTGCTGAATCTGCTTTTGTTGCATCTTTTGAGCCCAGAGACATTTCTCATGCTCTTTCTGACTCGAACTGGATTAATGCCATGCAAGAAGAGCTTGAGAATTTTGTCCACAATCGGGTTTGGACACTTGTTGAGCTGCCACCAGGATGCAACCCCATAGGCACCAAGTGGGTGTTCAAGAACAAGCAAGGTGAAGATGGGGTTGTGGTGCGCAACAAAGCTCGACTAGTTGCCCAGGGTTTTTGCCAGAAGGAAGGTATTGATTTTGAAGAAACCTTCGCTCCTGTTGCCCGTCTTGAGTCCATTCGCATTCTTTTAGCTTTTGCCGCTTCGAAGGGTTTTAAGCTTTTTCAAATGGACGTCAAGAGTGCTTTTCTGAACGGGTACATAGAGGAGGAGGTTTATGTTAGGCAGCCCCCCGGTTTTGAAAACCCCAAGTTTCCTCGACATGTTTTTAAATTGCAGAAAGCTTTATACGGGTTAAAGCAAGCCCCCAGGGCTTGGTATGACCGGTTAAAGCAGTTTTTGTTGGGGAAGGGCTTTGTGATGGGTTCTGTGGATAAGACTCTCTTCTTGCTCAGAGATGCTTCAGATTTTTTAGTCGCTCAGATATACGTGGACGATATTATCTTTGGCGGTACTACTAACAATCTTGTGTCCAAGTTTTCTGAGCAGATGCACAGTGAGTTCGAGATGAGCCTCATGGGTGAGCTCAAGTATTTTCTAGGGCTCCAGATCAAGCAGACCAAGGACGGCACCTTCATCCACCAGGGTAAGTACACTCGGGACATGTTGAAGAAATTCGACTTTGGTGGAGAGCTGAAGCCTCAGATGACCCCAATGGGTACATCTGGGGGCCTGGACAAGGACGAGAGCGGCGTCAAGGTCAATGAGAGGGAGTTTCGAGGGATGATCGGTTCGCTGCTGTACTTGACGGCGACAAGGCCAGACATACAGTTCGCCGTAGGACTGTGCGCGCGCTTCCAGTCTTCACCACGTGCGTCTCATCGGCAAGCTGTCAAGCGTATCTTTAGGTATCTTACCTATGCGCCTGATCTTGGTCTTTACTATTCAGCATCATCTTCTCTTGATTTATCTGGCTTTTCGGACGCTGACTTTGGTGGGTGCCGGTTGGATCGCAAGTCGACTTCCGGTACTTGCCAGTTTCTTGGTTCTTCTCTTGTCTCTTGGTCTTCTCGAAAGCAATCTGGAGTTGCTCTTTCGACCACTGAGGCTGAGTACGTAGCTGCTGCTAGCTGCTGCTCACAGCTGGTTTGGATGATTTCCACTCTGCGAGATTTTGGGTTGTTCTTTCCTACCAGAGTTCCTTTGTTTTGCGACAGCACCAGTGCAATTAGTGTAGGGAAAAACCCATGTCTTCATTCAAAAACCAAACACATTGATGTGCGCTTTCACTTTTTGCGGGATCAATATGAGAAAGGTGTCATTGACCTTGTTCATGTTGATACCCATCATCAGTTGGCTGACATTTTCACCAAACCCCTAGATTAGTCTACTTTTGAGCGTTTACGAGGGGATTTGGGTGTTGTGTATCCTTTTTAGGATATTTTGAGTCAGTTCATTTCTTTCTTCTTTACTCTTTTCTTGAGTCTTTTTGTGTGTGTTCATACCATACATATTCACATATCACACTTTTGAGCCTGCTTCTGTTATATGATTGAACTGCTTTACTTATTCTAGCTGGTACATGCTTGTGATTACCTGTCGATGATCATGCTTTGTTTCAGTTCATTTTGATATGTCTGATATCTGTCATATGCATGGCTTTTCCACCTTAAACTTGAAAAATGATCATCATTGCTTCTGGTAACTAGCATGAGTAGGCTGAGTGCTTTTGCTATCTGTTACATACCTTGTTACTAGTTCCTCACATAGATGCAGATATGCAACTTGGACATCTTTATGCTTTAACATGGAAAATATGCTATAAAAATGATAAAAAATCAAAAATGAATGAAAATTCCATACCCTTTTTAGAAACACACTTTACTAATTCCAAATATTGGGTCATCTTTTTTCCTGGGTCTTCATCTTCTCCGCCGCCGGTGTTCCGTTCGGATCTGGAAATCGCCGCCGCCGTGGTTCGATTTATCTTCTCCCGAGCGTTTTTTATTCTCTGGTTTCCCATCTGCGCCTCGTTTTGTTTTTCTCGTCGCCGCATGCTAGCTACGCAGTGCAGCGCTGGCTAGCTTCTAGTGCTATCGCTAGTTTCTAGCTGCAGCACAGCCGCTTGGCGACAGCAACGCTTGCAGCTAGTCTGTTTTTTAGCTGCGCACGGCAGGGAGAAGCTAGGTGCAGCCTACGATACAGCAAATGCAGTTTGTTGCTAGTCACGTGAAGAAATTGAAAGGATACGGCTGGATTTGCACGGGCACACATTCCGAGGAAATCATCAAAGTCATACGAACCGAGAAGCTTCAGCCAAACCATGATTAGTACTAATTGCATTTCTCGATTTGCGTGTTAATTAAATATTCATGTGTTGCCATGTTTCACGCACGATCAGTATTATTTCAATACTTCCCGTAACATCCTATTACATGTGATGGCGTACTGTTAAAAAGTATTTTTCATGAATATATTTTATCTGTTGATTTAATCTTTGTGCTGTCATTATATCTGTTGATTCATCTGCTGTTTTGATAGATGATATTGATTATGGTGTTTTAATCTGAGCACTGTTTCATTTCGGTTAGAACATCATGTTTTACCTTCTTCATATGTGTTGGTTTGATTAAATGCCTGTGAGTTAATTAATCTGTTGAATCTGCCTTTAAGCACTGTGTTGGTGTCTTTTCGATTAGGACACCGGTCGTTTTTAGGCTAGATCATTTTAGGTCCTGTTGATCTGTTCACTTTTCCTTGCTAAGTCTGTCGAGGTGCGTTGGGGATTGGGAGCAGGCCATTGATTCGAAAGAATTTTTTAGGCGCCCATTCACCCCCCTCTGGTCGCTACTTTCGGTCCTACAGTTGGCGTGCGGTCAAAGCGGCAGTCCTGCCGAAGGGTGTTCTAGCAACCTCCGAAACCAATCTCTCAGCTCCAGACACCACTGACGAAGTAGCTCCGAACATGGAAACCTGCAACAGAGTAGATTCGAAGTACCAATTCGGCCTAAGGACCGAATTCATCTAAGTTTTGCACTAGTGGCAAAGGTAGTAATATGTTACGCGGATTAGCGGATAGTTCACAGCGAAGTAACAAGGCGATAGCAATCTATTACGTAGATTAACAGATACTTCACAGGCGAAGTAACAAGGATTACCACTGTTCCGAAGTGGCCATCGGAGGGCTTCCAGGCAAACCCACGAAGAGTACAGAAAAGTAAAGATAAAGTAAATACAATTCAAAGCTAGGGCTTTGTGGTTGATTTGTGTTGGGGGGCCCTCTGAACCGGCCTCACCCCTATATTTATAGGGGCTAGACTTATAATCTCTAAGTCTAATCTGTTATGACTCAGCTGAATCACATGTAGAGATAAACACTTAGCCAGAATCGGATCCAATTCTATCTCTGCCCGAAGTGGGCCTTCGGCCAGGCCTGCCGAGGCCTACTCATCGGGTTGAAGCTTCGGCGGGGTGGGCCCCTGAAGGCCTTCGGGCCAAAGGCTGCAGGCTTGCTAGAAGCTTCCGAAGCCTATAGCCTGGTGGGCCTTCGGCCTTGTAGGGCTTCGGCCCAACCCGAGACATGTGTCTTTCCAGCCCAAATTACCAAAATCGATACTTTGATAATCTTAGCCATTAATGCCATTTTTTGATATCAACACATGCCCCCTGCCTTTTAGTGAACTGAGTAAACTAAAAGCACAACGGGCAAAAGACGATACCTTCCATATCAGCCTTTCGACATCTTTTAAGTTGTTTGCCACACACTTGGGAAATACCTTTTCAAGTATCTACCATTCAAAGCTCTTCAAAACCGCTCTCCTTGCAGAGATTCTAACACATATGCATTGCTAGGAGCGATTTCGGCTATTTTGAAAGGGCCTTCCCAACTAGGCGACCATTTACCAAACTTGGGACTCTTAGTGCCTAAGGGTAAAATCGTCTTCCAAACCAAGTCACCTACTTGAAACGATTTTGGTTTAACCTTCTTATTGTAGCCTTTAGCTACTCTCCTCTTGTATACTTCTATGGCTTCTAAAGCCCTCAATCTCTTATCGGTCACTTCTTCTAGATTGTCTTTCAAAAGAGTTTCATACTCGTCGACCGATAAGTCATCTTGCTTTAACACTCTTAGAGAGCCAAGATCTACTTCTATAGGTATAACGGCTTCTTGTCCATACACCAACTCATATGGACTAACTTTGGTAGCACCGTGCTTTGCAATTCTACAAACCCATAGCGCCTCGGAGAGCACTTCATGCCACCTTTTAGGGAACTCTTGAATTTTCTTCTTAATGAGCGTAATCACTGTTTTATTACTAGACTCGGCCTGACCATTGGCCTGATCATAGTAGGGCGAAGAGTTTATCAACTTAATACCATAATATTTGGCAAAGTCCCTCACTTCTTTAAAAATAAATGAACTACCTTGATCTGTAGTGAGAGTTTGGGGAATACCGAATCTATGTATGATGTGCTTCAAGATAATGTCAAGTACCTCGTTGTAAGTCATGTTCTTGAGAGGCACGACCTCAGTCCACTTGGTGAAGTAATCTATCACCATCAACACGAACCGATGCCCTTTTGAGGAAGGAGGGTGAATCTGGCCGATAAAGTCCAAACCCCAACCTCGGAATGGCCATGGCTTGACAATAGGGTTAAGGAATGAAGCAGGAGCTAATTGAATATTGTCAAACCTCTGACATGCTTCACACCCTCTGTAATACTTAAAACAATCCTCCGTCATAGTCGGCCAGTAGAAACCCGCTCTTTTGAGCATCCAACTCATTTTCTGGGCCGACTAATGAGTGCCACAAAGTCCTTCATGGACTTCTACCGTAGCCACTTGGGATCGCTCATGGTATAGACACTTTAACAGTACTCTGTCAATGGTTCGGCGATACAGTGTGTCGTCTAGCAACACAAATTTAACCGCTTGTCGCCGAACTTTTTGATCAACCCTTTGGATAGGGTCTCTCAGACACTAGACGATTGGAGTTCTCTAATCGCCCTTATGGACTTCTGAGGGTTTCGCTAGCTCACTCCCTGAAAAAATGTCTAGGCTACTGATTTCGGGGTGCCCCCCGAGCCCTTCTTGCTTCTGCCGAGGCCTGGCAACCTGGCTGCGTGGATCGCATTAGGTCAAAGCCCCCTGCTGGAGGGTCCAGGATCCCGAAAGCCCTCACTATCCCGAGGACTTCAGCTCACGGTCTTCGATGTGCTAGACTCTTCGGTGGGCGGAGTACTCCGGTCCTGGGACCTCGGCGCGCGGTAGTCTCCTGCAGCCAGAGGGGTCTGACCCGGAGGGTGCGCCTGTCTGAAGTCACTAGCTTCGGCAGTGAGACCAAACTTTGTCTTCTCCCGTACAGAAAATTTTCCTCTCCCAACTTGGTAACTAGATGCTTGTTGAGCCAAATCGTTGGCAACTGAATTGGCCTCTCTTGACACATGAGAAATTTTGAAGTCATCAAAAGTAACAACTATGTCCAGGCACTTATCCAAGTAGCTGTTTAGTAAGTCGTTAAAACATTGAGCACTCTTATCCACTTGTTGCACCACTAATAGGGAATCGCCATGCTCACGAACATGTTTAACACCCATGGATTACAACAATTCAAGCCCTAGTAGTAAAGCCTCGTATTCAGCTTGGTTATTAGTAGAAGCAAACTCTAAACGAGCCGAGGTTTCAAAGTGCGCTCCACTAGGTGATATGAGAACTACTCCAATACCTTGGCCATTTCTGCAAGCTGAACCATCAAAGTAAAGTTTCCACGGTGTTGGGGGAAAATGCTTCACTCTCAGGACTTAGAGATTAATAGTTCAAAATAACTTATCAGCTTTGGAGCTGATGAGCTTATGCATGAAGGTGGAGGAGTCGTTAAGCCGAAGGATGCTTTGACTTACAATCTGAAGGAACCCTCCGTAGGATATGAAGCTCCGGAGCAAAACGGCAAGGTTGATAAGATGTTTGACTTATCTACTTACTCTGGGTATATTTTAGTATTTTAACCCTGTTCAGGGTACCGAATAGTTTCCACTATGTCGGTTGTAATTGAGGGGTAAATAGGTCTTTTCCTTAGACCTTTTTGCCTATAAATACCCCCCTTCTTACCCTGTAATAGGCATCGAATACTCAGCTATTCAATACACATATTCGGACTACTTGAGTTATTATCCAATTCGGAGGCTCGAGATAGTTCTTAACACAAACTCACTATTTGTCAGTTCTTAATCTTAGAGAACTTGTTAGCGTAATCTTTTACACCAACCCATGGAATTACCTCAATCAAAGCAACATTGTCGCTCCAACTGATGTCTATGCGGTGATCAACTATAAAGTTGGCTACGATCTGGCCTTTCATAGCTCTTAGGGGTTCATAGGCCAAATCATATTCAATCAAAGCGTAAGCCCACTTTCCAATCCTTCCACTTAGAATCGGCTTTTGTAACATGTGTTTTATAACATCAGTTTGGCAAACAACAACACATGTAGTAGGGAGAAGATAGTGGCGCAATTTGGTACACGCGTAGTAAAGTGATAAACACAAATGTTCCACAAACACGTACCTGGTCTCGGCGTCCAGCAGGCAGCGGCTCAAGAATGTGATGATGTACTCTTTTCCTTCTACCTCCTGGGTTAGCACGACCCCGATCATGCTATCTTCAGCAGCGATGTATAACCGAAATGGAATCCCAGCTTTGGGTGTTGTCACCACGGGTGGCGATGATAAGCACTGCTTGATTTTCTCAAAGTTGCTTTGCTGGCTTGCCCCCCAAGTGAACTCGACCTCATTCTTTAGCCGGAGTATGGGGACAAAGGCATCAATCTTGCCATACAAGTTAGATATAAAGTGATGCAAATAATTCATCTTGCCTAGCAACTTCTGCACATCGTTTTTGCATGTCGGGTCGTAACATTTCTAATCTTCTCAAGCCTCTTAGGATCAATCTCTATGCCTCTTTCATGAATCATGAAACCTAATAACTTGCCCGCCGACACGCCAAAAGCACATTTGAGTCGGTTCATTTTTAAGCCATACTGTCGCATCCTATCAAAAGCAACTTTCAAATCGGCCAAATGGTTTCCCATAGCGTCCGATTTGACCACAACATCATCAATGTAAAATTCTAACATAACTCCTAGTAAGTCATGAAAGATCAAGTTCATAGCACGCTGATATGTGGTGCCAGCATTCTTCAAACCAAAATTCACAACGACCCACTCGAATAAACCGACAAAACCAGGGCATCAAAAGGCTGTCTTGTAGATGTCCTCTTCGGCCATAAAGATCTGATTATAACCAGCATTGCCATCAAGAAAACTTAGTACCTTGTGTCCTAAAGCATCATTGATTAGCATGTCGGCTATCGGCATCGGATACTCATCCTTTAGAGTGGCCTTGTTCAGATCCTTGAAATCAATACATACTCGTATCTTGCCGCTCCCTTTCTTCTCTATAGGCACAATGTTAGCAACCCACTCTGCGTACCTGCATGGCCTAATAAATTCAGCTTTGAGCAGTTGCTCTACCTCTTCTTTAACTCAGTCATAGACGATCGAGTTAAAGAGACGAGGAGGCTGTTTATAAGGCCTACATCTAGCCTTGATAGGCAGCCGATGCTCCATGAGCTCGCGGCTTAGTCCCGGCATCTCGCTATAATCCCATTTGAAACAATCGACATGCGACCGAAGCAACTTTATTACTTCGGCCTTGTCATCAGGCTGTAAATGCTGGTTTACAAAAGTCGGCATCGGGATGCTACCATCACCTATGTCAACTTCTTCTAAGGTATCGACCGACGCAAAACCTTGTCCTAATTTCTCTACTTCGCTAAAGTCCTCGATGGCTTCGGCGATACCATATTTAGTAGACCGATACTTCTCTACATTAGACTTTAGCCAATCCAGATTATTCTTGCTAGACATGACTTCTAATATTAAAACAGTCATGCTACACCAGCCGGCTTTACAGACACTAGTACAAAACGTCCTCCGGACACGCTAACAAAATTATAATCCGAAAGATCTCTACCTGACAGGCACTCTACCTTGTTGTGAACGGCATCAACTGACACATCGGCCAATGCCACTTGGGCCGAAGTGTCTGCGGGTATGACTTCTACTTCATCGTCGTCCCACTGAATTAGGGACTGGTGTAGAGTAGAAGGAATGCAGCAGTTCGCATGAATCCAGTCGCGCCCTAGCAGCACACTGTAGTTACCTTGTACATCGACGATGAAGAATGTTGTTGGCAACGTCTTGTTGCCTACTATCAATTCCATGGAGAGCACACTGTTGGCCTTGGAACTCTCGCCGTTTAAGCCGTTGATCATCAAGTTGGTCTTCTTCAGATCATCCTCATCCCTACCAAGCTTCTTCAATAGCGAGTAAGGCATTAGGTTAACCGTGGAACCACTATCGACAAGCATCTGGGAAATCGGCTTTCCATCAATGTGACCCCTGATGTAGAGAGGCTTTAGATGGCGATCCGAGTCCTCGGGTTTCTCAAAGATAGCATTGCACGGGCTGAGGTTCAACTGAGCGACCTCGGCCTCGTCCTATGGTAGGGAAAACTCAACGGGTAGCGTGACGACGTTGATGTCCATCGCCTGGGGTGTGGGCCCCTTGGAGACGGGCGAGTAGTCATCATCAAGCATGTTGTCGTTGTCATCGCTCTAACTAGGAGCCAGGTTGGTTATCTCAACTGGCTTCATTCTCCATACATGTATCGTTGTCGGCCGTGGGTGAATATCCTCAAAAATAGCGTCCTGCTCATCCTCGGCCTTCTTTTCGCGCATCTCCTGTGCCCGTAGTCATTGTAGGCGCCTCTTCTGTGATTTGGACATGCCTGGAGGTGCCCAAGATGGTTGCGGCTTGGTGCCAGGTGCCACTGTCTGGTTTCTATTAACTCTGGCCGAAATGGTACTGTCCATCTCGGCCTCGCGCACTCTGTATTTGGAGGGGCCTTCACTGTGGACCCTGGCAATCGGACTGGCCTCATTCGGCCGATCAGACCAGGCTCCGGTGCGGGCTTTGGCCGAAGTAGGGGACTTTCCTCCGTCAGACTTCAGCAAAGGGGCCTTCGGATTGGGACTTCCTGAGACCCTACTCTGACTGTGATAGCTTCGGACTCCCTATCCCCGGCCCCTTCGCGCCTGTATTCTTCGACTTCGCTCTGCACGGGCCAATTCGGAGGTACCATGGACAGCATGTGGACGATGCCTCCCTCCACTGCATTTGTTTGTCCCTACCACTCATGACACTCCGAAGGAAAACAAGGCATAGCGTTAAGTTGCGGAGGGTACTCCGGCTGTGATACCTACGGAGCCCACGGAGTCCCCGCCCAGTTGTACGGTGGAGGCATCGGTGGCTCTAGTGGCTTCACCCACTATGAGCCGAACCCATTACTCAGAGGGGGGTTCGGCAGAGTTGACGGTGTCTCGGACCATATCAGTGAGGGGTCCCGCCAGGTCGGAGGTACGTTCGTCCAGTGTGGGCCGAAGTCCCCTGTCAAAGGGTTCATCCAGAGTGGTGCGGGGTTCGGCCATTGGGGGCCGACCTCGCTCCGCATGGGGTTCAGCCATTGGGGTCTAAAGCTGCTGTACGGGGGGTTTGGCCATTGTTGTACGAAGCCACCAAAGGGGGTGTTAGGCCACTACGGCCCGAAGTCACCGTGCGGAGGGTCCGGCCATTGCGGTTCAAAACCATCATGAGGAGGGCTCGGCCACTGTGGTCTGAAGCCACCCTCCGGACGCCTTGGGCCCTTTGGCTGACTTAGTTTTCTAGCACGGGGGCCTGCTTCCTTAGCTTTTCTTTGATGCTTGTTCAACAGCATCTTGTATGTTACCTTCGGCTTCTTGCGATCCTTAGCCGAAGGAATGCTAACGTTTTGTTTCCACACCCCCACCTCTAGGTTCTTAGGTAGGAGTGTGAGCGTGTGTGGTTCTCTAACAATTATCGCCTTCCCTCTAATGAACTCGGCCTTTTCTAGCCGAATCAACACCTTCTTCTCACCGAGGTCAACGGCGTTGATGGGGAAGGGATCTTTGTCCAGCTTCATCTTTGGATTGTGGTCTATTTTCAATCGTCCTTCTTCTATGGCCGATTGAACCTGCCATCGAAAAACATTACAGTCGTTAGTATTATGTGAATGCGAGTCATGCCACTTACAGTATGGATGTTTCTTCAACTCATCGATAGATGGAATGACTTGGCCTTTAGGCAACCTGAGAAGCTGGTTCTTTAAGAGAAAATCAAATATTTTATCACACTTAGTTATGTCAAATGAGTACTTGACCTCACTAGGCCGATTCTTCGTGGGAGACAGTCGTAACTCAGAGCAAGTGATAGGTTTACTCTTAGCGTTCCAAACCCATTCGACCACGTACATGTCGGTCAAATCCTCCTCTTCTTATTCCTCCTCATCGGAGTGTTCCATGATGTGGATTTCAGCCCTAGGCTTGTTAAACGTCCTAATAAACTTTTTATCTTTGGCTCGGCTTTCCTGGACTAGAGCTTGCTGCAAGACTTGGCTAACCTCTAAGAAGTTCTGGTTATCTAGTCTCTCTTTAATCTCGGAATGCAACCCGCTAAAAGCTAGATCCGCCAAATCCCTTTCTGAAATATTAAGACTAAAACATCGGTTTCTAGTGTCCCTAAAATGCTTGATATACTCATAGACACCCTCGTTAGACTTCTGCCTAACCGATGTCAAGTATGAGAGCCTAAGTTCTATCTCACCCATGTAAAAGTAGTCATGGAATTTTTGTTATAATTCATCCCATGTTTGGACGAAGTTCGGTGGGAGTGCCGAAAACCAAGTGAAAGCGGTGCCAGATAGTGAGAGAGAAAATAGTCTAAGTTTTAGAGCGTCTGACCCACTAGCCTCTCCACACTGCGCTAAAAATTGACTAACATGCTCTAGTGTGGTTTTGTTACCCTCACCGTCAAACTTAGTGAATTCGGGGATTCTATAGCCGCAAGGGTAGGGTATTGTATCGAAATGATCGGGATATGGCTTCCGGTAAACCCTAGCCCGACCCCTAGGCACGAAACCGGCACACTCCCTAAATAGTGCGCGGATTCGATCCTCTAGGTCATCTTGGCCTCCTGCCTGTGCACGTCTCTCATGCGGGGGCGTGACATGCGGCGGTATATCGGCGTGTCGGCCATGGGCCTCTTCCCTATGCGCTAGCTGTATGATGTGCTCGAACCCAGGCGCCTGTGCATGGGGTGCGGGCAGGGTTGGCGCCGGCGTAGGTGGTGGTGGTGTGTTGTACGTGGTGCTAGCTTGGCCGTAAGCACAATGACTCATCTCGGCCACAGGTGTTGAAACTGAAGACGCAACGGTCTTGCTAGTGTTACCGTCAGTTCTGTTGTACACATGATTTACCAGAGGTATACTAGCAATAGGTGCTGATGGTACGGCCTCAGTAAAGCCAAACCTCCTAAGCGTCGCCTCTACTTGGGAGCTAACTGCCGAATCTAGATGGTTGGCTAGCGAAGTGCTAACGGCCTGATCTAGCGATGCGGCTATTTTTTGCTCAATCTCTAAAGAAGATAAACGAGGTGATACGGGTGTTACCTGGATCCGAGCAAGGTCAGGGACGATGATGTCATGCTTGATGAAGCCCGCGCGTGTCTTGACGTAGCTCCCAAGCATCATGTCTTGGAGTGCCTTCATCTTTGCCTCGATCTCTGCTCGGTCTTCTGCGGGAATATCTTCAAGAGTAGGAGTTAGGATGTTGTGGTTGTCGATATCCATGCCTCCCACGGTGTCCATCGACGGTGTAGGCGTAGTAGTCATTGTAGATGTACCGGTGGCCGATGTAGATGTACCCGTCATGTTGGTGTAGCTTTTCCCCAGCGGAGTCGCCAAAAAGTTGGTTGACATGAAAACGTGCCCCGCACTTGGGTCAGTTCGACGATCCAAAAGTGGGTGGATACTTAGGTATAAGCCTAAGCGTAACACAGCACTGACGTCATGATCCGACTACCATTAGCTGTGGTAAGGGGGTGGAGTCACCAGGTAATCAGATTACACAAAATAATCCAATTAGCCAAAAGAAATATGTTAAACAGAACAAATCAGCAAACCGAGCAGAGCCTGACTGATTCGAAGTATAGTGCGAAGGGTATCGCCGAAGGGTACCTTCGGCGTATGGTGTAAAGTGTCTCGCCGAAGGGTACCTTCGGCGATCAGACTGATCTGGCCAAAGATGAACTCCGAACGGATCTGGACGCGACAATCACCTCCATATAGCGGGGTTCGGTGTGAAGTCTCCAATACATTGAGGTACAGAATAATGACTTAGGCGCAACGCGCAAGTGCAACTTCGTCCGGAGCCGAGTACGAGCGTGGCGAAGCCTGTCGTGACGAAGTCTATTGGCGAAGTGTGTTGGCGTGCGGTCGAAGCGGCAGTCTTGCCGAAGGGTGTTCTGGCAACCTCCGAAAACAATCTCACAACTCCGGACACCTCTGACGAAGTAGCTCCGAACATGGAAACCTGCAACAGAGTAGATTCGAAGTACCAATTCGGCCTGAGTACCGAATTCTACTAAGTGTTGCACTAGTGGCGAAGGTAGCAATCTGTTACGCAGATTAGCAGATACTTCACAGGTGAAGTAACAAGGCAATAACAATCTATTACGTAGATTAGCGGATACTTCACAAGCGAAGTAAAAAGGATTACCACTATTCCGAAGTGGCCGTCGGAGGGCTTCTAGGCAAATCCACGAAGAGTACAGAAAAGTAAAGATAAAGTAAATACATTTCAAAGCTAGGGCTTTGTGGTTGATTTGTGTTGGGGGGCTCTGAACTAGCCTCACCCCTATATTTATAGGGTCTAGACTTCTAATCTCTAAGTCTAATCTGTTATGACTCGGTTGAATCATGCGTAGAGATAAACACTTAGCGAGAATTAGATCCAACTCTATCTCTGCCCAAAGTGGGCCTTCGGCCAGGCCCGCCGAGGCCTACTCCTCGGGCCGAAGCTTTGACGGGGTGGGCCTTCGAAGGCCTTCGGGCCGAAGGCTGCAGGCTTGCTGGAAGCTTCCAAAGCCTATAGCCTGGTCGGCCTTCGGCCATGTAGGGCTTCGGCCCAACCGGGGACATGTGTCTTTCTGGCCCAAATTACCAAAATCGATACTTTGATAATATTAGCCATTGATGCCATTTTTGATATCAACAACATGAGTAAACCTGATCCGATGGGGGGACGTTAGCAATCAACGGAGATACAACGATGGTAGGTACAGGTGCTATCAGGGAAGCAATCGACGTCGGTTGTAAGATGAAAAGGCAAAGGGTGGTAAGGAATGTATGTTGTGAAAGGAGATTGCATAAAAGGATAAAGGGTTACCAAATGCGGCAGAGTTGTTTGAGTGGCCCAAGCTCTAGTGGATCGGTGCACAACTACATCTGACGCCTTGTGCTTGTGCCCTAGAGTCTTAACCCATCTCCAATTAAGCCAAGCCATCGGAGTAGGTGCGCCGATGCCCAAGTTGGTGATGATTGTGACCGACTCATAGGATATCGGATGACCACTTTGGCTCTTGGTGGGCGCATCAAAATCATCCTCCTACAGAAATAAGGATGATCAAAGAGTGAGAAGTAGGTGAAAGAAGCGAAGAGGATAAACAAAGGGAACATACCTCAAAGTATTAACCATCGAAGTCAAGATGTAGCGGCGGGCAATACATCCTCGAGGGATGATTGAATAGATGCTTCTTCCACTCGACCCACCATTAGACGTAACGAGTAGAGCTAGCCCAGCAATCCTACTAGGATGTCAAATCCCCATAAGGAATTTTGTTGGCCATGAGGTACTCCAAGTCATATTTGACTTCTCCATAAACCTGAAGTCGGTTGATGAAAAAAAGATGGAACGCTAGTTGACCAAACCCCAGCTATCGTGAGTAGAACATCGGATGATAAAATTTGTAGGACGCTTTGCGGAGATGACTGATAGTGAAATTAATTTGCAAAATACAAGGAGTGATAAGGGCTTTGAAAATTTAGATAGACTCCTCATCCCTACATACATCGGTAAGGAGCAGTCGATGAGGGTGTTCATACTAAGACAAGGAGTCGTACCGATACTAGATGATTTTCTCAGGGATGAAGCCACGATGATAACCTTGGAATCAGCGACTTAGGTGACGGGAGACATCCGGATAGCGAGACAACAAGCTGTTGCCTCACCCAAAGATAAGCATCGGTGATATGAGGGGTTAGCCGATTCTGGATGGTCGGAGGGAAACTTCATTAGGTCGAGAGGGGGATCGTTGGTGACTTCGGTCGTGTAAACATTGAGCCAAAGTTGCAGAAACCACCGAGGACCACCGAAGTGGCCTACGAAATCCCCGGTCAATAGCTTGACCAATACTTGGTGAAGAAGATGGTAAGTAGCCCCAAGCAGGTATCGGTCGATGGGAATTTTCTTGTTTGCGAAAAGCTTCTCGGCCAGGAACTAGAGGTGAAAAGTTGGACCCAAGTTGGATCCACAAAAGACAAACCTTTCCAATCAAAATTTAAGGAAAGCAATGTGCTCACGAGTATCTACAGGTCCAGTCCTTTTATTGTGCTTCGAAATATACTTGCTCCAACCCCTAGAAGACTTGATGTCAATATGGTGGGTTGGTTTGAATCGGAAGAACAGAGGGTTGCTAGGAAAAATGATGTCAAGGGAAGTTAAGGCCAAGACATCAAGCAAAGTGGGACCCATCGGCCCATGGCAGAAAAGAAAGGCATTCAGAGCATCATACCAAAAATAGCAGGCAGTGGAAATCTGTGGGATCAGAATGGTGACTAGAGGGGGGTGAATAGGCACCTCGACAAATTCTCGTGAATAAGATGGTCTAATCAAATCACCCAACGCTCCTCTAATAATTTCAAATTCAAACTTCTGTTTAGATTGGAATTTGAACAGACGATTTATATTGTCGGCATTTGAATCTCTGAAACTAACTACCTAGATCGACACTTGATTTGTTGACAGGGTTCAGTCGGTAACTGATTGGTCGACAAGATTCAGAACACCAGAAAAAATAAATAGAAACAAAATTCAAACAATCTGTGATAGATTATGTCATGTAGTGTTGAGTATTCAATCACAACAACGATCGGATGAGCTTGAACACATATAGTTTTAATTGCCCATTTCAATTGAATCTACAAGTAATAATTCAGATTTGATCAAGAACACCCAAGTTTCAGATATACTTTAGACAAACAATTTTGAACACGGTTTACTCTAAAGATATAAGGTCACTCACTTCAGTTCAGACTCCTTATTACAGACTGAAAGTTTCAAGCAGAAGAATTCAAATCATCCAACAAATATCACATTCAGAAATTTTAGCATAGACTAAAGTACTGAAAATTCAGAAACAGTGTTGTTTCAGTACAAGCAGAATACTGGAGTCAACAATCAAACTATGCAAATTTAGGGTGTGTTTGGTTGAGCTGTGGCTGTGGGAAAAAGTTACTGTGGGCTGTAGGCTATGGAAAAGCCGCTGTGGGAAGTCAGCTATGAGAAAGCTGAAAGTCGTTTGGCTGAAACAGCTGTGAACAAGCTGCTTTGAGCTGTGAGCTATGTAAAAAATTCAATTTATGAAATTTTGTATGGTTGTATGAAATTTGAAATGTCAATTTATGAAATTTTGTATGGTTGTATGAAATTTGAAATGTCAATTTATGAAATTTTATATGGTTGTATGAAATTTGAAATGTCAATTTATGAAATTTTCTATCGTATGAAATTTGAAATGTCAATTTATGAAATTTTTTATGGTTGTATGAAATTTGTAATGTCAATTTATAAAATTTTGTACGGTTGTATGAAATTTGAAATGTCAATTTATGAAATTTTGTATAGTTGTATGAAATTTGAAATGTTAATTTATAGAATTTTGTATGGTTGTATGAAATTTGAAATGTCAATTTATGAAATTTTGTATGGTTGAGAAGCTAAAAGCCAGAAGCCGCAGAAAGCAGGTCTAGAGGAGCTTTCACATTTTCACTGCACCGAAAGCTACTTTTATTAAAAGTTGCTAGCCTGGAATATGCCCTTTGGTTTGGCTTTTGGCTTCCAGGAAGTAAAAGTTGCTCTCGAAAGCCAAACCAAAGGGACCCTTTGTGAGTTGAATCACAAAAATTCAGTTCTGATCACTACACCAGTGCAATAAGAATGTACTCCATTTCTGTGAAGATTGAACTGTAATTTTCAGGAATTGAAATGTTTCAAAGCTGCACTGTAGTGTTTCATCTGAAATCCAGCAAAAATACTGATGAACAGTGCCAGATAGAATGATCTTAAACAGATGAACACAGGTAGCAAATCTGGACTCTTCAGCAGAAATAGTAGCAACCAGAATACTTCAGAAGATGAACAAATATATGAATTCAGACAGAAAGAAATTAAAACAGTATTTTTCTGAACCTTTGTAGAACTTGTAGCACTCAATTAGATGTCAATACTTAATACTTTTGATGAGCAAAACATTCAGAGAGCAATTCTTTCTTGTAGATGATAATCAGTTATAACAATGTATGTTGTAAAGGATAACAACAAGAAATCTGAATGCTACAGCTCAAAGAAACTTCACTTCTGGCAGCAAGTAGCAAATTCACACAGGAGAGTATACAAAGGAAGAACACTTTCAAAAATGCAAAGAACTGTGTAATCATATATATGAAAAACTAGGTTCAGTCATAAATACTTGCTATCTGTAGCAGAATTTCAGAAATCAGAAATAATCTGAACAACTACTTGAATTTGGGAGAACACAGAAATTAATCAAAGCATTTCTCAAACAGATTAGGAACAGTACATGTTCAATACTGCAACAGCAATGTCGAAACAGCTTGCATGTAGTATTCAACTTCAATTAGCAAAGTGATACAACATCCCTGTAGAGCTTACAACAAAGAACATAGGCAATAATATTGCACTGATTTGGCAATGTTAAGATTGTAGAATACAGTTGAGACTAGATTAGAATCATGACTAATCCTGGCATAAGTCACTGATTGGCTAAAACAATTCAGAGCACACAATCAAACCAAAGTAGTTCTCAAGTAATCAGCCACAAAGAAGAATGATACAAATGGTTTACTTCAGTGATGATAGAACAGAAAACCAGCAACTGAAATCAATGAACATCTTCTTCATTGAGTCTCTCGAACTGCAGACAGCAAAACAACCAAAGAGATCCAATCGAAATCACAGCAGAAATAGCAAAGTATTCACCATATTTTCTATATGGATTCATAGCTCTCCAATATTGTTCTGAATGGATCATCCAAGTTTTTAGAAAAGTGGGCAGTTGAAAAAACAGGCTGAAAAGTGCTTTTTGTAATCCCTTTTTGATTCAAAAGGTATCTGATGAAAAGTAGCATGAGTAGAAAAAGAATCTGAAGTTCATCAAGAACTTTCTGTAATACATCATTATGAGACACAGACACTTCAGAAAAATCCTGATGATGAATAAATTCTTCAAGAATAAACACTCAGGCAGAGTTCTTTTTCAGAACTGTGTTGACACTTTTGATCAGCAAAAGAATCAAGAAGAAATTGCAGAAACCAGTTGAAACTTTCAAAAATGGAACATTCAAATCATCCACAACAAAATTTGTATAAACATCTAACTCATGTTCTGCAGTGAAATCATCAGAAAAGGCTTCACAAAACTGAATCCAGGAGTAAAACTCACCTGCGCCCAGACTTCACTTCATCGCTGGCTACTGTTAGTTTTTCGGATCTGGAACAGTGGCTCTCACAAGAAAGGAAATAGCTGTATAAAATTGATGTAGTAGTTTATTGGTTCAGCCAGAAAGAGAGCTAACAGCCCATGGCTATGGTCCTCTATTTATAGGCCAGCCATGGGGGGAAATTCTGGAAAGAACCCTCTAGAATCTCTATTTTACATCAAGGTCCTATTCCTTGTAATATATTTTCAGAACTCAAGAAATCCTGAAAAATACATTAAAGGAGTACATTTACTCTAGACTCTTAACTTTTTATTACACATTGACTCAAAATAAAAAATGACTCCTAATTATTGAAATTAGCAAATCTAGAGATGTGACGGTTTTCAGCAAAAACCGACAAAGCCTCTCAACCGTTCGACTCATGACACCGCTTTGCAACTTCGAGCGCCAGCAAGCCACTTCCGCTCTCGAAACCCTCGAGCCGCCTAAATACTTGCCCTGGCCTCCCTCTCGCAGACCCAGTCGTCACGTCGTCGCTTCCATCCGTCCGTCCATGTCTTGCTCAGTATTTTCGTGCACTCTTGAGATCTTCTCCAACTTCACCAGGCCTCCCTGATCCTTCGACATCGAGCTCCCCGCTTGACCCTCGATCACTCGTCGTTGACAGTTGGTCAGCATCTCCACCCTGCACATCGAAGATAAGCCAAAACAAGAACACGACGCACCACCGAAAACCTCGGCACACAAACCTCATTCGTACATCGAACCCTTCGATGCACACAACCCAACACTCAACCAATCGCTCAACCGCTCATCCTTGTCAATCACTCATCATACAGACAGAAACCACCCTTGGTTTCACAAAATCATTGGCTCATTTTTGTAGAGTTCAGCAAGAGAGAGGTTGATGCAGTGCCCGGTGTCGATCTTGTCCCAAAAGGTACGATTTATGGCTGATACTCTAAGGTACTAGTCCCTCTAACTAGGAAAAGGAGAAAGAAAAGCTCTAAAGCTTAAATTCCAATCAGAAAGAAGCATCCTAGAATGTTTGAAAGGGATTCGGTTGGTTTTGGTATTTATAATATCAAAAGGATCAGATTCTCCTACAGGTCCTAAATAGAAGCTAGAAGGGTGGTTGGCAATAGGAATAAATATTTGGTTTTTTAGGGTCTACAAAACAAAAGAGAGAGAAATAAAGTTAAGTAAAATTCGAAACATAGCCAAGAACACCGAAGAACAGCAAAGGAAGAAAGATATTGATATACCTCAGGAACGGAGGTGTTGGTTGCCATTGTGATGCTAGAGTGCAGGCCGGTGAAGAGGGCGAAGACAGTGGAATGGGGTCACCGGAGGTAGTACGGAAGGCACTAGTGATGAGCTCGAGGACTAAGAGAGATGAAGAGTGATGTGCACGTGCAGAGGGCGTAGAACAAGAAAGGAGAGTTTGGCGGATACTTATAGAGTGAGGGCGATGCCTTGGCAGTCGAGTCAAGCCGATCTCGGTGGATTCGGTGGGACTAGTCCCAATGTTCGGCAAAAGGGATAATCATGAGTACAGTTTTTGAAATGTTGGATTGTTTGTAGGTCCAGGATTGGAGGGGGGAAAATATTCGATCATTTTATTCAAACAGTGCCCTTAACGGACTATGTAGAATGAAGCCTAGTCTGATACTACCACAAAAGAAGTAGATGTGTGGACCAGGCGACATCCATCACAGTCCTCCATGGCCAGAAAAAAGAAGAAACGGAGAAGATGAAAAGGATGATGAAGACTTTTGTAATGTGAAAATGGTGCGTCAGAGATATATAGAAGGCCCAAAAAATACTAGAAGGCGAAAGGTTTGGCTACTAATGAAGAGTTTGATGGGACTTTTCAGATGACATGGTACAAAACGCATTAATGAGCGATAATTTTGAAGCGTCAGCTATCCTTATGCTATGAAATTGAGGGGCATGTGTTGACGCCAGAAATTGGTCAAGGCCCAGGCCCTAGCATGGTCAACAAAAATCAAAGAAGTCTAGTCAAAGTTGGTCAAAGAAGTTTTTCTGTTGCACATAACTAGATATGAAGGAGCCGATAGAGATGAAGATGGAAATGAAAATAGAATCGGTTATAATCATAGTAGACGGCAAGTCTCCAGACTATAAATATGTATCTAATAGGTAGATTGAAAAAAAGAACAACTACAAACAAAAAACTACTCTCGGCGCATCGCTACCCTTGTTAATTCAAGGTTAACTCCATCGGAACTGGGCACTTGAAGCTAGGCTGCATCGTCTCGATCTCCAGCAAAGAGGTGAGTCCCGCCACCTCGGTGATTATATCGACTACGCTAGCATCATCCAAGGCTGCATTGATTCGTTCTCTTGTGAAGTTGGCTCGGTCGGTGTTATCACTAGTTTATATTGGTGTATCATCTAGGTTTAAGGCTACATCGTTACGATCTCTTAAACTGAAGTAGATTAGATATATTAGTACAAGGCTTCATCGGTTAAGTTCGACATCTTAGTCTATTGTATCTGATTTATGTTGTACATCATTCATCTAAATAAAGTATGCACGATGCGTTGAAGGATTATTAAGTTATGTGTGATGTAGCAACTGTCTTGGTTAGGTCCAATCTTATTGTCATGATGATTTAATAGTATGGATACATTATTTAGTGTGCTAAGCTTAGATTCTATTGGAGTACAAGTCGATAGATTACCTTTTAATTTCGTGTTACATCTCTTTGACATCGGGGATTACCGATCGGCTCGAGCATGTAGTACACTGCTTTCCCCACCATCGGTCCAATGGTACGAGCATGCTTATTGGCCTATCGTTTAGTTGTGCTCGGTGGTCCTTTACTGATACTCGAGTATCAGTGTCTACCATGTCCATTGGCTCAATGGTCGATCGGCATTGCTACTAACCATTTTGTTGTACCTTATCAGTTGCAAGGTCAAACTAATTGGCACGCTTAGAACCCCGAGAATTTAGGACCTGCACTAGAGTTAAATAGATCTCCCAAGCCACACGTGTGACCAAAAATGACACCAACAGAACGACAATGTTATCTCATGTCGATGTTGTAGTTAAAGATCATGAGCAACATTGTGGCCCGAGGAGATGACACAGTGGTGGCCCAAAGCTTGATGCTGTGAAACATGTAGTCGAATAAGATCCATTCTAGAGAAATCGAATGCTCGATCGATTGATAAAACCGAAGGTGCGCGGAATATCTTGAGTAAAATCAATGATGCATGAATCGATGAAAAGCGGTGGGCGATGCATACTCGATCAATGAATGGGAAAGAAAAACAACAATGGGAAAAATAAATCTCCGTGACAATCTAACCAAAATAGAAAAAAAATAAAGGCAGTGGGCATGCAACTGACTTGGCATGAGATGGATGAGGTCGACTAACTCATATCCCATGGAGGCAACTGACTCAATATACGGTGGAGGTTGGCAGCACCAAAGGAAGCCAATGGTGAAGTCCAACAGAGGAGGTGTAGGATAGTGTGTAGTTGGCCACGATGGCGCACGAGGAGGGCGGTGTACATGAGGAGCCAATGCTGCGAGAAGAAGCCTGGTGACACATGAGAAGCCAATATCCAGAGGGTGTGGGGAAGGAGCCATGACGTGGTGCTGGGAGGCCACACTGGGCATGGCGAGGGGTGGCCTCATGGGATGGCATGGGGTGGGGAGGCCACACTAAGCGTGGCAAGTGACCAGGGACGGATCTACATGGTATGTCGGGTGGACCCAATATACCCTATCAAGAGCTAGTCCATATATTACCTACTCAGAATTCAAAGAATAGAAAGTTCCCTCGAGCCAAATGGTTAACTTCTTCTTTTGAACCATAGGTCTTAGATCCATCACTGCAAGTCATACCGACGCTACCGCTCGAAGCCAACGCGTGAGATGAGTTCAACGCTTGGCTTCATTGGGGGCGCCAGGCAGCAAGGAGAGGCCACCGTTGTTAGCTTGCCAGTGGCTGCACAGGGGTCCATGTCCAGCTTGCATGCCGCCGTCAGCCACAGAGACCGCACCAATGGCGTAGCTAGGATGAAATTGTTGGGTCGGCCTAGTTAATATATGCTCAATTTTATATACCGTCATAAATTTTATATATATATATATATAATATTTTTGTGCAAAACTATTAGATATAAATATAGCGATAATAAATCATAACATTATAAAATAATATAAACTGAGTTGTTGTACACTTTGAAATTGAGCTGAATATGAAAATAAATATATTAAGGTCTTAATGGGCCATTTTCGGGGGTGGTCCTGGGCCTACCTGGACCACCCGCTAGCTACGCCCCTGGATCGCACCATCCGCATCTAGCGAAGAAAAAAACTGATATGAAGATGGCTGTACTCGGAAGGATCGAGATCCATTTCCAAGGGCGGGTGGCAGCAAAAGAATAAGAGAGACGCCAATAAAATGACAATATATTGAGACTTGGGGGTGGTATATATAGGGTACACGTGAAGATATAAGACAGATGATTATAGACTCGACAGGAAGAGATACAATCAAATCCTAACTAATCTTATCCCTGACATATACTCTAACACAAATAAATCTCAAGCAGTCCTGTAGTAAAATCCATATAGCAATGTTCGTTCAACAATAGTAAATCTTATCCATCTTCTAGCAAAATGATATCACTAGTTGGCACGGGAAGTTTTCTTTAGATATTTATGAATGGATTACAAATAAGATGAAAAGGAGAGGTTGAAATAAGATGGGGATGTAACCTAGTAGGTCACTGGTCCCTGCACCAGTACCACAACTACGTGTAAAAACAAGTTAGCATATATTGTATCATGAAAGAGCTAGTTATTGCATTTTCAGAGATACCAGACAAGTAGCACATCAAGCCTATGTTAGTTTTAGATCACCGAGAAGAGAGAGAGAGAGAGTTCCTTTCCTCCCACTAGACTCGGACTCGGCCCTAACTGCCCCTAATTCTCTAGCGTCCTGATCGCGGGCCAACTGATTCTGTTGAGAGGGTCCGTCTCACAACACACAGATCTGTGCTACTCTGGCTTCGCCCTTCATCCCATCTTAGATTTCCGATCTGTGCTGGTGTGCTGAAATGACAGGAAGCCTGCCCTCGACTCCTCTCTGCCACTCATTGGACTCGGTCACCACCAACGCACACCGGCGACATGACGTCATCTTCACCAGTGATACCGAAGGTACCCTATTAGTTGTTATTTCTATTCGATTGCTAATTTTTAAGCTATCAGCCTCAAAATTCTGTCATTGCTATTAGTAAATACATAAACATCAGAGCATATTTTTGATGAAATTCATTAGACACCATGGTCGAGGTGTCAACAAAATCAAATTCTTCTTGTTGATCAACGTGGAGACTAGCATTCTCATGGACAGCTATTTCAGAATACCACAGGAAACAGTTGCTCTCTTCGTGTGTGACGTAGGAGAGAAGCAGTGAACAAGGATATGACATAGTCTCCGTTCAGTTGTTGTTTTACATAAGGGCAACCACATTGCACTATTAAAGTAGTGTATAAAAAATAAACAAATAGATTCAGGGTCTCTTTGGTTTGACTTTCGGGAGCAGCTTTTGCTTCCTCGAAGCCAAAAGTCAAACCAAAGAGCATATTCTGAGCCAGTAGATTTTAGTAAAAACAGATTTTGGTAAAAGCAGCTTTTGGTGTAGTGAAAATGTGAAAACTCCTCTAGATCTGCTTTCTGCGGCTTTTGGCTATTGGCTTCGTAACCTTACAAAATTTCATAAATTGACATTTCAAATTTCATACAACCATACAAAATTCTATAAATTGACATTTGAAATTACATACAACTATACAAAATTTCATAAATTAACATTTCAAATTTCATACAACCGTACAAACTTTCATAAATTGATATTTTAAATTTCATACAACCATACAAAATTTCATAAATTGACATTTCAAAATTCATACGAGACAAAATTTCATAAATTGGCATTTTAAATTTCATACAACCATATAAAATTTCATAAATTGACATTTCAAATTTCATACAACCATACAAAATTTCGTAAATTGACATTTCAAATTTCATACAACCATAAAAAATTTCATAAATTAAATGTTTTACACATCTCACAGCTCAAAGCATCTTGTTCACAGTTGTTTCAGCCAAACGACTTTCAGCTTTCTCACAGCTGACTTCCCACATCAGCTTTTTATAGCCCACAGCCCACAATAGCTTTTTCCCACAGCCACAGTTTAACCAAACACACCCTCAGTTATCTATAAGCATTGTGAAATTGGTGCATAACAAAGCAATAGCTAGGTTCATCTATCCATATTACTATGGACTATTTATAAGAAATAAAAAATAATTTATCTATTTTCTCTTTTTTCTCTCGCCTATTGTTGACACAGAAATGCGCCCCCGCACTTGGGCTGGTTCGATGTCCAAAAGTATCACAATGATACTGATGTCACATTCCGACTACCATGGATAGTGACAAGGGATTTGGAGTCACCAGGCAATCAGATAAATAATCGATATTTCAATCCAATTGGCCGAAAAGTACTAGTAACAATGTAAACAGTAACAAAATGATCAAAATACCTAGAATCGGCCAATTCGGAGGCCGATTCGGAGTTACAGCGAATACTGGTCCGAACGGTCCCTAGGGCACCTTCAGCCTCAGGCCCGGTCAGACTGGAGGTATGCCCTCAGTCGGACCGGACGTGTGGAGGGGCTTCGGGGCGCGTCCTGAAGGTAACTACGAGGTAGACTCCGGCGCGGTGCGGAGGGTTCCGGTCGGACCGGCGAAGCCCTCCCGGTCGGACCGATGAAGCCCTCCCGGTTGGACCAGCGAGGCAGGCTTCGAAACGTGCGGGCTCTGGCGCATAGGGATCCAGCGAAAGGGCTTCGGCGAAACGCTTCGGCGCGGTGCGGAGTATCCCGGTCGGACCAGTGGGGCACCTTCGGTCTGACCGGCCGTTGTCGAAAACAGCCTGACGAAGGGGCTCTGGTCAAACCGGCCCTGTACCCCTGGTCGGACTAGCGACAATAGATCCAATCTGTTAGAACCCAGACGGCCTAGCAAATGAGATCCGATCGCCTCCAAATTTAGCAGGGGTGTTCAGGGAGATAATTATTCTGCAAAGATGATAAGAGATCAAACACAATTTGACCAGAGGGCTGAATTGCCGAGTAGGGCGATAAAAACCGATAAAAGGATAGCAATCCATTACGTGGATTAACGGGAGGTTCACAAGCGAACCAGCAAGGGTTACCATGATTACGGACGCGACAAACGGAGGGCTTTCAAGCAAACCCACGAAGATGCGGAAAGTAAAGGAAATAAACGTGATTCAAAGCTAGGGCTTCGGAATTTTTGATTGAAGAGAGAGAGACTTTGAATCGGCCTTGCCTCTAATATTTATAGGGGGTGGGCTGGTTATCCTTGGCTAGAGATAGAGTTAGATGCGGCCAAAACTCTGTTGAGATAAGATTTGGGCAAAAATACCTTGAATCCTCCTCGGATCCATATTCTGGACCCTGGCCGGTCTGACCGAGCCCACGGGTCTGGTCTGACTGGACCTAGCCGGTTGGACTGGCCTACCATAGCCAGTTAGACTGGCCTTTGCTAGGTTTGACATATTTTCGGTCAAAAATACCATTTTTCAGTATTTGCCTAGTTTGACCATTAATGCCATTTTTTGCTATAAACACATGCCCCCTACCTTTTAGCAAACTTAGTGAGCTAAAAGCATGACGGGCCTTGGGCGATACTCGCAATATCGGCCTTTTAACACTTCAAGTGTTTTGCCACACACTTGGGAAGTACTTTTTCAAATATCTACCATTCAAAACCCTTCGAAATCGCTCTCCTTGTAAAGACTCTAGGACATAATCATTGCCTGGAGCGGTTCCGACTACCTTAAAAGGTCCTTCCCAACTAGGTGACCATTTACCAAACTTTGAACTCCTAGTGCCTAATGGCAAAATCATTTTCCACACCAAATCGTTGAATTGAAATGATTTTGCCTTGACCTTCTTGTTGTAGGCCCTAGCTACTCTTCTTTTATCTTTCTCTATTGCCTCTAGAGCCTTCAACATCTTATCGGTCACCTCTTCTAAATTATCCTTTAGAAGTGTCTCATATTCGTCGACCGATAAGCCATCTTGCTTAAGAAATCTAAGCGAGCCAAGATCCACCTCTACCGGTAGAACGGCCTCTTGGCCATATACTAACTCATATGGACTAACTTTAGTGGCACCGTGCCTTGCAACTCTACTAGCCCATAGAGCTTCGGAATGTACCTCATGCCGCCTTTTTGGAAACTCTTCAATCTTTTTCTTGATTAGTTTAATCACAGTTTTGTTACTTGACTCGGCCTGACCATTGGCCTGAGCATAATATGGGGAAGAGTTTACCAATTTGACCCCATAGTATTCGGCAAAGTCCCTCACCTCTTTAGCAACAAACGAAGTACCTTGGTCTGTAGTGAGAGTTTGGGGATTGCTGAATCTGTGTATAATGTGTTTCAGGATGAAATCAATTACCTCATTGTGGGTCATGTTCTTGAGCGGCACAGCCTCGGTCTATTTGGTGAAGTAATCTATTGCCATCAACACGAACCGATGCCCTTTCGAAGATGGAGGATGAATTTGGCCGATGAAGTCTAAACTCCAACCTCAGAACAGCCATGGTTTGATAATAGGATTAAGCATTGACGCGAGTGCTAGCTAAATATTGCCAAACTTTTGACAAGATTCACATCCTCTATAGTATCTAAAACAGTCTTCAGTCATAGTCGGCCAGTAAAAACCCGCCCTTTTGAGCATCCAACTCATCTTCGGGGCCGACTAATGAGTACCGCAAATCCTTTCATGTACTTCGCCTGCAGCAACTCTAGCTTGATCGGGGTCCAAACACTTCAAAGTACTCCATCAATAGTCCGGCAATACAACACATCGTCGAGCAAAATAAATTTGAAAGCCTATCGCCGAACCTTCTGATCAACCTTTTGGCTTGGATTTCTCAAATATTGGACGATTGGGATCCTCCAATCGTCCTTACTGATCAAAGGAGCAATGGTCGAATTCCCACTAGAACTGGCCTCAAGATTTCTTGTTTGGATCTGCCCCCACGAGCGCTAAACCTTCCTGACAACAGTCGGTCGGACCGGCCATGTTGGCTCGGTTCAACCGACTATTGCCGATCGTCTAGCATAGTTCGGCCTTGACCGTCCTGACATGGTTGGTCGGACCGGGAACTCAAGGGCGGTCTGACCATGCTTACAAGGCCGGTCAGACTGACATTAGTACCCTTGGGTGCTACATCAGCCTTCAAACATCGGCTTTTCCCGTGTGCAGAATTTACCTCTCCTAATTTGATAGCCTGATGCTTGTTGAGCCAAGTCATTTGCAAGTGAGTTGGCCTCTCTAGATACATGAGTGATCTCAAAATCATTAAAGGTAGAAATTAAGTCTAAACACTTATCCAAGTAGCTATTTAGTAAACCGTTAAAACATTGAGCAAGTTTGGCTACTTGTTGCATGACTAATAAATAATCACCATACGCATGAACATATTTCACACGCAGAGGGATTCATATTCGGCTTGATTATTAGTTGAATGAAATTCCAAACGGGCTGAGGTTTCAAAGTGCATACCACTTAGTGATACGAGCACCACTCCAACACCTTGGCCATTTTTGCAAGCCGAACCATCGAAATAAAGTTTCCATGGTAATACTTCAAAGTGACTTTATCACCCCAATTGAGATCTACATGGTTATCCACTATAAATTAGCAACGACTTGGCCTTTCATAGCTCTCAACGGTTCATAAGCCAAATCATATTCAATTAACGCATACGCCCACTTGCCGATTCTACCACTTAGAATCGGCTTTTGCAACATGCACTTTATGACATCCGTTTGGCAAGTGACAACACATGTGCTAGGGAGAAGATAGTGACACGATTTGGTACACGCATAATAGAGGGATAAACACAAACATTCCACAAACACGTACCTTGTATCGGCATCCAGAAGTCGATGACTCAAGAAGGTGATGATGTACTCTCTTCCTTCAATGTCTTCAGTCAATACAGCTCCAATCACACTCTCCTCCGTGGCAATATAAAGCCGAAACGGAATTCCAGCCTTCGGCGCCCTTACTACTGGTGGCGTCGATAAGCACTCTTTGATTTTCTCAAAGGCGCATTGCTGTCTTGCCTCCCAAGTGAACTCGGCTTCATTTTTTAGCCGGAGTATCGGGACGAAAGCATCAATTTTGCCAGACAAGTTAGATATAAAGCGTCGTAAATAATTAATCTTGCCTAGCAGTTTCTGCACATATTTCTTACATGTCGGCGCTACATATCCTCTAATTTTCTCAAGCCTCTTAGGATCGATTTCAATGCCTCTTTCATGAATCATGAATCCCAAGAACTTACATGCCGCCACGCCAAAAGCACACTTTAGCGGGTTCATTTTTAAGCCTGTTGGACCGGAAACGGCGACCAGAGGGGGTGAATGGGAGCTTTTTAAAAATCAAATGAAAAATAGCCTTCTGTTTTACTTCTATCTTCTGCGGAATAGGCTTCGAACACACCCTTCGAAGTTCTGGTTCAGAGGTATTTCACAGCTCCGAAATCAGGCTTCGCAATGAGCAAAAGTTCGAAGCCAAGAAGACTTCGCTCTTCCCACAACCCCGAAAATTCAGCTCTGCTAAGTCAGTGCAGGCTCCGCACATAGGGTGCTCCGAGCAAGCTTCGCACTTCACCCTTCGCAAGAGCGGACTTCCCTCTGAGGACTTCGATCTAATCTGCTAAGGCAGTGCAGGCTCTGCACACTGGGTGCCTTCGAGCAGGCTTCGCACTACACCCTTCGCAAGAGCAGACTTCCCTCTGCGGACTTCGACCAAATACTCAGCGACAGCAACTGGTGCTAGGCTTCGTACTTCGAAGGTCTAAACGCACACTGAACAGACTTTGCCGAGGACTTCGACAAGGGAAGAAAACGGGCTTCGATTCAGCACAGAGACAGTGCTTCGCTAGTAATCAGAGAGGCCTAGCCTCCAGTTTACACAGAGTGAACAGACACTGAAAAACACACTTCACCCAAACAGACTTCTCACACACCATACTTCGAAGTCACTCCATTCGGAGTACCCTTCGAAGTGCCTCGCCTCCGAGGACTTCGTCTCGGGGTACCTTCACCCAGAGACACACTCCACACTTACTGCCTTCTCATGGCGCACCTCGACCCGAGGTCCGGCCTCGACCCCTTCACAGCCTTCATGACGGAGCTCCCTGCTCCCCTGGCATCAAGCCTCCCGCTTGACCCAGGTTCACTTGCTACGAACCGTCCGTCGCCTCCAAAGTCACCTGCGCACCACAGACAAACAGACAAGTGTATCCAGTACCCCAGAGACCTCTTCGGGTAAGCAACCTCCGATACACACTCCAGTGTACCGCCCAAAGTACCGAACCCTTCAGTACAACCCAGTCATCGTGTACTATCGGACCCCTCCGACAGGCACACTCCGCTGCAACAGCTGCAGCAACCAGAGCCCACCGAACCCTTCGGTGAAATAGCCTCCGAACCCCTTCGGAGGGACCCCTTTGAATCAGAGGGTAAAAACTATCAATCACTCATCACAGACTCCGAAACCAACCCTTGGTTTCTCAAAGCCATACTGGCGCATTCTTTCGAAAGCAACTCTTAAATCGGCGAGGTGGTTCTCCATAGCGTCCGATTTGACCACAACATCATCTATATAAACCTCTAACATAACTCCTAGCAGGTCATGAAAGATTAAGTTCATGGCATGCTGGTATGTGGCGCCAGCATTCCTTAAACCAAACGTCATTACTACCCACTCAAACAAGCTGACAAAACCTGGGCAGCGAAAGGCCGTTCTAAAAACGTCCTCTTCGGCCATAAAGATTTGATTATAACCAGCGTTGCCATCAAGAAAACTTAGTACCTTGTGTCCTGAGGCATCGTTGATCAACATGTCGGCTATTGGCATGGGATACTCGTCTTTTAGAGTGGCTTTGTTCAAATCCCTGAAGTCGACGCAGATGCGGATCTTTCCACTCTCTTTCTTCTCGACGGGCACGATGTTAGCGACCCATTCCGCGTACCTGCATGGCCTAATAAAACCTGCCGCTAGTAGACGTTCAACCTCCTCTTTAACTCGGTCATAGATGGCCGAATTGAAGCGGCGTGGCAGCTGCGTATAAGGCCTAAATCCGGGTTTGATGGGGAGCCGATGCTCAACAAGCTCTCGGCTTAACCCGGGCATCTCGCTATAGTCCCATGCGAAGCAATCAACATACAATTGAAGCAATTTTATTACATCGGCCTTTACATCATTATTCAAATTCTGATTTATAAACATCGGCCTCGGAACACTACCATCTCCTATGTCTACTTATTCCAAAGGGTCGGCCGACGAGAAGCCTTGACCTAATATTTCTAACTCGCTAAAATCTTCAATGGCTTCGGCGATACCATTTTGAGAAGACCGATATTGCTCCACGCGAGATTTTAGCCAATCAAGATTAGCGCTAGACATTCTACTATCTTAGACACAACCGAGCCACACAGGCTGGCTTCACGGAAATAGGAACAAACCACCCCTCTGATACACTAACAAAGTCGTAATCCGAGAGGTACTGTCCCGACAAGCATTATATCTCATCATGGGTGGCATCGCAGAATGCATCAGCCAAACTAACATGGGCCGATGTATCGGCGTATACTATCTCGACTTCGTCGCCATCCCATTGTATTAGGTGCTGGTGCAAGGTAGATGGCACACACTGGTTTGCGTGGATGCAATCATGCCCAAGCAATACATTATAATTACCTTGCACATCAACAACGAAGAAAGCGGTGGGTAGCGTCTTGTTCCCCACTATCAGTTCCAGGGACAGTACTCCTCTAGCTTCCATCGTGTCGCCGTTGAAGCTGTTGAGGGTGACGTTGGTATTCTTCAGGTCATCGTCATCCTTGCTAAGCTTCCTTAGAAGGGAGTACGGCATTAGGTTCACGGTGGCACCGCCATCGACAAGCATCCTCGAGATAGGCTTCCCGTCGATGTGCCCCCTTATGTAGAGAGGTCTCAGGTGATGGCTCGTGTCTCCGGGATTCTCGAATACGACGTCCCGCAGGCCAAGGTCTAGCTGAGCCACCCCGGCCTCCTCCTGCAGTGGAGCAAACTCGAAAGGCAACATGACTACGCCAATATCCATCACCTGAGGAGCGGGCCCCTCAGAGACGGGAGTGTAGTCGTCATCGAGCAAATCATCTTCGTCGGAGCTAACAACGGGGGCCGAGTCATTGACCATGTCCGGCCTAGGTCTCCAGACTTTCTTTACGGTAGGCCAAGGACGGATTTCCTCAAAAAGTGTGTATTGTGCCTCCTCGGCCTTCCCCTCTTGTATCTCTTGTGCCCGCAAGCACTGTAACCTCCTCTTTTGTGATTTGGACATCCCTGAGGGTGCCCATGATGGTTGGGGACGGGTGCCGGGTGCCACGGTCTTTCCTTTAGTAGTTTTGGCTGAAGGGGACTTGTCTGCATCGGCCTCGAATGTCTTGCGCTTGCCATGAGAGCTCCTCTGCTCCTGGTCGGTTGGACCGGCCATAGCAGGCCAGTCGGACCGGTCTGTGCCAAAAACCATCGTAAGGTCGGTCGGACTGGCCACCATAGGCTGGTCAAACCGGGCTTTGGCCGGGTCTTCGTGTTGTCCCATTGGGGCACCCTTCGGGATTGGGACCTCCTGGGATCCCACCCTGATGACTATAACCTCCAAGGCGTCTTCACGTTCATCCCTTCTGGTGATATCTTGCGGAGCCCGGTTCTGAGGTACTACGGATAGGCGGTGAATAACATTACCATCCTGCGCCCGTCCCTGAACCTGCCACTCGGAAATGCTAGAAGGAATGTGAGTGTCAGTAGCTAGACACTGCCCGGAGTTCTCTAGTGGCGGAGTCCAAGTCGAAGCCATCGTCCAGCAGTAGGGTGGTGGCATCGGGGGCTCTAGCGGCCTCGCCCACTAAGTGCCGAACCCGTTGGCCTGTTGGAAGCTCGGCCATGTCGATGGTACCTTGAACCAGACTAGCGATGGGTCCTGCCAAGCCAGAGGTAAACTAGCCCATGGCAGAGACGGGCCCGGCCATAGGAGACTGAATCCATCCGGAAGCTGCAGCCCACTCAGAGTAGGTGTGTCTGGCCACTAAGGTCCGAACCCCCTGGAGGTTGGAACTAATTCGGAGGAGGTGGGTTCGGCCACTAAGGTCCAGAGCCTCCTGGAAACTGGGGCCACGCTGGAGTGGGGTTCGACCACTAAGGTCCGAACCCTACCGGAGGCTGGGACCAACCCAGAGGGGGGTTCAGCCACTGAGGTCCGAACCTTGTCGAAGGTTGTATCCACTCCGAATAGGGGTTCAGGCCCCGAGGTCTGAACTCAACCCTCGCGGGGCTCATTCTCTCAGGGGGTTTCAACCGTCCCGGAGCCCATGGGCGAACACCTCTCCTCTCGGACCTTCATTGGTGCTTTTCCAAAAGCATCTTGTAAGTCACCTTCGGCCTTCTGTGATGTCTGGCCGAAGATGAGGGCTTAACATTTTCGTTCCACACTCCTACCTCCAGATTCTTTGGTACGAGTGTGCGTGTGCGGGTGTCTCCTATGACGATCACTTTCCCTTTAGCCGACTCAGCCTGCTCTGGCTGAATCAACATCTTCTTCCCTTCTAGCTCAATGTTGTTCATGGGGAAAGGGTCTCTATCTAATTTCATCTTTGGATTCACTTCTATTTTCAATCGTCCTTCCTCTATAGCCGATTGTACCTGCCGACGAAAAACGTTGCAATCGCTAGTGTAGTGAGAATGTGAATCATGCCACTTGCAGTAGGGACGCTTTTTTAATTCGTCGGTGGATGGCATGACTTGCCCTTTCAGCAGTCGTAGGAGTTGATTTTTTAATATGAAATCAAATATCGTATCACATTTAGTTACGTCGAATGAATATCTAATTTCATTAGGCCGACTCTTAGAGGGAGACGACCGTGATTCGGAGCAGGTGACGGGCTTAGACTTCGCGCTCCAAGTCCATTCGGTCGTGTACGTATCAGCCGGATCTTCTTCCTCTTCGGATTCTCCCTTGTCATAGTGCTCCATAGTGTGGATTTCGGCCCTTGGTTTATTAAAAGTTTTAATGAATTTTCTATCTTTGGCCCGGCTTTCCTGGACCAGAGCCTGTTGTAAGATTCTAGTTATCCATTCGTTCCCTAATTTCTGTCCGTAGTCCATTAAATGCGAGGTCTGCTAGGTCCCTTTCTGATATGTTTAGGCTAAAACATTTATTCCTAGTGTCTCTAAAGCGCTTGACGTATTCAAAAACGCTTTCGCCAGTTTTTTGCTTAATCGTCGTGAGGTGTGATAGCCTAAGCTTGGTCTCGCCTGTGTAGAAATAATCATGGAACTTTTGCTCCAACTGACCCCATGTCTGCATGGAGTTCAGTGGAAGCGCCGAAAACCAAGTGAATGCGGTGTCGGACAATGATAGGGAAAATAACCTGAGTTTTAATGCATCTGATCCGCTAGCTTCGCCACATTGTGCTAGAAATTGGCTAATGTGTTCTAATGTGGATTTACTACCCTCGCCGTCAAATTTCATGAAATCTAGGACTCTATAACTGCGAGGGTACAAAATGGTGTCAAAGTGGTAGGGATATGGTTTTCGATAAACCCTAGCTCTATCCCGAGGTGCAAAGCCGGTGCATTCCCTAAATAGCGCGCGAATACGTTTCTCGATATCATCATGGTCTAATGCTTGCGCGCGTATTTCATGTGGTGGTGGGATGCGTGGTGGTATATCGGCATGCTCTGGCCTATGCTGTGGTGTGGGAGTGTGTAGTGCGAGCGGCGGTGGCAGAGCTGGTATGGGTGCAGGCGGCGGTGGTGTTTGATAAGCTGGGTTTGCCTGGCCATAAGCGTAGCTATGTGTTTCGGCTGTGGATGATGTAGCCGTAAATGTGATGGTTTTTCCAGTATTGCCGTTGGTTCTACTATAAATATGTTGTGTTGGCAGAATACTAGTGATTGGTGCTGCCACTTGCGAGACAACTGCGGGTTCTAATTTATTGGCTAGCGACGCGCTAACCGCCTGATCAACAAACGTAGCTATTCTACGGTCGACTTGTGAGGCAAATAAAGGGGGTGATGACGGGCGTACCTAGGTTAGGTTGAGGTTGTCGCGTATAACGAAGCCCGAGCGTGTCTTTATGCAATCTTTGAGCATCAGTTCTTCGAGTTCTCTTTTCTTCGCTTCAATCTTTGCTCGGTCTTCCTCAGATATGTCTGTCATGGTGAGCGTCATAATGTTGCGGTCGTCGATGTTCGCGCTCCCCATAGTGTTCATCGGCGATGTAGTGGATGTAGACGTAGTAGAGGTACCCGCTGCCGATGTAAAGGTAGCAGTCATGGTTGGCGTTGTCCCCAACGGAGTCGCCAAAAAGTGTGTTGACACAGAAATGTGCCCCCGCACTTGGGCTGGTTCGATGTCCAAAAGTATCGTAACGATACCGACGTCACGTTCCGACTACCCTGGATAGTGACAAGGGATTTGGAGTCGCTAGGCAATCAGATAAATAATTGATATTTGAATCCAATTGGCCGAAAAGTACTAGTAACAATGTAAACAGTAACAAAATGATCAAAATACCAGGAATCGGCCAATTCGGAGGCCGATTCGAAGTTATCGCATATACTAGTCTGAAGGATCCCTAGGGCACCTTTGGCCTCAGGCCCGGTCAGACCGGAGGTATGCCCTCGTTCGGACCGGACGTGTGGAGGGGCTTCGGGGCGCGTCCCGAAGGTAACTGCGAGGTAGACTCCGGCGTGGTGCGGAGGGGTCTGGTCGGACCGGCGAAGCCCTCCCGGTCGGACCGGCGAGGTAGGCTTCAAAACGTGCGGGCTCCGGCGCGTAGGGCTCCAGCGAAAGGGATTCGGCGAAACGCTTCGGCGCGGTGCGGAGTATCCTGGTCAGACCAGCAGGGAACCTTCGGTCTGACCGGTCGTTGCCGAAAATAGCCTGATGAAGGGGCTCCGGTCAAACCGGCCCTGTACCCCCGGTCGGACCGGCGATGGCAGATCTAATCTGTTAGAACCCGGATGGCCTCGCAAACGAGATCTGATCGCCTCCAAATTTTGCAGGGGTGTTCAGGGAGACAATTATTCTGCAAAGATGATGAGAGATCAAACACAATTTGCCCAGAGGACCGAATTGTCGAGTAGAGCGATAAAACCGATAAAAGGATAGCAATCCGTTACGAGGATTAACGGGAGGTTCACAAGCGAACCAGCAAGGGTTACCGTGATTATGGACGCGGCAGACGGAGGGCTTTCAAGCAAACCCACGAAGATGTGGAAAGTAAAGGAAATAAACGCGATTCAAAGCTAGGGCTTCGGATTTTTTGATTGAAGAGAGAGAGACTTTGAATCGGGCTTGCCCCTAATATTTATAGGGGGTGGGCTGGTTATCCCTAGCTAGAGATAGAGTTAGATACGGCCAAAACTCTGTTGAGATGAGATTTGAGCAAAAATACCTCGAATCCTCCTCGGATCCATATTCTGGACCGTGGCCGGTCTGACCGAGCCCACGAGTCTAGTCTGACCGGACTTGGCCGGTTGGACCGGCCTACCATAGCCGGTTAGACCGGCCTTTGCCAGGTTTGACATATTTTCGGTGAAAAATATCATTTTTTAGTATTTGTCTAGTTTGACCATTAATGCTATTTTTTGCTATAAACACCTATGTTTTTATGGATTTATTTGTTTGCGGTAGCTTAGGACTACCCATAAAAAATTGCCTTAGCCTCGGTCTGTGTGCTTCGTCATGACTTATTATATGGAAGCGACTACGCTTCGGATGTCCGAGGTGGCACCAATCTCCGAATTGAACGCATGTTTAAATAGCGTTGTACAGATGTTTCAATCATTTCACTGAAATTTCAGTGAAATATTTTAAATAAAAAGAGTTAATATTTATCTTGATGAATTTTTGAAACATTAATTTTTACCTGGTGAAAATTTTGTTTTCACGGATGAAACATTTGAAATAAAAGGAGTAAAAAATATTTGAAATAAAAGGGCGAAACATTTTAAATAAAAAGTAAAATATTTAAAATAAAAGGGTGAAACATTTTGCTCTCACATATCAAACATGAATTCTAACTATTGTAAAATGTTAAACATTCATTTTTAACTAATGAACGATTTATCTTCAACCGATGAAATATTTATCAACTAGTGAAACATTCATTTTCAACTAGTAAAATATTTGTATTTAATAGTTGAAACATTCAAAATAAAAGAGTAAAACATTTAAAATAATAAGGGTAAAATATTTTTCTCTCATTTATGGAACATTGAGTTTCTAACTGTTGTAACTTGTGAAACATTGGTTTTCAACTAGTGAAATATTCGTCAGGTGAACATTCAAAATAAAAAAAGCGAAAAGTATTTGAAATAAAAGGATGAAACATTTAAAATAAAAGGGTGAAACATTTTGCTATTACATATGAATCATTAAGTTTCAGCAACGGTAACATCTAAAACATTTATCTTTAACTAGAGAAACATTCGTTTTCAAATGGCGAAACATTCGTCTTTAATTAGTAAAATATTAATCTTCGAATTCTGTCGCTGATCGTGTACTCGGTGTCTTCAACTAGGGAAAGCATTTTCTGTTTTTTTTCATCGTTCGGATAATCTACATACAACGTCGAGTGAATTGGTATCTGATCAGCTGCACTGCACCATATCTCTCTCTAGCGAGCTTACCCAAGTGGATTGAGATAAGTTGCGCTTAATCCTAGCGTCTGATATATTTAAGCGTCTGATATATATTTTCCCTCGGAATGGATGCCCGAGACCAAGCGTTTGTCTTATTGTATATACAACTTAACCAGGACTCCAGGAGGCGAAATGAAAGGAGAACCACAGAGAAGAAGAAAGAATGGTGGGTGTGTCACCGAAATAAAACCGGTACATCATTGACCGCTATATACCATATTCCCTTATTAATGGATATGACATAAAATGAAGATAATACTAGAATAAAACCTAGGTACATCATGACCGCTACATATCATATTTCATTATTAATGAATATGGCATACAATAAAGGCAAGACTAGTAGCATATATATCGTACTAATTCAACTAGGATTCCTACCGCCATTTGATTTCACACGGAGAAAGAGGATCGAAGACATCTCAATAGATTTTCTAAAGACAATAAAGATGCTACGTCGAATCTTCGAATACATCTGATCGACTAGTTTAGATCCATATTGAGTATTATTGTAATAGGACTAAACATATCCATATATTCCACTATGAAACTTTTCGTCGGCTAAAATAATTTCCGTCGGTTTTTCCAAAAACCGACGGAAATTAAATAATTTCCGTCGGCCTCAAAGAGCCGACGGAAGTTAACTTAACTTCCGTCGGCTTTAACTGTGGCCGACGGAAGTTAAGTTAACTTCCGTCGGTTCAACCCTCAACCGACGGAAGATGTTTTTTTCTTGCGCACTCCATTTTTACCCAGCCCGGCCTGCCTAGGTTTTCTAGCTCCGCATCCCCACTCTCGGTCTGTCCGCCCGCCTCCCCGCCTCTCTCCCTCCGCCCGCCTCCCCTTCCCCTTCGCCGCCTCCCCGATTCCCGGTGGCCGCCTCCGCGCCCTCCGCCCGCCTCTCTCCCTCCGCCCGCCTCCCCTTCGCCGCCTCCACGACTCCTGGTGGCCGCCTCCATGCCCTCCGCCCACCTCCCCGCCTCCCCGCCTCTCTCCCTCTGCCCGCCTCCCGTTCGCTGCCTCCCCTCTGCTCGCCTCTCCTTCGCCACCTCCCCATCTCCCCGACTCCCGGTGGCCGCCTCCGCGCCCTCCGCCCACCTCCCCTTCCCCTTTGCCACCTCCCCGGAGACGTGGGCACGCTCTCCCTTTTCCCTCCGGCGCGGGCGTGGTGGTGATGGGTTGGTCGTGGGGTCGTGGGGTCGTGGGCTGGTAGTGATGCGGCAAAGAAGACTGCAGGATCCGATTCAGAGGATGACGAGCAGGATGCACAGCAGAAGAAAGAAGGGGGCTTGTCTAACAAGCAGAAGAAAGTTTGTTCTTCGCATCTCTTCACCCTATTGTTGGCAGCATGTTATCATGGCTTCTTTTTTCCTTGTGTGTTCTGACATAACTCATAAGCTGATGTTTCTTTCTGTTTTAAAGATACAACGAAGGATGAAGATTGCAGAATTGAAACAGATATGCAATAGACCTGATGGCGTACCCTTGGATGAATGTTTCACTGAATTAACTCTTTCTAAATCAATTTCGAATCAATTGTGTACTATTTACATTCATGATTGAAATCTGTGTTGATTGTTTCAGCTTCATTTGAATCCATTGTTGTTTTCATGTCCAACATATTTAATCTGAATGCTTGAGATATCTTGTGAGTTGAATGTCTAGATCTATTTATGTGTTGTAATGGCTTTGAATTCAAGTGCGACCCCTCTGTGGTAACAGAGTTGATACATATATGTATGCAAAGTGCCGAATGCTAGATTTGTATGCAAATTAATTTTACTGTTTTAATGTTTTGAACTGTCTAACTATAAGATTTTCTTTCTATCGAGTATGTTTAGGGTTTAGCTGATGTATCTCCAGTGGCGTTATGAAAATAAAATGCTTGCAGTTTTGCTATATACTTATATGCTCGTGTGAATGTTTCTACAGTTGAACTAGGGGTTTTATTCTCCATTATTCAGTTTAGTTGTTGTTTTGCTTCTGATAAAGGCTTTTACATGCTCTCTGGAATCCCTTTGCTTGTCGAGTTGCGTTCTTTAAAAAGTAAAGGTGTTTAGTGGCGTATTTACTCTAGATGGCGTATTTTTTTTAAAAGGAAAAAGTAATTTCCGTCGGCCACACATTAGCCGACGGAAGTTACTTTTTTCGTTTTTTCTATTTTCCGTTAACTTCCGTCGGCCATACATTAGCCGACGGAAGTTAAGTGTGTTTTTGCTGACGTGGAAAAATACCCCGATAACTTCCGTCAGCCATGTGAAGCCGACGGAAATTAGCTAACTTCCGTCGGCGGCCGACGGAAATTAGCTAACTTCCGTCTACCCGCTTCCGTCGGCCAAAAGCCGACGGAAGTTAGTCTTTTGCCGACGGAAGTTAGCTTCTTCCGTCGGGAAAGGGCTAATTTCCGTCGGCTTTGGCCGACGGAAGTTTTCTGGATTGTTGTAGTGTTCATACAATATATTACATAGATACGTGACGTAGAGCACCCGTATTGAGGGCCTAAACATGTGTAAATCAATATTGTGGCACTGTATATATATGCCTTATTTTTTCGATATCGTTGATTACCCTCCACATCTACATAAGTAGCTCTAATAGATTACTCTCACCTACGATTCACCAGTTAAAACACCAACAACAATGGGCTAACCTTCCACTACTACAAACCGGCCGTCACTGTAGTGGCATTGATCAAATTGAATATATATGTGTGAGAGAGTTCATTTGCCTACAACTCTTACTAAGATTTCTTAGGTAATTTAATCAATGTAGTTGTCAACACATTAATAATTCATTATTCATATAGACAACATAGCAAAATTGAAAGAAGACAAATGTACAATACATCTTGTGTCAAGTAGAAAACATGTGGGTCACACAATATTTGTTTCAACACTACAACAATCCAGACAACTTCCGTCGTCCAAAGCCAACGGAAGATAGCCCTTTTCCCGACGGAAGAAGCTAACTTCCGTCGGTAAAAGGCTAATTTCCGTCGGCATATGGTCGACGGAAGCGGGGTGATGGAAGTTAGCTAACTTTCGTCGGCTTCTCGTGGCCAACGGAAGTTAGCGCGGAACTCTATCACGTCAGCATAGGCGCGCTAACTTTCATCGGCCAGTCCCTAACTTCCGTCGGCCTCCCTGGCCGACGGAAGTTAGCCTTTCTGCCCACGTGGCCAAAAGCAGCTAACTTCTGTCGGCTATGGTCACAGCCGACGGAAGTTAGCTGGTATTTTTTTTTTGTTTTTCCTGGTTCCCCTATTCACACTCACATTCAACCACAATTTATATCCAAATTCACATATCACAACAAAATTCACATATCACATTCAAACTTCACATATAACATCCAAAATCACATTTTACATCCAAATTCACATATCCATCCAAATTCACATCCAAACATCACACATCACATCCAAAATCACATAACACAACTGAATTCACATCCAAAGTGTAACACCCCAAATTTTCAAAGAAATAAAAATATCATTTAATATATTTTCCTGGAATTATTTATTTTGGAAATACCTTTAATGCCCTCCTTAGCCTTTTTGAACTAGAACCTAGATGAAATGACCAAATCAGAGGCTAGAAAATTTTGTATGAGTTCCCAAGACCAAAAGATATTTTTGAGAATTTTTACAAATTTTTATCACCCTTAGAAGTAGCCCGAATACTTTAAATCAATTTCTGTAATTACTTTTATTCAGAAAAGCATTGAAACAGTAACGGGCCCTCCGCCCTTTCTCTCTCTCTCTCGGTAGGCCCAGCCCACTCCTCCCCGCACGCCCAGACTGACCAGTGGACCCCACCCGTCAGTGACCCCTCTCTCTCTGCGCGCTTACCCGACACCTCGATCCCACCTGTCGGCGCCACTCCGCTCTGAGTCGAACCCGACCCCACCAGTCAGCCCCGCCCGTTGTCGTGCCTGCGCCCGCTGCCCGGTGGACCCCACCTGTCGGACCCGTCTTCCCCGCAGGATCCGCCCCCAAATCTCCCCCCCTCGCCGGTCGAAGCCCTAATCCCGCCTCGGATCCGCCCCCGCCGGCCCCCTCCCTTTAATCCGTTGCCAGCAATGAATTCCCCTCAACGCGCCGACCGTTTCCCCTATTCAAATCCGGCCGATTCGCGTCCAGGTTCGATGAATCACTTGCAACCCGAGCTCGCCAGCGCTTAAACGCATTTACTCTCGGCCACCGTCAATTGTGCCCCCTCTGCCCCCGTCGGTGACCCTATTTAAATCCCCCGGTCGTCCGCGTTTGACCCCCATGCTCACTCGCTGCGAGGACGAACAGAACGCTCACAATCCGAACTTTAGCGCCACACCGCCACCCGCACTCCAGTCACCACTCACCGACGCCAGAGTACCCCCCCCCCCCGTCCTCGCCGACCGCACCATTGTGACCGCAAGCGCCGCCCCAACCTCGGCCACCTCTCCATCGCCGAGGAACCCCGCCGGATCTCCCTCGCCGACGAGGACCCGAACATCTTCGCCGCCTCCGCTCGTCGCCGGCCACGCTCCGACGACCATTCGCCTCGCCAACGGTACATTCGTGTTCCCCTAGTCCTCCTCTTTCCGTTTCTAGGCATAGATAGGGTCGTCGTCGCTCCCCGTGGCCTCTGGCCCGCTCGCCATCGCCGGAGAAGACGACCGGCACGGGTCAAGTACCCATGCCATGTCGGATGTGATCCTGGTCGTGCTATCCAGATCCAACAGTGGCGATTAAATCATCTGTGCGGTTTAATCCACGCCGTCAGATCTGAGTGAAGCGGTACGGTGTGATCTCGTGCGTTGTTAATATTTAAAACCCACGTTTAATCTGGATCGTCCATCGCGTATCAGTTCGGCGTTTTAATCCTGGCCGTCCGTGACAACTTAACTTCCCTGCCTCGCCCGTGGCCGTCCGATTGCGATCCAATGGTGGATCTCGATTCGGCGCACGCGCACAGTGCACAGGTTCACCGTGAGCCTAGTTCACCGTGGACCCGAGGCAGTTTTGGATTTAATTTAAATTCCAGAAATGGTTTTTAAACTTCAAAAATTCATATCTGGCGCATTTTAACTTCAAAAATTATCATTTCAATTCCAGAAAATCTATAATTTTATTCTCTACATGTTAATGCAATAAAAAAGTATGTTTACTTTGAATATTTCATGCTTATTTAATAAAATATTCAAATGCACTTTAGGGTAAATTACAAATTGGCTCATTTCAATTTTAGAAGAATTCATCTTTTATCCTTTTCATGTTAACATGATAAAACCACTAGGTTTACACTAAACCCCTTATTTTAAAATAGTTAGAAAAATTTAAAATACAATTGTTTACATTCTTGTTCCTTTAGAAAGACCATTATTTCATTTTAAAATTTATTTTAATATGTTCTTAGAATAACCTTCAGAAAGTTAATAACTTTATTTTCCTTAGTTCAAACCAATTCAAAAACCTATAATGCCTATTGTGTGTATTTTTGAATTGTTTATTGAATGTTATGTTTACTATTCATGTTAAAAAGACTACGATGCCGCCGAGGAGCCGGAGTACTTCCAGGAGGTCCCTCCCTCGCCTTTCATCGAACAAGGCAAGTCACCAAACCAATATTTTGAGCATATTGAATCCATGTTTTATTAAACTATCTCTAAAACACATAGGATATACATGCATTGGTCGAATGAAACCCTTACAATATATTTATTTAGGATCCCCCGACCTTGATGTGCAACCCAAGCCATGTTATCTAGCCTAAACTCCTTGTCACCATATGATTAGTATTATTAGTTAGTGTCCAATGTATCGACACGATTGCTATAGGATTAAAAATGAGTCGTAGCGATTGGAATCTACTATATGATCCCCGTTATTCTCATCTCTGGAATGTTGTTGGTGATAGAGTTATGGTTGAGAGTGTATCCATGGTGGGTTCTGGGTGCAAGCTAGGGCATTGGTCGGTAGCACCCGGGGCACTATAAGGACCGGTCTGCAGGATCTGTTGCAATACACTTCCGTACTAACCACAAGTCTAATGGGTAAGTCCTAACTAAGGTATGGAGTGTTCCAAACCGAGGCCACCACTTGGAGATGGGTCAAGTAGCACCTGCAGGTGGCTTGTACCGACGTGGCGCAAGAGGGGTGCGACGTTAGCCGGGATGCGGCCCGGCACGCCGGCGAAACCTAGAGCGGGTGGTTATCGCTTAGAGCATTTCATGCTAAGGTTTTGGCACGAGTTCCCATGGTATGGGTCATCTCGTTACACTTTGGTGTTTGGGATGAGTGCGTGCCTTGTGGGTACAGTAGTACACCTCTAATCAGAGTCATAAATCTTTTCGAAAAGCCGAGCCCACGGTCAAGGGCGGGTTGCGTGACATCCCACAGTTAGTTTACTTTTAATATGTATGTGCATGATGGTTTGGCATGTAAGTACTGTTGCGCGAGGAGGAAAAACGTACTCCTCGAGTTAGATGGTATTATGATGTTCATGTTTATTATTCCGCATGATTAAATTTGACTACACTAAATGCAATAACTGAAAAATGTACTTTTCTGCACTTTTAGCCATTATCCTTCCTTTGTTATTATCTTGCATTACTACTTGCATTTGCGGTGGCTTGTTGAGTACTCTTTGTACTCATACCCGTTGGACACACAATTCAGAGGATGCTTACTATGAGGATGGTCTGGAGTAGCGACCCAGTCAAGAAGAAAGATCCTGAAGAAGACGTTCGTCATGCATTTTATTTTTATTATTTAAATTTCACTCTTATGTAATAATATGGTCTGTGTACCATGAATGCTTGTCGTATGTACGTTGTCGCATGATGAACCTCTTGTATTATTGTTTTTCTTTGGAAATTCAATAATGTTCCGATTTGATAAATCAGGGCGTCACACAAAGTCACATAACACATCCGAATTCATATATCTCATCCAAATTCACATACAAAGTCACATAACACATACAAAGTCACATAACACATTCAAATTCATATTCAAATTGCATATCACATCTAGTTTCAATCCAAACTTCACAATATACATCCATACTCACTAATCGCCCACATTTGGGTTGTGGGCACCGCCGCTGCCTCCCGCTTCATCCATATTTGCTAACTTAAGTATCTTAACTAACTAAAGTAACTCAAATAACGATATGTTAGGAGATACCTCAGCTGCAGGAGGAGTAATAAATGGAATTGGTAGTGGCGGGGCAGGTAGCGGTTGGAACAAGAACATGTCAAATCCATGAAGCTGTTGGGTCATTTGCTACACATGTTGTAATGCAATCAGTTAATTCTAAACCTATTGCTAAATACTTTATAACTGCAACACAGTAAACTAAACTTACTTGCAACATCGCCTGCTGTTGTGCTAAGTAGGCGGTATAATACTCTTGTTGTTGCCTTATGTGCTCGTCGCGCTGCCTCATTTCCTCCCTCAGCTGAACCACTTTTGGGTTTGCTTCTAAGCGACGACGGCTAGAGCCAACTCCGACAGAGCTCTGCGACGATTGAGTTGACTATTGAGCTCTCACCGCCCTCGAGTCAATAACTCCATTAAACATGGAGTACCTGCAATATTGAATAAGTTAGTTACCATTACAATACCATACACAAAACATTGAGAAAAACATTGTCTCACCGTCCATGGCTTTTTCCACCTCCGTTGGAGTACACGGCCATTGGGTCGACAGGTTCTCTCCACCAATCATATTCCTCTCCATACGAAAAGAATATATATAAGAATATATATATAATACTAATCACCCAATAAAATCACCAACAAACTACAAATTAATACAAGAATATAATTAATAGCACATATATATAATATCACAACATATATTACCTATAAAACATATATAAAAGCACAATATTAATACATGAACCAATATTTTTAACAGGACAACATATATTACGTATGAAAATAGCATAGTTTCTTTATAAGTCAAAATTTACAAATTAATTCATTACAACATGACAACATATTAAACAATTCATTACAAGCTAAGTCTAAATTCACAAATCAATTCACAATTCACATTTCACAAAAAAAATAACAATTCAATTCAATTCAATCACAATTTACAAATTGATCCAATTCAATCACAAAAAAGAGAGAAAACTATGGGGTAAAAATTACTTGGGTGCGACGGGCGGTGGAGGATGACGACGGTCAGCGGCGGCTGGCAGACGATGGTAAGCGGCGGCTGGCAGACGACGGCAGTCAACGAGCACCGACGGATGCGGCGACGACTACGGTTGGTGGGAGACGGGCGAACGGTGGCGGCGGCGGCGGGCACCGGGATGGACGGCGGCGGCTGGCGGCGTGCGTGGGCGGCGCGGTGCGGTGGGCGGGGCGCCCTTGTCGGCGGCGCGAGCGGGAGACGGCGGAGGGTAGCGCGACCGACGGTGGGCGGGCAGTGGGAGGTGGCAGCCGGTGGCGGGCGCGGGCGACGCGATGAGCACTTAGGCAACGGCGGCGCGGCGGGGGCAGGGGCGCATGTACAATGAATTAGGTTTCCCTGTATACGCGCGGGCGGGCCAAACCTATATTCATTAACTTCCATCGGCTTTAATGCTGGCCGACGGAAGTTAACGAATATAGACCAGGGCGGGGCTGGATCCATTTAACTTTCGTCGGCCACATGCCGATGGAAGTTAATTTATCTTTCGTCGGCTCCTTCAGGCCGACGGAAGTTATATAACTTCTGTCGGCTTGACCAAAAGCCGATGGAAATTAATTTAGCCGACAAAAATGTTCTGTTTTCTTGTAGTGCAAGCTGTCGACTGGTATTAATCCAAATGTTTGTTTTAGCTTAAGATCATAATAATTCAGTTTATTTTCGTAAGCTAAAATAAACATATCAGTTTATTATACTAACTTATTATAATTCAAAATGTGCATTATAATAATTCAATAAATTAGTACAAAATAAACTGAACTATTACAATTCTAACCTAAAACAGAAGGAGCCTAAGCATACAACACATCGGAGTGCAAGGGCAGCACAGCATGGTCAACTGGTTTGTCTTTGAAGATTTCGAGAGAAATATTTCTTGTTTCCGAAGTCTGACTGGGCATTACTGAAATATGAGTCGACAAAGGCGGCAGAAACAGTCTAATATTATGCACTAGATGGTACACTCAACTTTCAAAAGGTAACAAAGAATTTGTCTCAATTACTTGCAAAACCTAGCTACCTAATTACTGAAAAAAACGCAAGTCCTAATTAAGGACCAAGTCATATTCCAAATTTCCAGAAAATATTTGTTTGCTTCCACCCACAACTCAAGAGTCTCAGGCAGATAGGGGAATTGATTAGGGAAGCTATAGCATGCCATTGTGCTAACAAAATTTGCACAAATGTTTAGAATTTTTCGAAATGACACCTGTATTAGTTCGCTACCATTGGTAGCGGTCCTGAGTTTTTAGATTTTTTCCAAAATGGCCCCTGTAAAGGTCCGCTATGGCGTTATTGTTTAGCGATGAAAATAATAGATGTGATATGGATATATATTAGTAATATTATATTCGTTTTTTGTATTTTTTTTAGATTTAAAATAGGATACGGATATAAACATGGATCGAATAAAAATCTGAACAAATATGATTATGGATGTTTATTGGAACAAAAAAAACTATTTGTGCAAGTAACAAATCTACAGTTATGGCAAATTATCTTCTCTACTTTATAAATACGACATACAAGTTGAGAATATAAATGTTTTTTATTATTTGCAGTTTTGCAGATATACATAAAGTAGATCTCATCTTCATCACTCTATTTCTCCTCCTTGCACGCGGGACGGCGGCTGGAGAGACTGAGAAGAGAGAATTCTAAAAGGCAAATATGCATCCTAAAGCACAACAATCAAAAGTTTACTCCCGTCAGACGGTAGCGGAGCCAGTCCTAAAACATAGGGGTTAAGTTGAAAAAGTTCAGTACGCTCACACTCAATATCCAAAACAATGAAAATATACGAAAATCAGGAAAAAAAACATTGTACTAAATAAAATCGACGACAGACAATTATACTTCATCAATATTAGGGAGTGATCTGCACAACAATATATAAAATAGAAAATATCAATACAACAACTTTGAAGTTTATGATTTATGATTAATAAAATACAATGAGTATACCGTTAAATTTGATGTAGGAACTAATATATGTCGTTTTTTCATGTCTTAAAACCACCTTATAATTTATTCATTTTCAATACTTCAAAATATTTGTTTCTCATTATAGCAAATGATCGAGCCACTCATTCCCTATTTTATTGTGCAAATCTATTTTATAAGACTCTTAGCTAAAAAACTCTCTCAACCGATGTTGTTGCCACGACAAGAATCAAAATCAACTCAATAAGACTATAGATCAAAAGAAAAGTTATATTATTTCTGGTTTAAACTATTCTTCAGCCACTTTTTTCTAAGATCACTCAATCCATAGAATTCTAGACTTCTTCTAACATTTGGAATTAAGTTTTTGAAGTTGATGTCTTAATAACAAGCAATCAACTATCGTGAAATCTTCAGTATAAATTTTAGGAAATCTAACAAGCTTATGCACATCAGAATTAGATAAGAAGTTCCTCGGATTGAGATAAACCATACATACTAACAACTCAGTGCTAACTTCATTAAAACAGTGATTTATCTCGAAAACAATGGAATCAATAGCAACATTGAATATCTCAAACTTGTAGAAATGCATATTTGTTACCTTTTGCTTTCTATGTGTAGATATCCCTCTAGCATTAACCTCTTTTTCCATGTTTGGTATTTTAATCTCTTTTGCATCAAAAAAGGACTTTAATCTTGCAAGTAATGATTCTCATCCTTTATCCCTCATATCTTGTATATGATCTTTTACATCTATTATCAAATTCATTACTTAAACAATGGCTTGATCTTTTCTTTGCAAAGCACATGATAAATCATCTTTAATACTTAACAAGTTTATCACCAAGTGCACGATGAATAACATATCAAAACTTTCCATTTTAATAATTAAACCAAATGTCCCGCTATTACATGATGGTTTAACGGAATTTGTACGTATAATATCAAAGACCTCTACGATAGAATCCCACATTTGGTATATACAAAACAATATTTTAAGATGTGAACCTCTGTATAGTATCTCGAGGCCTGGCTAAGTTACTTTCTTGATTTAGTCCTTTCTTGGTGCTAATCTCTCATGTATCCACCTTTTCTAACAAGTCATCACGATGCTTTGCAAGCATAACATCCTTTATCATACAATAAGCACCAACAATATTCAATGTCAAAGGAAAATAATTGAAGAAATCTGCAATAGCTGGACTATAAGTTGCAACAGTAACAACCACTAGCTATAATTGGTGGGCAAAATAATGCACATTGAAAGCATAAGGATTTTTATCTTGAATAAGTTTGTGTACGCCATTAAATTCATGCATCATGTTTGAAGCTCCATCGTAACCTTGCCCACAAAGCTTAGAAATGTTTAACTTGTGACTAGAAAACATATCAACCAAAGCTTCCTTCAATGCAATAGATTTACACTTTTCTACATGTTGAAAGCCAAGAAAATCATAACCAATTGCTCATTTACTGATCCACTTTGAGACTTATCAAGAAGCATATAGAAGTTTCTATTTCCAATTTTGCCAAGAATATTTTTTGTGATTTCTTGTGCACAAGATTTTGTAAGGTCTTTATGAATGTAATGTGATATCTTTAGATTACATGAAGAACCTTTCTCATACATTCTTCACCTTTACTTTTTTGTATTTGTACCAATTGAAAGGAAACTGATGTCGCCTAGAGGGGGATGAATAGGCGTTCCTAGAAAATTCTTGCGGAAATAGTTAGTTTGAAAAACTCCTGGATCAGAAGTTCCAGTTAGGGAGCGGAAGTTCTGATGCACCGAAAGTTTTTTTATAACTTGAGATGATCAGAAGTTCCGATGCGCTCAAAAATCAACAAATATGAATTTTCATCTAGCCAACAAAGTAAATGAATGAAAATATGCGTAATGATGTTGGCTATAAATTTTAAAAAGGAAGATATTTTATAACCTTGCTAGCAAGTAGATCGAGTAATATTAAAGTATGAACTAACAAGAACACCAAGAACACAAAATGATTTTTTATAGAAATTCTATAAGAATAGAAAGTTAGCACAAGTTGTTTGGAGTATGTATATGCAAGGAAAAATAGATCTATGGGGTAGATTTAAAGATCGGGTTAAAACAAACAATGAACGTAATTAACCGATAAACTTTAAATCTAGTAGCTTATAATGAGTTCTAGTTCAAACCAATTGTTCTTGCAAGTTCTAATAGATATTATGAATCTATTACATTCATTAATTACAATCAAACAAGCATGAACGCATAGATTGGGCTATAATATGTATGAATATGATGAACTAGCTCATGAACATGAAGAACACAATGAACACTAGTATATATTTACCAGAGTTCGGATCCACTAATCCTACGTCTCCGTTGAGGGACCTCAATAGGTCGGGTCTCTTTCAACCATTTTCCTCACCATGCCTTAGCCGACGCTAAGCTTGGGGTTTAACTAGAGTTACCTCTTTCTTTCCGGAGGTTAGGTAGAACCTTCACAAACTTTCCCGGGCACACCACAATCCTTGGTTGCTCATGGGCGACGCCTTGCCGTCTAGGAGATCTCAATCTCCAAGAGTAACAAACACAAATTTGATTTGTTTGTGTTGACACTCGAATTTGGCATTAATGGTCGAAATTGTTGAAATATCAATTTTGGTAATTTGGGCCGAAAATATGCCATCTCCGGCACAGGCCGAAGCCCTGAAGTGCCGAAGGCCCGCCCTGTGTTGGGCTTCGGTAGCACCTGTAGGACCGAAAGTAGCGACCAGAGGGGGGGTGAATGGGCGTCTTAAAAATTCTTTCGAATCAATGGCCTGTTCCCAATACCCAACGCACCTCAAAAGACTAAGCAGCAGAAAATAAACAGAAGGCCTAAGTCTAAAGGTATCTAACCTAGAAGCAACTGATGACAAACAGTGAACTATTAAAGACGTGCAACTAGGCAGATGAATACTGTATATCAGGCCTAAACTTCCCAATGAAATGATCTAAGTATATGTAAGGTGAAATGAGAAGTTACTGTCCAAAGTTGTCTCCTGTTCGGAACTTGGCGAAGCCTGCTTCGCCCGTCTAGGTCTGCTTCGGAGATGATTGACGAAGACAGCTTTGCTGGTCGAAGCCTGCTCCGGAGATTGGTGACGAAGCCTGCTTCGGAGGTCAGTTGCGAAGCATGTCGAAGATGCCGAAGGTGTTTTGGTCTAGCCTAGTTCGAAGTGACAAGATGCGAAGTATGTTTCGAAGCGAAGTATGACAGAGCCGGAGCCTGCTTCGAAGTATGTACTCCGAAGGCAAAGCTTCGGACACAGCTTCGAACCGAGCACTTCGAACCTAAACCCTCGAACAGGAAACTTCGAATGCAACACACAGACGGACTACCTTCGAACAAAGAAGCGAAGCCTGTCACACGACAGAAAACCAAATTCGAAGCCTAAGCTCTACCTTCGAAAGGAGTAAGCTTCGAACCGAGAAGCGAAGGCTGATACGCGTCAGAGAAAATAAAGTGAAGTCTATCAGAAGAGCAAGCTCTGAAGCCAACTTCGAAACCCGTCGAAGTGAGGACTTCAAAGGACTCAAGTCGGAGTACCTTCGCACAGACGTTCGAAGTAGAGACGCTGACAGTTTACAAAATACTTCGCAGCTAGACACACAGAATACAAAAATGCAGTCCGAAGTTCGAACGAAGCCTCTGAGAGTATACGTTCGAAGCCTGCCTCACGGAGCTGAGGGGCTTCGAAACTGAGATGATGGCTTCGCCAGAAACAGCCAGAAAAGTTTCTGGAACCTGTCAGCTTCGATCAAAAAGCAGTGCAGAGAAGGTAAAAAGCTGGCAGCGAGCACTGTAGCAATAGTGGCAGTACTACTTGCAACAGCAAGAACTAGTACTACTTGCGTGAAGAACAAACCCAGCCGAAGCTTCCCAGCCCTCAAAAATTATGGAGAAACTTGCTATGCAGAAGAAATTAAACCATTAAAACCTCTGATGTTGTTGCACACGAGGGAGAGAGACTCCACCTCAATAATAAATGCAAAACAGCAACAATCAGGGGCAAGAACTCCTGGCGGCGCAAGCAGGAGTAAAAGAGGACAGAGACAAGGCAAGAGACAAAAAGTGACCCAATAGAGTGGAATAGATTTCAGCCAAAAGGGTAGTCCAAACCCTAGGGATTGGGGTCCTATTTATAGGCTCCCAACACTAGGAATATTCTACCAGCCCCTTAGGGTTTTTACAGACTCAAGAATAAAGAAAAAGACTCTACTGCCCTTAGGAATTTTTACAGACACGACTGACTGACTGTGGGCCTAGAGTTACAGATGACTTATCCGGAAGCTAAGTTTTCGTAGCGACTACGGCTTCTCTTCTGGACAGTCGGATACAAGATCAATGGTTGTCAGTTTTGCGCCGAAACTGACAAAGCCTCCACCGGCTTTGCACCAGGTACCCGGATTGGGCTGGCCCGACTCCGCAGCTCTCTCAGCCCGGCAATCGCTCACCGCCCGTGTACCTGAGTCAGTCCTGGTCAACAGCCCAGTGGGTCTTCTACTGCTTCTGGCCCATGTACCCGGATTGGGCCAGCCCGACTTCGCAGCCTCCTTTGCCCGACAGTCGCTCGCTGCCCGTGTACCTAAGTCACACGCGGCCCATGAAACAGCAGATCCCTTCTTCTTTTGTCCTCTTTGACTATCGTTGACAATGACTCATCACTTCTGGAGCCATGAGGCCCACGCTATTTAGCATGGCTCCTCAATCTCCCCCTTGATGAGTGCATTGTCAACACTCCTCTTCTTCAGCTCTTCAGCACCTGCGAGCAAATGTGAAAACACGAAAACAAAACACAAGAAAACAAAGAAGAAGAAAAAATAAGGTAAAAGTTTAACCCTAATGACCAAAAGCCAAACAGAAGCAAGAAACGGTCATTATGGTTAACCAAAACGTAAAAGCTCAAATTGAGTGTGATTTCAGAACAACAAGGATATCAACAGAGTAAGAACTCCCCCTTAAACTCTGATCCCAAATTTTCTCCCCCTTGTTGACAAGTGAACTCATCAAGCACTCAAAAGAGACACAGACTCCCCCTAAAATGCAACTCCCCCTCAAAATATGCAGTGAATTCAACTGGAGTGCATAAGGAGTGTAGAAAGCATGCTTCTCAAATATGATTGACTGCAATTACAGCATCTAACAAGTATAGCAAAAGAGATACTGTCTTAAGACACATGGCATGATCAGTGCAACAGATGATATCTAAAGAAAGTCATTATTACGCATTTTTCAGTTTTGGCAAACAAAGACATCACCACATTTTCCAGTAAACAAGCAATGTAAAGCATGAGATGCAGAAACTAACTGATATCTACCAAGATAAGCATTGTCCAAAAAGTGCTTCAGCGAACTTGTTATCTTTTAAATGTTCAGGCTTTTTCAATTTCCTTTTTCATTTTTGCCAAGGGTTATTTGCATGTCAAACCTTATGCTAACCGACCAAGTCAAGCCTAGGCCAGAACTGGACCATCAGAAGCTTAAGATATTGGTCTTGGCATACACGACACTGTCCTAGTTCATACCAAAGTGCTATGGTAAGCTGTCCAGAACAATGCAATGCGACAAGGCAAACCCACTTGGATCTTTTCAACTCAAGCATAAAAAAGGCATGGAATTTTCATTCATTTTTGATTTTTATCATTTTTATAGCACATTTTCCATGTTAAAGCATAAAGATGTCCAAGTTGCATATCTGCATCTATGTGATGAACTGGCTACAAGGCATGTAACAGATAGCAAAAGCACTCAGCCTACACATGCTAGTGACCAGAAGCAATGGTGATTAAGTTTTCAAGTTTAAAGCATAAAAGCCATGCATATGACAGATATCAGATATATCAAGTGAACTGAACCAAAGCATGAGCATTGACAAGTAATCAAAAGCATGTACCAGCTAGAATAAGTAAAGCGGTTCAATCATATAACAGAAGCATCTCTAAAGTGTGATATGTGAATATGCAAGGTATGAACACACACACAAAAAGACTCAAGAAAAGAGTAAAGAAGAAAACTGACGCAAGATATCCTAAAAAGGATATACAACACCCAAATCCCCTCATAAACGCTCAAATGTAGACTGATCTAGGGGTTTGGTGAAAATGTCAGCCAACTGATGATGGGTATCAACATGAACAAGGTCAATGACACCTTTCTCATATTGATCCCGCAAGAAGTGAAAGCGCACATCAATATGTTTGGTTTTGGAATGGAGACATGGGTTTTTCCCTACACTAATTGCACTGGTGCTGTCGCAAAACAAAGGAACTCTGGTAGGAAAGAACAACCCAAAATCTCGAAGAGTGGAAATCATCCAAACCAACTGTGAGCAGCAGCTAGCAGCAGCTACGTACTCAGCCTCTGTGGTCGAAAGAGCAACTCCAGATTGCTTTCGAGAAGACCAAGATACAAGGGAAGAACCAAGAAACTGGCAAGTACCGGACGTCGACTTGCGATCCAACCGGCACCCACCAAAGTCGGCATCCGAAAAGATAGATAGATCAAGAGATGATGATGCTGAATAGTAAAGACCAAGATCGGGCGCATAAGTGAGATACCTGAAGATGCGCTTGACAGCCTGCCGATGAGACGCGCGTGGTGAAGACTGGAAACGCGCGCAAAGTCCCACGGCGAACTGTATGTCCGGTCTTGTTGCCGTCAAGTACAACAGCGAACCGATCATCCCTCGAAACTCCCTTTCATTGACCTTGACGCCGCTCTCATCCTTGTCCAGACCCCCAGAAGTGCCCATCGGGGTCATCTGCGACTTCAATTCACCACCAAAATCAAATTTCTTTAACATATCACGAGTGTACTTACCTTGGTGGATGAAGGTGCCGTCCTTGGTCTGCTTGATCTGGAGCCCTAAGAAATACTTGAGCTCACCCATGAGGCTCATCTCAAACTCACTGTGCATCTGCTCAGAAAACTTGGACACAAGATCATTAGTAGTACCGCCAAAGATAATATCGTCCACGTAAATCTGAGCGACTAAGAAATCTGAAGCAACTCTGAGCAAAAAGAGAGTTTTGTCCACATAACCCATCACAAAGCCCTTCCCCAACAAAAATTGCTTCAACCGGTCATACCAAGCCCTGGGGGCTTGCTTCAACCCGTATAAAGCTTTGTGCAACTTAAAAACATGTCGAGGAAACTTAGGGTTCTCAAAACCGAGGGGTTGCCTAACATAAACCTCCTCTTCTATGTACCCGTTCAGAAAAGCACTCTTAACATCCATTTGAAAAAGCTTAAAACCCTTCGAAACGGCAAAAGCTAGAAGAATACGAATGGACTCAAGACGGGCAACAGGAGCGAAGGTTTCTTCAAAGTCAATACCTTCCTTCTGGCAATAACCCTGGGCAACCAGTCGAGATTTGTTGCGCACCACAACCCCATCTTCACCTTGTTTGTTCTTGAATACCCATTTGGTGCCTATGGGGTTGCATCCTGGTGGCGACTCAACTAGTGTCCAAACCCGATTACGGACAAAATTCTCAAGCTCTTCTTGCATAGCATTAATCCAATTAGAATCAGAAAGAGCATGAGAAATGTCTCTGGGCTCAAAAGATGCAACAAACGCAGATTCAGCAAACACAGCAAGAGAGGCAGAAGAACGCAAAGTTCTCTCAGTCAAATCACCTATGATGAGCTCTGAGGGATGGTCACGCTGAACTGCTCGGGTTCCCTGGTGATCTGAAGTCACCTCACCGGAGTCAGCAGCTGGCACCTCTGGACTCGACTGAGGGGGCTCGATCGAAATGGAAGAAGTGATCAGAGGTCCGCCCTCATCCTCAGTCGAAGTCTCGGAAGGTGTGGGCTCTACGGGGGATGCAGAAGGCCCACCCTCATCAGCAGCTGGAGTATCCTCATCTTCCTCGAAGATGGACTCTCCGAGCTCATCATCACCAGAAAGCTCAAAAGAAGGAGTCAAAGAAGGCAAGGACTCATCAAATGAAACCTCACAAGTCTCGACAAGCAGCTGGGATTTGAGGTTCCAAACACGAAAACCTCGAGAATGCAAAGCGTAGCCAAGAAAAACATCATCCCAGCAACGAGACTCAAACTTGTCCAAGTGCCCTCCCTTCTTGAGCACAAAGCACTTGCAGCCAAACGCTCGCAAGTGGCTCACCTTGGGCTGTCTGCCGAACCGCAATTCATATGATGTCTTACCAAGGTAAGCTCTAAGAAAAATGCGGTTGGCCATATAGCAAGCCGTGTTCATGGCTTCAGCCCAAAAATGCCTAGGAGTCCTGTGCTCATCGAGCATCGTCCTAGCCATCTCAACTAGCGTGCGGTTCTTTCGTTCGACAACGCCGTTCTGTGGGGGAGTGTAAGGAGAAGAAAACTGATGGTCCAGACCCTGATCACTACAGAAGCTGACGAACTGAGAGTTCTTGAACTCAGAGCCGTTGTCGGAGCGAATTGCTCGCATCCGACCATTATTCTCATTCTTCAGCTTCAAAATCAGGTCATGAACAAATTGAAAAGTTTCATCCTTAGACTCCAAAAAGAAAACCCACGAGAATCGAGAAAAGTCGTCAACAATCACAAGTGCATACCACTTCCCACTAACTGAGCGTACCCGAGCTGGACCTACAGTGTCCAAATGTAAAAGCTCACCCGGATACGAAGTCATCACCTGAGTCACAGGTGAATGAGAAGCGGCAACCATTTTTCCATGACGACAGGGATGACAAACTAGATCCTTCTCCGTCTTAAGCTTGGGCAATCCTCGGATGAGGTCCATAGAGCTTAACCTGACTAGCAGATCAAAACTCAAATGACCTAATCTCCTATGCCACTTCCAGAGCTCAGAAGAAGATCCAGCAATCAAACAACGAGAAGGGCCAAAAGAACTAGAGAAGTCAATTCGAAAAACTTTACCGAAAGGTAAAATCTGACAAACCAAAGACCCTCTAGAATCAACCACAGAAGAATTACCCTTCTTAAAACGCACTTCCAAACCATCCTCAACAAGTTGCGAAACAGAAATCAAGTTGAAGTTCAAATTTTTAACCAAAGCAACATTCTTTAAAGAGAAATGATCTGAAATGCGAATTGAGCCTATGCCACTTACTTTCCCTTGACCGCTGTTCCCGAACGTGATGTACTCTTTGGAGCTCGGGGGAGTGAGACTGGAGAACCATCTGCGATGTCCCGTCATGTGGCGAGAGCATCCTGAGTCCATGATCCAAACATCCTCCAGTCCCCGGTCCTGCACAATCAGTGTCTGTAAGTGGGAGCAAATGGTCCGGCACCAGGTTTAGCAAAGGAGCTAAACCAGTGTCGAGCCATCTGCTCAAAAGATGGAAAGCGAAAACCATCAAAAGAGTTTGGACCAAAACGCGGCTCAAAGCGCGGTCCTCGGTTCTGCCTAACCCTGCGGCCACGAGGTCCAGAACCGTAGCCAACACGGTCTGGAACTCTGCCAGAACGGATACCACCAACTGGAGCACGGGCATGAAAGTCGTCTCCTCTACCACCACCTACACGACGCGGCCTGGCCTCCAGCCTCTCCCCGCGCCGAGGTACACGTAGTCTACCACCCTGCTGGTAGAACTGCTCCTGATCACTACGAGCCCTTTCTGCTCTCTCAACCCACTTCCTCCTGAAGCAGAACTCCGCAAGATGCCCGTCTTTCTGACAGTACTCACAATGATAGGTGGGCTTCTTGGGATGTGGTTGAGGCTTGGGATGTTTGGGCTTAGTGGTGTTTGGTGTTGTCTTCTTGGGTTGAGAGGGTCCAGGAAGAGAGTCAAGAGAAGTGTGGAGATTTTTGGGCTTTGGAACCCAGATAGGTTTCTTGGGTGGAGCTTTGGATGATTCATGAATCACTCCATCCTTTGGCTGACAGGCCTGGGAGGACTCAGTGGAGTGAGTCTTGGGATACCTCTGTTCTGGAGTCATTTTACTCCACTCCACTGCCCGGCTAATGGCACTCTCAAAGTCAGCCTTGGTGTAGGTATAACCTACTCCAAACCCATCCTGCCTCTTGAACTGCTAGATCATCATGCCAAGCTGAGGCTCTCTAGCACTGATCCAACTCAGGATGGAACGAAGGTAAAAGTTCTCATTCTGAGAATCTGCTAGCTCCTCTCTCAAGGAAGCTAGAACCTCCACCTGAGACAAGCAGGTCTCACACTCACTTTCTACTTGGACAGACTTTTCGGCTTTTAGCTTGATCAACTCCATTCTAAGAGACAGACAGTTCTCACAGACAGTGGGTGGAACTGAAAGTGTCTCAAGCTCTAGCCTAGTCTGGGCAAGCTCAGCTCTCAACCTCTCCAAATCACCCAAATGCTCATCGCCCTTGGATTTCAGCTCAGCTAAGGCAGCTAGATGAGTTGGGCAATGAACACAGGGTGTGACGACAGTGGCTTGAGCATCTTTCAGCTCCTGCTGAGCGCTTTCAAGCTCAGTGGCCAAAGCGTCCCTCTCATCAACCCTTTCTGTGTACCTGGACTTCAGAGTCGACAGGTCACACAGAAGCACCTCACACTTCGGGCACTCACTGCTATCACCCAAGCAAGGAGAAGAAGATAGACTCTCGATTCTGCCGTTGGCCATGGCAAGCTCACTCTCTAACTCATCTATCCTCTTCTTAGCCCCCCTAAGCAGTTTTTCCCGATATCTCAACTTCTGATGATTGCTCTCAAGTAAATCAACTATTTCGCGCTCGTAGGATGATACCTTGTTGTCATCGTCGTCGGAGTCGTCGGAGGAGCTCTTTTCTTCCTTATCCCCAAGAGCCATTGAGCAGAAGCTCTTGCGGGATCTTCGGCGCTGGTGTGAGCGGCTCTTCGGCTTGTCTCCGAAGGCCATGAAGCAGAGGCCCGCCGGATCATCCTTGTCCTTCCCCTTCCTGATGGCGATCTCCTCATCACTTGAGCTCGATGAAGAGGAAGAAGATGTGGACCGCTTGGAGTAGCTCTTCTCCATCTCGGCGAAGAAGGCCTTATCGCGCTTCTTGTTCTCTCGCCGATAGTCCTTCAGGGCCTTCTTGAAGAATCGGGTCTTCGGCTTGCCCTTGATGAAGGAAGAGCTCTCATGCTTGCCGGAGTCGTGGAAGCTGCCACCGGTGCCCTTCTTGTATCCATTGCGCTTGGGGCAGTCGGCGATGAAGTGTCCTGGATCACCACATTCAAAGCATCCGGATTTTGTGCCGTGTCTTTTGAACATTCTCTTGTCATAGACACGACGCACCCGGTTGTTAAACAGACACAAATCATCATCTCCCAAAGACTCAAGCTGGTCCTCAGTGATAGACATCAAGGAGAACCCAGCACAGCTCACAGCAGAGGGATCAACAGAAGGTGTAGCAAGGGCCAGGGATTTTGATCCAGAACCAGTGAGATTTGATCTCAACTGGATATCTACCTCAGTGGCCTTCAGCTTGCTAAATAACTCAGAAATGGTCAAGGTATCGTAAGAAGTGCTCTCAACGATAGAGGATACCTTGATCTCCCAGATCTTTGGGTCCAAGGTATGGAGAACCTTGAGCGCCTTCTCGTGATCTGAGACTAACTGAGCACCCTCAGCCTTGTTATCCCGAAGCTTGTTAATGATCGACTGAAAATGACCAAACAAAGCCTCAACAGATTCACCCGGCTTCTGTGTGAAATTCTCATATTCACGCCGGTAGGTCTGATAGAGCCGAGCCTTGACCTGTGCTGTTCCCTCATGGTGTGCCTTGAGGGTAGCCCAGATCTCTCTCGCAGTGGAGAGATGACTCACACGCTCAAACTCAGTGGGACCTAAGCCAGAAAACAGAATGTTCACAGCCTTACTGTTGCTCAGATGCTGAGCAATGATACCAGCAGTACCTTGCTTAGTAACTGGCAAAATGACAAACGTGGTGTGAACACAAATGTCCCATATGTCCGAACCCTGGCTCATGAGATAGGCTCACATGCGAGTCTTCCAATAATTATAGCCATAGGCTTCCAAGGACGGGACCTTGCCGGGAGACGTCATGGTCACTACTGGGGTTTAGAACCGGTTAAGGTATGGAAAAACCCTAACCTCACTCTGATACCACTTGTAGGACCGAAAGTAGCGACCAGAGGGGAGGTGAATGGGCGCCTTAAAAATTCTTTCGAATCAATGGCCTGTTCCCAATACCCAACGCACCTCAAAAGACTAAGCAGCAGAAAATAAACAGAAGGCCTAAGTCTAAAGGTATCTAACCTAGAAGCAACTGATGACAAACAGTGAACTATTAAAGACGTGCAACTAGGTAGATGAATACTGTATATCAGGCCTAAACTTCCCAATGAAATGATCTAAGTATATGTAAGGTGAAATGAGAAGTTACTGTCCAAAGTTGTCTCCTGTTCGGAACTTGGCGAAGCCTGCTTCGCCCGTCGAGGTCTGCTTCGGAGATGATTGACGAAGACAGCTTTGCTGGTCGAAGCCTGCTCCGGAGATTGGTGACAAAGCCTGCTTCGGAGGTCAGTTGCGAAGCATGTCGAAGATGCCAAAGGTGTTTTGGTCTAGCCTAGTTCGAAGTGACAAGATGCGAAGTATGTTTCGAAGCGAAGTATGATAGAGCCGGAGCCTGCTTCGAAGTATGTACTCCGAAGGCAAAGCTTCGGACACAGCTTCGAACCGAGCACTTCGAACCTAAACCCTCGAACAGGAAACTTCGAATGCAACACACAGACGGACTACCTTCGAACAAAGAAGCGAAGCCTGTCACACGACAGAAAACCAAATTCGAAGCCTAAGCTCTACCTTCGAAAGGAGTAAGCTTCGAACCGAGAAGCGAAGGCTGATACGCGTCAGAGAAAATAAAGCGAAGTCTATCAGAAGAGCAAGCTCCGAAGCCAACTTCGAAACCCGTCGAAGTGAGGACTTCAAAGGACTCAAGTCGGAGTACCTTCGCACAGACGTTCGAAGTAGAGACACTGACAGTTTACAAAATACTTCGCAGCTAGACACACAGAATACAAAAATGCAGTCCGAAGTTCGAACGAAGCCTCTGAGAGTATACGTTCGAAGCCTGCCTCACGGAGCTGAGGGGCTTCGAAACTGAGATGATGGCTTCGCCAGAAACAGCCAGAAAAGTTTCTAGAACCTGTCAGCTTCGATCAAAAAGCAGTGCAGAGAAGGTAAAAAGCTGGCAGTGAGCACTGTAGCAATAGTAGCAGTACTACTTGCAACAGCAAGAACTAGTACTACTTGCGTGAAGAACAAACCCAGCCGAAGCTTCCCAGCCCTCAAAAATTATGGAGAAACTTGCTATGCAGAAGAAATTAAACCATTAAAACCTCTGATGTTGTTGCACACGAGGGAGAGAGACTCCACCTCAATAATAAATGCAAAACAGCAACAATCAAGGGCAAGAACTCCTGGCGGCGCAAGCAGGAGTAAAAGAGGAGAGAGACAAGGCAAGAGACAAAAAGTGACCCAATAGAGTGGAATAGATTTCAGCCAAAAGGGTAGTCCAAACCCTAGGGATTGGGGTCCTATTTATAGGCTCCCAACACTAGGAATATTCTACCAGCCCCTTAGGGTTTTTACAGACTCAAGAATAAAGAAAAAGACTCTACTGCCCTTAGGAATTTTTACAGACACGACTGACTGACTGTGGGCCTAGAGTTACAGATGACTTATCCGGAAGCTAAGTTTTCGTAGCGACTACGGCTTCTCTTATGGACAGTCGGATACAAGATCAATGGTTGTCAGTTTTGCGCCGAAACTGACAAAGCCTCCACCGGCTTTGCATCAGGTACCCGGATTGGGCTGGCCCGACTCCGCAGCTCTCTCAGCCGGCAATCGCTCACCGCCCGTGTACCTGAGTCAGTCCTGGTCAACAACCCAGTGGGTCTTCTACTGCTTTTGGCCCATGTACCCGGATTGGGCCAGCCCGACTTCGCAGCCTCCTGTGCCCGACAGTCGCTCGCTGCCCGTGTACCTGAGTCACACGCGGCCCATGAAACAGCGGATCCCTTCTTCTTTTGTCCTCTTTGACTATCGTTGACAATGACTCATCACTTCTGGAGCCATGAGGCCCACGCTATTCAGCATGGCTCCTCAGCACCTTCGGAGGCTTGCTTCGTAGGCAGGCTTTGGCCCAGTGGGCCCCTTCGGCGGCCTGTGGGCTTCGGCCCGGCAGACTAGCTTCGGCGAGGCCTGCGGAGGCCCACTTCGGCCGATAGAGTCCTATTCAGATTAGTATAATTCGGCTGATTTTGATCTCTTATCCAAATCTTAACCACCTAGCTGAATCCTACTCAGATTAGGTGAGATCTCTTATCCCAATCTTAACCACCTGGCCGAATCCTACTCAAATTAGGTGAGACTAGCCCCTATAAATATAGGGGTGAGGCCGATTCAAGAGGCCCCCGCTTTCATATCAACACAAAGCCCTCGCTTTGAATTGTTATTTTCTCTTCCAATCGACTTTCCTTGCCCTAGGATTAGCACAGTAACGTCCATCTTCGTGGGTTTGCGCCGTAAGCCCTCCTTCCGCCGCATCGAAATCACGGTAACCCTTGTTGATTCGCCTGTGAATCTCTCGTTTAATCCATCAAACGGATTTTTATTGTTTTATCGGTTTTCTTCTGCTACTCTTGGGAGTTTGGCCTCTAGGCCAGATTACACTTGATCTTTTACTGTTTTGCAGGGGAATTACCTTCAACGTCATCGCCAAAGAGTTTCGGGGTGATTGCAATTCATCTACAAAGTCACCGGAGCCCTTAGGTGATCAAATCGGAGCCTGTTGGTCCGACCGTTAGGGCTTCACCGGGCCATCAGGCTGTTGTCGGCACGGTATTTGACACCCTTCGTCATCACGCCGAAGCCCTCTTCGGTGAGAACCCTCCGCAGCAAACTGCTCCGCACTAGACTCTGTGGTGCTGAAGCCCTGGTCTGACCGAAACCCTGTTGTCGGTCTGATCGGGTATCCTCCGTCAGTTTGACCACCTAGAGACTGCTTCGCACTAGAACGCCGAAGCCACCTTCAGTGACCCCTTCGCACCAGAACGCCAAGGCCCCCCTTCAGTGATACTTCGCAACAAAGCGCCGAGGCCCCCTTTCAGCGATACTTCGTAATAGAGCGCCGAGGCCCCCCTTCGGCAATACTTCGCAACAGAGCGCCAAGGCCCTCCTTTGGTGATTCTTCGCAAGTATACCTTTGGTTCGACCGCCATTTTATTACAGATCAGAATCGGCCCTGTTCTGGCCGTTTTGTTCAGGTTTTATTATCTTTAGTTATTTTCTCATACATTGGCTAATCGAACTTTATTTCTTAATATCAATTACCTGGCGACTCTGTTACCCTTACAACCATTAAGGATTTGTCGGAACACGATGTCGGCGCCGCGTCACGCTTAGGTTTATCCCTAAGTATCTGCGCGCTTTTGGATCGTCGAACTGACCCAAGTGTGGGGGCGTGTTTTCGTGTCAACACACTTTTTGGCGACTCCGCTGGGACGACATCAACATGACAAGAACGTCTACATCAGCTGCGGGTACATCGACCATGACTACTATGACTACGGCAACAGTACCCCTATTGCTGATGAACCAAGGGGCATGAACATAGATATCGACAACTGCAACATCATCCTCCCCACTCTCGCGTACATCCTCGAAGAGGATCGGGTCGAGATCGATGCCAAGACGAAGGAATCCCACGCCCTCATGCTCGGGCGCTACACGTAAACTCGCACATGCTTCGTCAAGCGCGACATTGACATCCTGGACCCTTCAGAAACAAGGTACCACCACCATCCCTCTCGTCTTTATCCCCCTTAGAGATTAGACAGGAGATAGCCGCTACAGTGGATCAGGCCGTTAGTGCTACATTTTCAAATCGACTAGGGCCTGAAATGGAAGCGATGTTTAAGAGATTCGGCTTTTCTGAGGCCGTTTCTCACACCCCGATTGCTAGCCTACCCCCCGCGCACCACGTATACAGTAGAACCGACGGGAGCACCGGAAAAGCCATTACATATACACCTCCAATTTCTGGTGTTGAGGCTGTGCACACCAATGTTGGTCAGGTTGGCCCTTGGGCCAGCCAAACCAACACACACCAGGCATCGTCACCGACAACGATCAGTCTGACCAGCTACCAGGATGGTACGACTGACCCATATACCTACGGTCCGACCGGCCAGTATGCAGTATGCCTACGGTCAAACCGACCCTATGGCTGGCCAGGCCTCCCTACTTTATTACACACCGCCTACGCCCACGCTGCCCTTTCACGCACTGCCCGCACCTCCTGCTCCCGCATACCCGCGTAGACCTGAGCATCCCATTTACCATGAGCCAGCACGAGAGGAGGAGCCACACGGCCAACACCACAACATACTGCCACGTGTCGCGACCACGCACGAGAGACGCGCGCTGGCCGGAAGCATAGAGGATATTGACGAGCGAATTTGCACACTTGTTAGGGAATGCACTGGTTACACGCCTCGGGATCAGATTAGGGTTTACCGTAAGCCGTACCCAGACCATTTCGATGCCATCCCATATCGTCACGGCTCTAGGGTTCCTGAGTTCACCAAGTTTGATGGCGAGAGTGGCAAGACCACCCTAGAGCATATAGGCCAATTTCTAGTGCAGTGTGGTGAACCAAGCGGGTCGGATGCGCTTAAGATCAAATTATTTTCCTTATCACTGTCTGGCACTGCTTTCACTTGGTTTTCGGTGCTACCGCCGAACTCCGTTCATACTTGAGCCTAGTTGGAACAGAAATTCCATGATTATTTTTACACTGGGGAAACCGAACTTAGGCTCTCACATATGACATCAGTTAAACAGAAGACCAATGAGAGCGTCTCCGACTATATTAGGCGCTTCCGAGACTCTAGGAACCGATATTTTAGTTTAAACATCTCCGAGAGGGATTTGGCCGACTTAGCTTTCAATGGTTTGCATTCCAAAATTAAGGAAAAGCTAGACGGCCGAAACATCCTCGATGTTAGTCAGGTTTTGCAGCAGGCTCGGGATCAGGAAGGCCGAGTTAGGAGCAAAAGGTCTGTCAAAGTTTTTAGTGAGCCTAAGGCCGAGCTACACATTGTGGAGCACTCCGAAGAAGAATCATCGGGAGAGGAAGACTCGGCTGACATGTACACGGCCAAATGGACCTGGCCCAGTGGATCTAAAACAATCACGTTGTAGGACTGAAAGTAGCGACCAGAGGGGGTGAATGAGCGCCTAAAAAATTCTTGCTAAACTATATCGAAAACCCAACACCCAACCAATTTAACCGGACAAACAATATTAGTAAAATAAATTACTGGTACTATAGTTGTTTAGCCTAAAAATGACCGGTGTCCTAATTAAAATGATATTAAAGCTAAACTAAAAAGAATCACTGCAGTAAATAAAAATGGGTACTAGAAATATTTAATGACGTAATAAAAAACACTAAATATCTTAATAAAATGTTCAGATTGCAGTCTAAAAATAAAATACTAATTAACTGAATAAAATATGGATCATCCAAAAATTAATTCAGAAATAACCTAAAAATATTTCAGGTACAGACTAGAATTAAAAATACTACTACAACTAATAAACTTTTATTTACTTTTTATATAAGCAGATTAAATAGATATAAATAAAAATATGTGATTACTAAAAATAATTTGGCAGATTAAATTAACACAAAATTTTCTAAACAAATTTTCGCTAATTAATTAATAGATGATTATCTATAAAAATGATCTACTAAAAAATAGGAGATTAGAACCTTACCTGCGTCATCGTTCACATCGTCGTTCTGCCGCAGACTATCCGACCGGTCATCGCGTGTACCGTGCGCCGTAGCCTGCCGCGCGTGATCCTGGCGTCCCATAGTGTCATTTTCGCTAATTAATTAATAGAATATTATCTATAAAAATGATCTACTAAAAATAGGAGATTAGAACCTTACCTGCGTCATCGTTCACGTCGTCGTTCTGCCGCAGACTATCCGACCGGTCATCGCGTGTACCGTGCGCCACATCCTGCCGCGCGTGATCCTGGCGTCCCGCAGTGTCATGATGAAGCTCCGTTCCTAGGGATGGATTCGGATCGGATACGGATGGAAACGAATCCGGATAGCACTATTTACCACATTTTAATTCGAATACGAATACGGATTCGGATGTTCTCGAATACGAATACAAAACGGATGTTTCGAATACGAATATGTATTCGGATGTTTACTCGGTTTAACTCCAAATGTTCGTTGTTTCACAAAATTTTTAAAAATCCAAAGGGTACAATATACCAAATTAGAATAATAATTGATAAGAAACAATGATACACAATAAACCATGCACAAAAGAAATTTTTAAACAACACTAGCTAAAATTAATCATACACAACAACCAATAAGAACTACATAAAGTCTTGAACCGAAATTCATCATACATTTCAACCAACAAGAACACACAAATTGAGTCCAGGTGCGCAAATGCAGAAAAAACAGGCGGCAATTTGGAAAGAATTGGCTGAATTTTATTGTTTTTAAAAATTAAACATTTTCAAAAATTTATTAACATCCTATATGATAAATTTCTCAAAACATTTTCAAAATTTTATCATGGTATCTAAGTATAATATTATAATATTATGACAAGTCTCATATTTTTCAGACTTTATTTGATTTTTTTATAATTAAAAAACCCTTAAGCTCCACATTACCGATGAAGTGTTGTAACATAAATTTTTTAACATTTCTTTAAATTTAGTGGATAACAAATAAAAATGGACAAAAAATAATGAATGTGATTTTTCTATAAATTTTAGTGCATTATTTTAGGTACTTGCAGTCCAAATTTCACATATTCCAATTTAAATACTAGAAACACAATTAATGAGTTAAAAATAGCAAATAGATCTAGAAAAATACAAAACAATTATATGGTATGAGATATATTGTATTTTAATTATATAAAAAAATTCAAGTTAAAAAAACATTTAACCATCAATTTATTTTAAACCATAATCTATTCCTTCTCAAAACTCTATTTCCTCTAGAGAGAATCTTAGATTTCTTAACATCCTATATGATAAAATTTTCTAAACATTTTAAAACTTTTATCATGATATCTACGTATAATATTATAACATTGTAACAAGTCTCGTATTTTTAAGACTTTATTTGATTTTTTTATAATTAAAAAACCCTTAAGCTCCACATTACTAATGAAGTGTCGTAACATAAATTTTTTAATTTTTTTTAAATTTAGTGGATAACAACTAAAAATGTACACAAAATAGTGAATGTGATTTTTCTATAAATTTTAGTGCATTATTTTAGGTACTTGCAGTTCAAATTTCATATATTCCAATTTAAATACTAGAAACACAATTAATGACTTAAAAATAGAAAATAGATCTAGAAAAATACAAAAACTTTATATGGTATGAGATATGTTGTATTTTAATTATATAAAAAAATTCAAGTTCAAACAAATATTTAACCATCAAATTACTTTAAACCATAGCTTATTCCTTCTCAAAACTCTATTTCCTCTCAACAGAATCTCAGATTTCTTAACATCCTATATGATAAAATTTTAGAAACATTTTAAAAAAAATTTCATGATATCTTCTTATAATATTATAACACTGTGACAAGTATTATATTTTTCAGACTTTATTTGATTTTTTTATAATTAAAAAACCCTTAAGCTCCACATTACCAATGAAGTGTTGTAACATAAATTTTTTAATATTTATTTAAATTTAGTTGATAAGAACTAAAAATAGAAACAAAATAGTGAATGCGATTTTTCTATAAATTTTAGTGTATTATTTTAGATACTTGCATTTTAAATTTCACATATTCCAATTTAAATACTAGAAACACAATTAATGAGTTAAAAATAGCAAATAGATCTAGAAAAATACAAACAATTTATAGTGAATGAGATATGTTGTATTTTTAGTATATAAAAAAATTAAAGTCCAAACAAATATTTAACTATAAATTTAGTTTAAACTATAACATATTCCTTCTCAAAACTCTATTTCCTCTCAAGAGAATCTCAGATTTCTTAACATTCTATATGATAAATTTCTCAAAACATTTTCAAAACTTTATCATGGTATCTACATATAATATTATAACACTGTGATAAGTCTCGTATTTTTCAGACTTTATTTGATTTTTTTATAATTAAAAAACCCTTAAGCTCCACATTACTGATGAAGTGTCGTAACATAATTTTTTTAACATTTCTTTAAATTTAGTGGATAAGAAATAAAAATGGATACAAAATAGTGAATGTGATTTTTAGATAAATTTTAGTGCATTATTTTAGGTACTTGCAGTTCAAATTTCACATAATCCAATTTAAATACTAGAAACACAATTAATGAGTTAAAAATAGAAAATGGATCTGGAAAAATACAAAAAAATTATATGGTATGAGATATTTTGTATTTTGATTATATAAAAAAATTCAAGTTCAAACAAATATTTAACCATAAATTTATTTTAAACCATAACCTATTCCTTCTCAAAACTCTATTTCCTCTTAAGAGAATCTCAGATTTCTTAACATTCTATATAATAAATTTCTCGAGACATTTTTCAAAATTTTATCATGGTATCTACGTATAATATTATAACATTGTGATAAGTCTCGTATTTTTCAGACTTTATTTGATTTTTTTATAATTAAAAAATAATTAAGCTCCACATTACGGATGAAGTGTCGTAACATAATTTTTGTAATATTTTTCTTTAAATTTTATGGATAAGAACTAAAAATGGACACAAAATAGTGAATGCAATTTTTCTATAAATTTTAGTGCATTATTTTAGGTACTTGCATTTCAAATTTCACATATTTCAATTTAAATCCTAGAAACACAATTAATGAGTTAAAAATAGCAAATGTATCTAAAAAATACAAAAAAATTATATTAAATGATATATGTTGTATTTTGATTATAAAAAAATTAAAGTTCAAACAAATATTTAACCATCAATTTATTTTAAACCATAACTAATTAATATTCACTAACTTAAGTATTCCATAATTATATAAATAATAAATAAACCATTAATATAGTGATAATATATTATCTTGAGTCTAAGTTTAATCTGTGTGAAATCCTAAAACGAATACGGATGTATCCATTTCCATATCCACATTCAGCAGAATTCGGATATCCGTTTCCATATCCATATTTGTAAAACGAATTCGGATATTTCCGAATGTCATCCATATTTAATTCGGATACGAATACGGATATCCATATTTACAGTAATTCGAATACGAATACAGATAATTCGGATATTCTGACATCCATATCCATCCCTATCCGTTCCCCATGCAACAGCGGTACTGTTTTGCCAAGCTCTCACGCAATCGAGGCAAAGTCTCCACGCATGGCTCCTGCTGCCATGAGCACTGCTACCATGCAGGCGAGCAGCCTTCTGCGCTACGCTCGGCCAACGCTTCCCTTTTTGTTTTTCGTGCGTGTGATGATGAATGGCTTTCACTCGTAGGCAGCAGGCTAGGCACTGCTAGCTAGCGCCAGGCCGCGCCTTGCAAGACTTCTGCCGGCGATTTGCAGATTACATATGGAAAATATAATGGAATACCTGGCCGATCGCAGTAGCCCCAGAAAAACATAAGAGGATGACGAATAAAATGTGGACTGTATATTGATCTTGAAAAACAGTCATATATCACCAGGGGGATAGGGGCATATTTATAGGCGACTCCTAATACATGAAAAGACTAATTTACCCCTAGGGTAAATTAATACTGACTCTAAAATAAATTCCGAAAATTACTAAAGTATTCTTAGAAAAATCTCCTGACTCAAATAAAAATATTCTAGACTTAAAAACTAAATATTAATATCCTAAAAATGAATTAATCATAAGTTGTCAGTTTTGCGCCCAAACTGACAAAGTGTTCACCGTCTTCGCACCGGGTACCCGGATTGGGCCGACCCGACCTCGCCATACCTGGATTGGACCGACCCGACCCCACAGCTTCCTCAGCCTGGCAATCGCTCAACGCCTGTATACCTGAGTCAAACCCAATCAACAGACCGGTGGATCATCTGCCGCTCCTAGCCATGTACCCGGATTGGGCCAGCCCGACTCCGCAGCTCCTCTGCCCGGCCATCGCTCGCTGCCCGTGTACCTGAGTCACACGCGCCTTAGACACGACAGGTCTTCATATCTCCCTTCCTTTGACTTCCGTTGACAATCACTCATCACATCTGGAGTATCAAAACCATATTCTTCAACATGGTTTCTCAATCTCCCCCTTGATGAGTGCATTGTCAACACCCTCTTCAGCTCATCTTCAGAACCTGCAAAACATGTGGAAACAGAAAAACAAAGACAAAAGAAAATAGAAGAAAGAAAATTAAAGTTTAACCCTAATGACCAAAAGCCAAACAGAAGCAAAAAATGGTCATTATGGCTAACCAAAATAAAGACTCAAAAACAAGTGCAATCTCAGAATTACCAACAAGGAACTCCCCCTGAAATAAATCCCAGAGAAAGCTAAAAAAATGTACTCCAAAATTTCTCCGCCTTGTTGACAATTGGACTCATCAAGTGAGACTAAATGCACTCTACAAAAACGTAGACACAAACTCCCCCTGAAATGCAGCTCCCCCTCAAAATATGCCATGAATGCAGATGGGGTGAAGGTGGAGTGTAAAAAGCATGCTTCTTAGATATGATTGACTGCTATTACAACATCTAACAAGTATAACAAAAGATATAATGTCTAAGATACATGACATGATCAGTGCAACAGATGATATCTAAAGAAAGTCATTAGCACGCATTTTTTGATTTTTGCAAACAAAAGCATCACCACATTTTCTAGTCGACAAGCAAGGTAAAACATGGTATGCAAAAGCTAACTGATATCTACCAAGATAAGCATTGTCCAAAACAAAGAGCTTCAGCAAACTTGTCATCTTTTTTAAATTTTTCAGATTTTTTCTTTTTCCTTTTTATTTCTCATTTTTGCCAGGGGTTATTTGCATGTCAAACCTTATGCTAACCGACCAAGTCAAGCCTAGGCCAGAACTGGACCATCAGAAGCTTAAGATATTGGTCTTGGCATACATTACACTGTCCTAGTTCATACCAAAGTGCTATGGTAAGCAGTCTAGAACAATGCAATGCGACAAAGCAAACCCACCTGGATCTTTTCTGATAATCATAAAAATGCATAAATTTTTCATTTTTCTAAATTTTTTATCATTTTCATAACACATTTTTCATATTTAAAGCATATAGATGTCCAAGTTGCATATCTACATCTAAGTAAGGATCTTGCTACAAGGCATGTAAAAGATAGCGAACACATTCAGCCTACACATGCTAGTTACTAGAAGCAATGGTGATCATTTTTCAATTTTAAAACATAAAAGCTATGCATATTACAAATATCAGATATATCATGTGAACTGAAACAGAACATGATCATCGACAAGTAATCAAAAACATATAATAGCTAGAGAAAGTAAAGCAGTTTAATCATATAACAGAAGCAAACTCAAAATGTGATTGATGATTATGCATGGTATGAACGCACACAAAAAGACTCAATAAAAATAAAGAAGAAGAAAAAAACTGACTCAAAATATCCTAAAAAGGATACACAACTCCCAAATCAAGATCAATAATCATGAGTGGGAGCAAACGGTCCAATGCTAGGTTTAGCAAAAGTGCTAAACCAGTGTCGAGCCATCTGCTCGTATGTAGGAAAGCAGAAGGAATCATATGAGTCTGGACCAAAACGCGGCTCAAAACGCGGTCCTCTGTTCTGCCTAAAATCACGATCACGAGGTCCAAAACCGTATCCACAACGATCTGGAACTCTGTCAGAATGGAAACCACCCTTCGGAGCACGATCATAAAAATCGTCTCCTCTACCATCACCTACATGACGTGGCCTGGCCTCTAGCCTCTCTCTACGTCGAGGGACTCTCTGTCTACCACCCTACTGGTAGAACTGCTCCTGCCCACCTCGAGCTCTCTCTGCTCGCTCAACCCGCTTCCTCCTGAAGCAAAACTCCTCAAGATGCTCGTCTCTCTAACAAAACTCACAGTGATAGGTAGGCTTCTTAGGATGTGGTTGAGGCTTGGGAATCTTAGGCTTGTAGGCTTGGTGGTGTTTGGTGTACCGTCTTTGGTGTGAGAGGGTCCAAGTAAAGAATCAAGAGAAGTATGGAGAGGTTTAGGCTTTGGAACCCATATTTGCTTCTTAGGTGGAGCTTTAGGTTGTTCTTGGAACACTCCATCCTTGGGATGACTATCCTTAAGGGACTCAGTGGAGTGAGTCTTGGGATATCTCTGTTCGGGAGTCATCTTACTCCACTCCACTGCACGGCTAATGGCGCTCTCAAAATCAACCTCGGTATAGGTGTAACCTACCCCAAACCCATCCTGTCTCTTGAACTGCTGGATCATCATGCCGAGCTGTGGCTCTCTGGCACTAATCCAACTCAGGATCTGACGGAGGTAAAAGTTCTCGTTCTGAACATCAGCTAGCTCCTCTCTCAAGGAAGCCAACACCTCCACCTGAGACAAGCAGATCTCACACTCTTTATCAACTTCGACAGACTTCTTAGCCTTTAGCTTGATCAACTCCATTTTAATGGACAAGCAGTTCTCACAAATAGTGGGTGGAACTGACAAGGTCTCAAGCTCTAGCTTAGTCTGCTCCAACTCAACTCTCACTCCAGCTAACTCGCTCAATTGCTCATCACTCTTGGCTCTCAGCTCAGCTATACTAACTAAATGGGATGGGCAGTCTACACAAGGTGCGACGACAATGGAATGAGCATCTTTTAACTCCTCCTGAGCGCTCTCAAGCTCAGTGGCCAATGTGTCTCTCGCATCTACTCTCTCTGTGTACTTGGACTTAAGAGTCGTCAGGTCACACAACAGCACCTCACAGTTAGGGCACTCACCACTATCACCCAAGCAAGGGGAAGAAGACAGACTCTCAATCTTGCCATTCACCATGGCAAGCTCACTCTCAAGCTCATCTATCCTCTTCTTAGCCCCTCTAAGAAATTTCTCCCGATACTTCAACTCCTGACGGTTCTGTTCTAATAAATTAACAACTTCTTGTTCATAGGAAGATGCCTTCTCATCGTCGTCGGAGTCATCGGAGGAGTCCTTCTCTTTCTTCTCCCCAAGAGCCATTGAGCAGAAGCTCTTGTGGGATCTTCGGCTGTGACGTGAGCGACTCTTCGGCTTGTCCCCGAAGCCCATGAAACAGAGGCCCGCCGGATTATCCCTGTCCTTCCCCTTCCTGATCATGATCTCTTCATCACTTGAACTTGAAGACGAGGAGGAAGACGAGGATCTCTTGGAGTATCTTTTCTCCATCTCGGCGAAGAAGGTCTTGTCTTGCTTCTTGTTCTCATGCCTGTAATCCTTCAGAGCCTTCCGAAAGAATCTTGTCTTGGGCTTGCCCTTTGTGGAAGTGGAGTTGTCATACTTGCCGGAGTTATAGGAGTTGCCGCCGGTTCCCTTCTTGTAATTCTTCTGCTTGGGGCAGTCAGCGATGAAATGACCTGGGTCACCACACTCAAAGCATCCGGATTTTGTGCCGTGTCTCTTAAACATTCGCTTATCATAGACACATCGCACCCGATTGTTAAACAGACATAAATCATCATCTCCTAAAGTATCAAGTTGTTCCTCGAAGATAGACATCAAGGAAAAGGAAGTACAGCTCATGGCAGTAGGATCAGCAGACGGTGTCGCAAGAGCCAGAGTCTTGGAGCCAGAATCAGTGAGATTTGATCTCAACTGAATATCGACCTCTGAGGCCTTGAGCTTACTAAAAAGCTCTGTGACAGTCAAGGTATCATAAGACGCGCTATCAACAATAGAAGAAACCTTGATCTCCCAGATCTTAGGGTCTAAGGTATGGAGTACCTTAAGAGACTATTCATGATCCGAGACCAGCTGATCACCCTCGGCCTTGTTAACGTGAAGCTTGTTAATGATCGATTGAAAACGACCAAACAAAGACTCAACAGTCTCACCCGGCTTTTGTGAGAAATTTTCATACTCACGCCGGTAGGTTTGGTAGAGCCTAGCCTTGACCTGAGTTGTCCCCTCATGGTGTGCTTGGAGGGTAGCCCAGATCTCTCGAGCAGTGGTGAGATGGCTAACACGCTCAAACTCACTAGGACCTAGACCAGAAAATAAAATGTTCACTGCTTTACTATTATTTTGATGTTGTGCAACTACATCTGCAGCAGTATCCGCAGCAATAGTCCTTATGGTGAAAGTAGGATGAACACAAATCTCCCATATGTCCAAGCTCTGACTCATAAGGTATGCTCGCATGCGAGTCTTCCAATAAGTGTAGCCAAAAGCTTCTAGGGACGGGATTTTGCCAGAAGGCGTCATGGTCACTACCTAGGTTTAGAATCGGTTAAGATATAAGAAAACCCTAACCTTGCTCTGATACCACTTGTAGGACCGAAAGTAGCGACCAGAGGGGGGGTGAATGGGCGCCTAAAAAATTCTTGCTAAACTATATCGAAAACCCAACACCCAACCAATTTAACCGGACAAACAATATTAGTAAAATAAATTACTGGTACTATAGTTGTTTAGCCTAAAAATGACCGGTGTCCTAATTAAAATGATATTAAAGCTAAACTAAAAAGAATCACTGCAGTAAATAAAAATGGGTACTAGAAATATTTAATGACGTAATAAAAAACACTAAATATCTTAATAAAATGTTCAGATTGCAGTCTAAAAATAAAATATTAATTAATTGAATAAAATATGGATCATCCAAAAATTAATTCAGAAATAACCTAAAAATATTTCAGGTACAGACTAGAATTAAAAATACTACTGCAACTAATAAACTTTTATTTACTTTTTATATAAGCAGATTAAATAGATATAAATAAAAATATGTGATTACTAAAAATAATTTGGCAGATTAAATTAACACGAAATTTCGAAACAAATTTTTGCTAATTAATTAATAGATAATTATCACTAAAAATGATCTACTAAAAAATAGTACTCCCTCTGGTGTACAAATAATAGTCGTTTTGGTTCTTATTGAGAGTGTACAAATATTAGTCATCCCGTTAATCGAAGCATTGCTGCCAAATGAGATGTGGCCATTGGGAGTTGAACTTGGGTAGCACCACTAAAATCTAGGCTCCATAACCAATTGAGACAACTCTTGTAACTTTATTTAATATCACCTTGGTATGTGTAATTTTGTCTAAACGACTAATATTTGTACACCGGAGGGAGTACATTAGAACCTTACCTGCGTCATCGTTCACGTCGCTGTCGCAGACTATCCGACCGGTCATTGCGTGTACCATGCGCCGCAGCCTGCCGCGCGTGATCCTGGCGTCCCGCAGTGGCGTGATGAAGCTCCGTTCCCCGTGCAACAGCGGTACTGTTTTGCCAAACTCTCACGCAATCGAGGCAAAGTCTCCACGCATGGCTCCTGCCATGAGCACTGCTACTGTGCAGGCCAGCAGCCTTCTGCGCTTCCCTCGGCCAACGCTTCCCTTTTTTTGTTTTTCGTGCGCATGATGATGAATGGCTTTCACTCGTAGGCAGCAGGCTAGGCACTGCTAGCTAGCGCCAGGCCGCGCCTTGCAAGACTTCTGCCGGCGATTTGCAGATTACAGATGGAAAATCGAATAACTGGCCGATCGCAGTAGCCCCAGAAAAACATAATATATCCCCAGGGGGATAGGGGCCTATTTATAGGCGACTCCTAATACATGAAAAGACTAATTTACCCCTAGGGTAAATTAATACTAACTCTAAAATAAATTCCGAAAATTACTAAAATATTCTTAGAAAAATCTCCTAACTCAAATAAAAATATTCTAGACTTAAAAAGTAAATATTAATATCCTAAAAATGAATTAATCATAGGTTGTCAGTTTTGTGCCCAAACTGACAAAGCGTCCATCGTCTTCGCACCGGGTACCCGGATTGGGCCGACCCGACCCCGCAGCTTCCTCAGCCCGACAATCGCTCGCCGCCCGTATACCTGAGTCAAACCCAGTCAACAGACCGGTGGATCATCTGGCGTTCCTAGCCTTGTACCCGGATTGGGCCAGCCCGACTCCGCGGCTCCTCTGCTCGGCCGTCGCTCGCTGCCCGTGTACCTGAGTCACACGCGCCTCAGACACGGCAGGTCTTCATATCTCCCTTCCTTTGACTTCCGTTGACAATCACTCATCACATCTGGATTATCAAAACCATATTCTTCAACATGGTTTCTCACACGTGCTCCGAACTACAACCGTCTCCCGCTAAGAGTCAGCCCAATGAAGTTAAGTACTCGTTTGATGTGACAAAGTGCGATAAAATATTTGATTTTCTGTTGAAAAGCAAGCTCCTTAGGTTGCCCAAAGGTCACGTCATTCCATATGCCGACGACTTGAAGAAACGTAAATATTATAAGTGGTATGATACGCTTTCCCATTCTACTAATGAATGCAACATTTTTCATCGACAAGTTCAATCGGTCATAAATGAAGGACGATTGAAGATAGATTCTAGCCCTAGAATGAAGCTAGATCATGATCCTTTTCCCATAAACAACATTGATCTTGATGGGAAGAAGGTACTGATTCGGCCCGAACAGGCCGAGTCATCTAAAGGAAAGACAGTCGTCATTGGAAAGCCTCGCACATGCATGCTCATACCGAAGAACCATGAGGTAGGAGTAAATGTTATCAGAGGCATAGGAGAAGGGCCGAGGACAAACACCCTCGGCCAACCCCGCCAAAGAGGTCGAACCCTCAACAAGAGCATGAGTTCGGCCCGCAGGTAGTTAAGGCCATTATGAATACACCCCATTCGTCCGAAGGTTCTAGGAGCAAATTTGCGATGCCCGGAACCAAGCCGCAAGCTTCATGGGCGCCTCCACGGATGACTAAGTCCCAAAAGAGGCATTTGCAATATCTTCGTGTCGAATACCTTAGAGGGGAAGAGGCCGAAGAATGCAAAGGTAGCCCACGTGGCGAATCCACAACTTTAGCTAAAACATATCAGGTGTGGAGACCGAAGTTGGCTGGCAAGCCAGCTTCTACCCTCGCTGAGTAGGAACCGTATCCTTGCAAGGGACCTGGGGGGCAAGACAAGTAAAATTTCTAAAGGCCGATTTGATGAGAAATCCGGCGCTTAAGTCCCCTAGTCATATTAGTGAGTCGTACAAATCGTCCTCATCAAATTCAAATGTCTTGGGTTATGAAATGGACGATTTGGTAGGTAAACAAATAGAGAGTATCACCCATGGCTCACTGTGCTTTTAGCTCACTAAGTTTGCTAAAAGGCAGGGGGCATGTGTTGACACTTGAATTTGGCATTAATGGTCGAAATTGTCGAAATATCAATTTTGGTAATTTGGGCCGAAAATATGCCATCTCCGGCACAGGCCGAAGCCCTGAAGTGCCGAAGGCCCGTCCTGCGTTGGGCTTCGGCAGCACCATCAGAGGTCTGCTTCGCAAGAAGGCTTCAGCCCAATGGGCCCCTTCGGCGGCCTGTGGGCTTCGGCCCGGTAGACTAGCTTCGGCGAGGCCTGTGGAGGCCCACTCTAGCCGGCAGAGTCCTATTCATATTAGTATAATTCGGATGTTTTTGATCTCTTATCCAAATCTTAACCACCTAGCTGAATCCTACTCAGATTAGTTGAGATCTCTTATCCCTATCTTAACCACCTGGCCGAATCCCACTCAAATTAGGTGAGACCAGTCCCTATAAATATAGGGGTGAGGCCGATTCAAGAGGCCCCCGCTTTCATATCAACACAAAGCCCTCGCTTTGAATCGTTATTTTATCTTCCAATCTACTTTCCTTGCCCTAGGATTAGCACAGTAACATCCATCTTCGTGGGTTTGCATCGTAAGCCCTCCGTCCGCTGCGTCGAAATCATGGTAACCCTTGCTGATTCGCCTATGAATATCTCGTTTAATCTATGAAACGAATGTTTATCATTTTATCGGTTTTCTTCTGCTACTCTAGGGAGTTTGGCCTCTAGACCAGATTGCACTTGATCTTTTACTGTTTTGTAGGGGAATTACCTTCAACGTCATCGCCAAAGAGTTTCGGGGTGATTGCAATTCATATACAAAGTCGTCGGAGCCCTTAGGTGATCAGATCAGAGCTTGTCGGTCCGACCGACAGGGCTTCGCCGGGCCGTCAGGCTGTTATCGGCACGGTCTTCGACACCCTTCATCATCACGCCGAAGCCCTCTTCGGTGAGAACCCTCCATAGCAAACTGCTCCGCACTAGACTCCATGGTGCCGAAGCCCCGGTCTGACCGAAACCCCGTTGTCGGTCTGATCGGGTATCCTCCATCGGTTTGACCACCCAGAGACCGCTTCGCACTAGAACGCCGAAGCCACCTTTGGTGACCCCTTCGCACCAGAACGCCGAGGCCCCCTTCGGCGATACTTCGCAACAGAGGGCCAAGGCCCCCCTTCGGTGATACTTCGTAACAGAGCATCGAGGCCCCCCTTCGGTAATACTTTGCAACAGAGCGCCGAGGCCCCCCTTCGGCGATACTTCGCATCATCGGTCCGACCAGGGAGTATACCTTCGATCCGACCACTATTTTATTACAGATCAGAATCGGCCCTGTTCTGGCCATTTTGTTCAGGTTTTATTATCTTTAGTTATTTTCTCATACATCGGCTAATCGAACTTTATTTCTTAATATCTGTTTGATTACCTGGCGACTCTGTTACCCTTACAACCATTAAGGATTTGTCGGAACGCAACGTCGGCGCTGCGTCACGCTTAGGTTTATCCATAAGTATCAACGTGCTTTTGGATCGTCGAACTGACCCAAGTGTGGGGGCATGTTTTCGTGTCAACTGTTTTCTATGAACTAAAGTGCTCAAAGATTTTGCAATAAAATCAACCAATTCAACCACCCAAAATCTTCTCAAAAGATAGAGCAAAGAAATTGCAAGAAGATTTGTGAGGAACTCTCATGAAGAATTGCAAAGATTCACTCTAGATTTAGACTTGAAAGAGAGAGAGAGTTCTAGGGTTTAAAAACTAGGGTTAGGGTTGAGTTCATCCTTAAAATGGCTGAGAAAAAGGGGGTTTATTGCCCACAATCAAAATCTGACCATTTGGACATTTTTGGCCGCCTGCCTCGGAAGTTCCGATGCCAAATCGGAAGTTTTGACCAGAAATAAAATTTGAAACAGAGAGTTCAAATCGGAAGTTCCGACGAAAAAAATAATTCTAGAGCGAGAGCTCAAATCGGAAGTTCCGATGGATCGGAATTTTCACTCTAGGATCGGAACTTCCGAAATTCCTGGGAGCGCATTAGAAAACATGTCATAACTTTTGACTCTGAACTCTGTTTTTGATGATCCTTGACTTTTTGGAAAGCTTATTCAAAGATCTATCCAACCAAACAAATATCAAATCTTAAAACACAAATTATAAAAGGTTATTACTTTAGTTTCTATCAAGATAGCAATGGGATAAAATATTTTGAGCACCGAGACATACACAAACACATCAACTTTATATCCCTCTTAATAGTACGACATTCCTATACTCAAATGCAAGTATAAAACATTTAAAACAATAGGAATATCCTCATACCATCTTGTTTCTCCACTTTTGAGAAACGACAAAGTTGAAATCATTTCATCGTTGGGACTATTGACCTACACACACTTAGTTGAATATGTTAGTCCCAAAATATTTATACCTTTGCCTTGAGCAATGTCCGCTTTAAATTTTGTCTTGATGTTGATCAACATATGAAGTATGGATACTTCCAAATCTCCAAGCCCCTCGACAACCTTCAATATATAAAGCTTGGACTTATTTGGTTCATCGGCGCAAAGCTTCTACTCGCTCTTCACCATCGTATTGGTCCTTCGGCGCCAAGCCTCCACTTTTCCTTCACCTTCGCATGGTCCTTCGTAGCCGAGTATTACTTGCACTTCACCATATTGCCATAGAAAACCACTTCTTATCCAACATCTACAATATGTCCACTTGATCCTCATGATTAATATCCATCTTGATCTTCAACATATGATCAATGGTGTAATTCAATTATTCTTCATGATTAATAGCTTCTTATCGATCATCCGTTTAGCTTGTATTTTCCATATCCATCAATATACTTAACAAGCTTCTTTAATCGGAATTCTACTTGTCGATTCTCAACTCATGAGCAATCATCATTTTTGCTTGATGCTGGAACTTAACCTAACACACAAACTCATGAAAATGGTTAGTCCCAACATTCGTTGTCATTAATCACCAAAACTCAATACAACTCAAGGACTGAAATCTTTCACCAATCAACCATTTCTCTAAATTTACATCTATTAAGGGAAGTAGAAGACTCATCATGTCGACGAAAAGCATCACCTTGCTTAATCAGAAATCATGCAACATCCAAAGAAGCGGTCAAATGAATCTTGTATAGAATTTTTTTCTTCCTTATTATAGCTGTTAAAGTTTTGTTCGACACTTGTTCTTTGATTGATGAAGTCCTCACACTTCATTATTTCATTGTTGTGCGAATGAGATCCATTAAGTTTCTTAAATTTTTCTAAAACCTTTTTCCATTGCCAAAATCAGACTTTACAAATACTTCAATCCCAATTTTTTTGGTTTTCTTGGTTCAAATAAAACATAACAATACAAACAAAATGCTACATATTTTGAAATACTATACTCCAACCAATCATATTTCTCAAACTAACTTTGTTGAAAGGATCTTCTATCACCTTGTTGCCATTTGCGAGGAAACATATGATTTATTGGTTGAGTCGGACTATTTAAAATATGTCCTTTTTGCTTGGTCCCTAATTTCAAAAGAATACATATTATCATTTGGTTTATGATTTTTAGGATCACTGACAATATTCCTATAATTGAACTATGTCCGACCTCTCTTTGGTTTATTATTGCTCGCATCAGTTCGATTATGTAGCTCAATTGTGCACCTATGATTTTCATCAGTATTTGCATTCTCATCGGTATTTGCAGTACTATTTATGGTTGTATTGCTTGAAATTGAATAGTATGTGAGCAATTTTATTTTTTCTTGTTGCTAACCTAAGATTATAACAAGCAATAAGCCAATAAGCAACAAACAAATTTATATTATTGTAGTTTTATAAATTTACAAATCAACATTTAATATTACTGTATCAAATCTGGAAGGAGACAAGGAGCAACCAAGCAATGTACCATATTGGTAGATTCGTTATTTAGGCACTTCAGGTGCAGAGGAGTAGGGCGGCGTTGGCCTCAATAGTGCAGGCTAAGAAGGAGACCACTAATGATGGCAGTAGGGGTTAGGGGGCATGGTTGTACGTGCACTAGGTCAGTGGGTCAATGGGGCACTAGGGTGGCACGTCAGTGCCGGGGCGAGGGGCCGAGGGCAGGGGTGACCAGATGCATGTGCTAGCTATGCGCGTACGACGAGTCACAGGTCAAGTGCGTTGGGGGCTAGGGCGTGGCTGAGAGTATGACTGTTGGCGGTTAGGAGGGAGTGGACTATAGCTAGGGTTTCTATTTTTGGACTGCTATTAGGCTAAAATACCACTGAATTGAAATACTACTAGAGTGCTAAAGAATACTACTACTAGGGGTTAGGGGTAGACAGTAGGTGGCACACCCCCAACCCCTCTTTTTTGCCCCTGATGTTAGATGGGAGCTAATCTTAGCGTATATTTGTATCTTTTGATAGTTGCAACTACTTTTAGAATACATCCTCTCAAATGATTTGGATTATAGATCTAGATTATGAGACTTAAACTAGAATCTAAAGGTTGAGAAATATTATCTTCTTCAAATTCTTACCAACTAGATACTTGTCGGCTGTTTATCAAAATCTAAAACTCCTCAAACAGACCCTGAGTATCACACCTAACTACTTGTTTCTATAAAATCCTATAAAATTATATAACAATCTTAAAAAAAATTGAATAATTAGTTCAAATAGTTGAATCATTTCTAGATAGATGTGATATATTTTTGGAGCAGGAATGTGGGCTGCAAGCTCCTGTAAGTGTCTGTTTGGTTTGGTGACAAGGATGGATGGGATGATCCCATCCATGGATTTGTGGATGGGATGATCCAATCCTCTCGTTCGGTTTGATGTATCAGATGATCCAATTTTTTGTTTGGTTATAGGATGAAGGGTGGACGATGTGATCCATTTTTTTGTTTGGTTTAATGAATTGGATAAATATGTGTATGTGGTAACTTTTTTAATTGTAATGGGTAACTTTACCCCTATTCTTGATGTGCTTGTATAATTTAATTGATATATATATATATATAGCATTAATGCAAATAAGTAAGATGTTATTCAGATTTTACTAACAATGATTTCAAAATCACTAGACGACCAATTGGTCTAAACACATTCGTGCATGTGGCCAAATGCTTATCCAGTATCTAATAGTGGGAAATAAAGTAATATATAATATTTACTAAGAATTCCAATAGATGGAACATTTCAACTATAACATGTCTGGAAATATATATAGCTTAACACCTTTGCTACAAACATATCTTTGCACCATCTTGAAACATCCTCTTCTGAATGGGAAAATGCAATACACATCCATATATTCTCAATAACTATTCTAAACTGACAAGAGCTAATCACTCAACTAACTCCATAGATAGAGAGAAATATTTGAATGGCAACTATAGGTACAAAACAGGCCTCTCAACAGACATAGTGCATGTAAATTTTGGGAGAAGGAAACATGGCTAGACGCTTAGATCTTGGCTTGTTGTATTGACGAGACGGGCGATGCCGTGGGAGAATAGGTGGTGTTGTGGGCGAACGGGCAGTGTTGCAGGCGAGGGCTACGAGCAACGCTGTGTGGGGGAGAGATCAAAGGGCAATGTTGGCTACAGAATCATGCAAGCTTTATGGGCAGCGCGCCAAGATGGCGAGTAGGCGGTGTGCCGGGATGACGATGAGCAGGCAGCATGCAAGGACGGTGAGAAGGCAATGCAGAATCGGGTGAGGTTGCGGCGCGCCAAGACAGCGAGCAGGCGACGCATCGAGACGATGACGAGAAGGCGCGGCGGTGCGCCGGGATGGCTAGCAGGCGGTGCAGAATCAGGAAGGGTGCTCAGGCGTGTGCTCGGACCTGGAGAGGGAACGGGAAAAGCAATGGGAAAGAAAGGGGGAGATGAGCATACTTCACGTGGATGCGGAGGGAGTCACGACAGCGCCATCCGGTCTTTTTTTGGGCTTCTTTCATCTAAATCTATAAAAAATATTCTATTGCTTGGCCATTCCATCCTAGCCTTCATTCTAACCAAACAGTAAGAAAACTTGGATATGGTTATCCCATCCCTGGATATCTATTTGAATTCTTAGTAAATATCATATGTTTCTTTATTTCCCGCTACTAGATACATAGATGGATAAGCATTTGGCCACATGCATGAATGTGATTAGACCAATTGGTCGTCCAGTGATTTTGAAATCATTACTTGTAAAATCTGAATAGTATCGTACTTATTTACATTAATGCTATATATATCAGCCAAATTATACAAGCACATCAAGAATAGGGGTAAAATTACCCATTACAACTAAAGAGGTTACCACATACACATATCTATCCAATTCATCAAACCAAACAACAAATTAGATCATCTCATCCACCCTTCATCCTATCAACCAAACAAAAAATGGATCATCAAATACATCAAAATAAACGAGTGGATTGGATCATCCCATCCACAAATCCATTGATGGAATCATCCCATCCATCCTTGCCACCAAACCAAACGGATCTAATTGAATGGGCACCGAGTGACTGGCAGCTTGTAACTCCCATTTCATCAATGCAAATATGCACAGTTATCTTGCGTGGTCCAGGGTTTACAAATTCGACAAGTATGGTATGGCTCGAATTAATAAAATTTGGCAAAATTTGACTGAAATTCGTGGTTTTCGTTCGATTCGTCTACCTCGGGAATCCAACTGTCACCGGCAGGTGTTTCCACGGAATTGGTAGGTACTAATCGTATTAAACTATATTTAAAAGATGTAGATGGTCAAGGGCCTGGACCTTTCCGTCGTGGCGACGCCGTTGCGGCGACGCGACAAAGAGGCAGGGATACAAGAAAGGCACAAACCAAGCTGAATACTCGACAATAACCCTAGTGCATCAGCCCTGTTTATATAGGCACAGGGTTGATCTAATCTAACAACCAAAATCTTAACTACTTAACAGAAAACAGAAACATAATCTAATCCAACTCCTGATCTGATTTACTCTAATCCAAACTCTAACTTGGGCTGACCAAACTCTAACTTGGGCTGACCAAGGCCCATCCTTTATCCCCTGTGACATTTCTCCCTCCCTAAAAATGCAAGTCGTCCTTGAGCTATTGCGTCATCGTCTTCTCCTTCCTCCACCACTTCGATGGAGAAGATGTGCTTGCACTGAAACTTGTGGCCGCTTGTAAACCGCTCATTGCAATGGAAACACTTCCCCTTCTTTTGGCGTTGTTCAATTTCCTCCGGCGAGAGACGCACTGTGCTGGATGATGGCTTGTTGACCGAAGCCGATGATGATGTAGCAAGTCCTGGAGAAACTGGCTCTGGTGACAGAGGAGTTGGTTGATGGGAGGAGCAGATTGGATCTCGTGATTGCGTCACTTGGCCAGTGTCCCGTGATGTGTTGCGTTGCTCATAGGCCCTCGCAAACACGATGGTGTCGTCCAACGATGAAGGCTGTTGGAGAGCGACATCGGTACGAAGAGGATCGCCCAGCCCGGTGATGAATAGTTGAATCTGCTGAGCCTCCATTAGTGATGTGTCACGGCAGGAGAGGACGATGAAGCGCTTGCAGAAGTCGCCAACGGTCCAGTTCGCCAGAGCATGGCCAACTCGCTGATCGGACTATACATGAGGGGCGGCCCGAAGCGCGAGTTGACCAATTGAGCGAACTGTGGCCACGTAGGATGCCCACCGTTGAGTTCCATCCGGTGAAACCACAATTGGGCATCGTCGAGGAGGTAGAACGCCATGAATGTCAACCTCTGATGATTCGGTGTATGGTGGACGTGGAAGTATCGCTCACACCGGTTGAGCCAAGGTAGCGGGTCGCCTGTGCCGTCGAATTTGGGAAATTCGAGTTTGTGGGCGGTCGGCACTACATTGTCGCCCTAGTCATCTTTGTAGTCCTCGACCCGACGATGGTTCTGGCGTCGTCTTCCATGGAGGCGTGGTGGTGGATCCCGGCCATTGTCATCGTCGCTGGCCTAGTGGACAGTCTAGCGGCCCCCTCCCTGGTGGCACGGTGGCAGCCTCCCTTGGCCGCCGTTGTCATCGGCCTGGTGAGGGTGCTACTGCCACCTTTCCTGGTGGCGTGGCAGCGGGACCTCTTGGCCGCCGTCGTCGTCGGCTCGGCGAGGGTTCAGCCACCCTCCTCCCTTGTTATGTGGTGGTGGGTCCCCCTGGTCACCGTCGTTGTTGGCCTGTCAAGGGTGCAGCCACCACCCTCCCTGGTGGTGCGGCGACGAGCCCCTCAAGCCGCCATCGTAAACGGCCCTACGAGGATTCAGCCACCCTCCTCCCTAGTGGTGCAGCGGCGAGTCTCCCTAGCCATCGTTCTCCTCGTCGTCGGTCTGGCTAGGGTTCCGCCGCCCCCCTCCCTAGTGGTGCGGCGATGAGTCCCCCTGGTCGTCATTCTCCTCGTCGTCGGACTGGCTACGGTTCCGTCGCCCTCCTCCCTGGTGGCCGCCTACGCACACCTGAGGGGGGTCATCCCCCTATTCTGTTGCTGCTGGCAGCGGCCCATGTCCTGGGGATTGCTACCGTGTCACTGGGTTGTTGTTCGGTGCTACCTCGAGTCGAACAACCGCTACGCATAACTCCTATTGTTGTTGATCGTGTGCACGAACTGTTTCTTCTAGCATCGCAACCTTCTCCTAAAGCGATAGGAGTTTCTGTACTTTCTCATCGAGACTGTCCAAGCGCTTCATGATGGCCTGCAGCGCGATCTCGATCGGGTTGCTGGTGTTGAGATTAGATTGCGTACTCATGGTGGCGGAAGCGGAACCTAAGTCTCCTTATACCAAGTTGTCACCGACAGGAATTTCCACGGAATTGGTAGGTACTAATCGTCTCAAACTATATTTAAGGTGGCGTTTGGTTCGGGAGTCTGATAGAATGGAATGACTCCGTTCCAGATTCTGAGAACGGAATAGCTCCGTTCCAGATTCTGATAGAACAGAACGGTTCTATCCCTTGTTTGGTTCAAGAACGGAAATCAAACACAAAATATATATCCATAATTCAACACACATAGCCACCAAATAAGTGAAATACTTGGACTTGTGCTCGAGCTCAAAACCTAGAAGCAGATTTATTCAACAAATTTTCAACAAATATTCAAGTATTTATTCAACAATTATTAAACAAATATTCAAGTATTTATTCAACAATTATTCAACAAATATTCAAGTATTTATTCAACAAATATTGAAGTATTTTCCAACAAATATTCAACAAATATTCAAGTATTTATTCAACAAATATTGAAGTATTTTCCAACAAATATTCAACAAATATTCAAGTATTTATTCAACAAATATTGAAGTATTTTCCAAATCTGGAAGCAGAGCTTCCGAATTTCCTCCACGCAGCTGTCGGGCGCAGCCACGGGCTCCAGTAGACAGGCGCACGACGCCGGCAGCCAGCGCACGAGGCGCGGCGGCCTCCAGCGCGCGGCCGCCAGGCGCGCGACGCCAGCAGCCAGCACGCGAGGCGCAGCGGCCTCCAGCGCGCGGCCGCCAGGCGCACGACGCTGGGAGGAGAGCGCCGAGAGGAGAGGGTAGGGCGGCGGAAGGAAGAAGAAGGAGTGCACTTGATTTTTTCGAGAGGGAGGCATGCGGGCTGCGGATGGGGAGGGCCGAGGAAGGAAGGAGCCGCTCGGTTCCTTCTTTTTTGGGGGAACGGATGGTTCCGGATCTGAGAGGAATATTCTCTTTTTGGAGCCACTCTGTTCCATCAGATTCCAAGCCAAACACATCAAAAATGAAACGGAGCCATTCGCTTCCACCAAACTCCTGAACCAAACGCCACCTAAAAGATGTAGATGATCGAAGGTCTAGACCTCTCCGTCGTGACGACGTGACAAAGAGGCAATGATATAAGAAAGGCACAAGCCAAACTGAATACTCGACAATAACCCTAATGCGTCAGCCCTATTTATATAGGCACAGGGTTGATCTAATTTAACAACCAAAATCTTAACTACTTAATAGAAAACAGAAACTTAATCTAATCCAACTCCTAATCTGATTTAGGTCATGTTTTATAGCTTCGCTCTACAAATGTCTAGCCAAACAGGTTCAGATCTCGATTTTTGGATCCGCGAAAAATGCAAATCCACGACTCCGCTCCACATTTTTGTGGAGCACCTCAGGAGGTGCTCCGCGGATTCAGTTTTTAAAACAAAACGTAGAGTTCGGGGTAATTTACCCACCAATACCATTATTAACTTATCGGTTAATTTTTTTAGTTGATATTTATTACATTTTCATTTAGTACTACCTATATTAACTTTTAAATGACACTGTTGATTTTTATCACAAACTTTGATTATTCGTCTTATTCAAAAAATTGAAATATCATTTATTTTGTTATAATTTATTTTATTATTGAATGTACTTCGAATATAACTTATATTTTTCCATATTTGCATAATTTTTTTGATAAGATGAATAATCAAAGTTTGTGATAAAAGTCAATGACGTCATTTAAAAGTTATTGGAGTGAGTACTAAGTTAATACATTTCATATAATGGACATAAAAATAGTATAATTGAAGATACATGAATAAACTCTAGGGTAAAACAATACATTCCTACCAAATTCTATTATTCTTGAATCTTAATTCCCTCTGTAAATCAAACAAGTACAAATACTCTATAGTAGAGCAACAACTCTACTCTAGATCTGATTTTAAGTGAATTCCGTGAAGTGGAGTAAATTTTAAGGGAGTGAAATAGTCCTAAACAGACCTTAATCTGACCAAACTCTAACTTGGCTGACCAAGCCCATCCTTTATCGCCCGTGACACCAACTCTCAGATCTTGTTACTCGTGATAATGTCGAAACACTGAAGAGAACATATGGAGTAATATTCAGAAGCAGGACACATCATGTCGGACATATACTGCCGCCAAATGAGAGGCCAAGAACTGAACATTCGATGTCTAACCTTAGCATATCGTGTCCAGGACCAAACTCTTCCCAAACACTTGAAAAAGTCATAAGATAAGTTTTAAGATATATTGAATTAATAGACTGTTTATTTTATATCTAATGTCACGATTAAAAGAAATCGAAAATAATGTCACGCTTTTTCAAACTAATTGCTAAAATTTACTCTATCTCTTCCTTCTTGAAGTAAGATGTGAGAGATATCATAAAAGGTAAAAGAGAGCAATTATAATTCATGGGAACCAAATAGAGCCTAAACAAGAGAACTTGCTAGCATCTGTGAATGGACCACTTAAAACAGTATCCAGAATTCAAGATCCAACCAGGCTCTCTGTTCCCAGACCACATGATTGAGACACTGTTTGCCAAAGCAGCCACAAACTAGAAGAATTTCAACCAGAACCATTCCATTCACTGTAGGAACATCTTTACAAAAAGAACAATGTCAGGCAACAAGTTAAACACAGATCTTTCAGTTTCAGACCAAGGCATTACCCTAAAACACCAAACAGATGATTGTTCGCACACATGAATGACTTTTCGAGTAATGATAAAAAGATCAGCTAGCTACCCTAAGGATGATTCATATGCATATGGTATACATCAGCTATCTTTACAGTACAGAGTTGCAGTTAGCATGCAACTTGAGGTGCTTAGTTCTCCTCACATGAAATCCATGGAGTCGTTTAGGGTCTGTCCACTCGTGGATTGGCCTGCGTTCAAAGAGTTCTGGGGATTGTTTGGGTGATGATTCTGACCCTGCTGGCTGCCTAAGTAGTGCATCTGCTGTGGTTGCGAGAAATAGGGCAGCATCTGCTGCTGCTGTAGCCCCCCATTGTAGTGGCTTCCATTCATGTTTGGAACTTGACCTGCAACTATCTTAAGTCGGTGGACTTCTTCTCTTAGGGCATCATTCAGAGCTGCATTAAACAAGGACTTTAAACAGGTTGCTTGCTTATCTGGATAAATATATTATGATTCATTGATTTCAATTGCTTTGTAAAGGTCCCTAAACAGGAAAACGTTCTTCCTGGGCCATAATGACAATGACAAAAGAGCTTCCAATAGAATAGGGCATACCATCTCGAAGTTTAGCTTGTTCTTCCATGGACTGCAACCTAAGTTTGAGCTCTCTGTTCTCAGCAGTTAAGCCAGAAGTGTCCCTCTAGAGCATAGGTAGGTAGGTAGATTGCAGCACGAAAAGGAGAGAGAACATTAGATATGTGCTGAGCACAGGGCATTAAGATAATTCAGCAATCCATTGGATAGAACATTCATAAACTGAACATAAACACTATCTAATGAGCTTGATGAGCGACAGAAATGATGAAATATATTTTTATGGTTAGCAGCAGAGAAACATTTAAACCCATCTCAGTTAGTAAAAGTCACCACACCCAATGCCCCAATTTATGTTTTCATACCTAAACAAAATGTTAACTACTAGCTAAGCTTTGTGGAGATAAATCATCAGCTAATACCCCTGACCAATGATAGAAAAATCAGTAATCGGTAGTTCATCGGCTGATCACCAAGTAGGGATTAATCGGTTAATTGGAGGATTAACTCAATTAATTGGTAAATAATTAATCAGTCCAAACTTACTTAAATGTGATTACTCCTAGTATTAAAAATATTATAAATTAAGAAAGCACAGTATGCCGTGTGTTACTGCTGCTGCTCTCTCACATAGTGTCAACATGTGCTGCTCTCTCTCACAGTCAGTCACATGTTCTCTTTTTCTAAATGTGACATCACGCTTGGTGCACCCGTGACTTCCAATTGCCTCTCTCTTTCACTCTCTCAAATTCCTCTTTTTTTCTTTGGATCCATACCGAGGCAGCTTCCTTTTTCTCCAGATCCATAGACCAGAAAGCAATTGGCAGCATGCGCTTGGTTTGCTCGATGCAGCCGCTCAGCGTGGACCCAGGCGGCGGCAACGCAAACGCAGGCAGCGACAGACCGTGCGCTCGACGAAGACGCAAGCACAGGAGGCGACAGCGCGGACACAGGTTCGACGCAGATCCAGCTTGCAACATCGCAGATCTGGAGAGCGCCGGCGTCGAAGGACCCGGAGCAGCAGCAAAGAGACTCAGCGGTGGCGCGTGCAGTACAAAACGATAAATGGACCGATTATCCAGTAAATTAACTGGACTGGCGTCGATCACCGATTAACTGACTGATTAATTGGTGATTCGACCGATTTTTTCATCACTGTCCCTAACGACGAAACGAAAATTTCATCCTCCCACCTAATTCCAACCAGGGCCAGCCCTGGGACAGGGCCATCGGTGTCACCGCCCCGGGCCCCACATCCTGAGGGGCTGTCAAGGGCAAGAAGCAGCAAGCATGGGCTGGCAAGAATGGGGTGGATAAGCCCAGGCCCAGCTTGGTGCGGTTAGTAAATTAATCTGTTAAAGAGTCTGAGTCAGTTTAGGTTAAAAGAGTTATGTTAGGATAATTCTATTTAGATGCAGCAGATTAGATCAATTAAAGGGGTCTGGTCCTGTGTATATAAACAGGACACCATCAAGTGCTTAGATCATCGAGTAATTCAGTCAGGCTTCTGCCTTCCCTGTATCACCTACCTCGTTGGTGCGCCGGTCATCACGGCCCCTCCACGCCAACAAGGTCCAGGGCCTCGACCAACTACTTTGTTTACGTATAATTTAAGAAGATTAGTTACTTCCAGTTCTGCGAAAACCCCGGTCGGTGACAGGGGCCTATATATGCAGGTTCACTAGGGTCAGGTCCACTAGGTATACATATACTGTATGCATATTTGTATTATACAAAGTACAAATGACGACCAAACAACGCGGAATGCAGCAGCAATTACGCGATCACAATACGCGAGCAGTGGCACAGCCGAAAGGCAAGTCACCATCTGCCAAGGGCCGAATCACCATTCCCTGTGTCTGCAGCGCTGTGACCCTGCCCTGTAACTGCAAGGCTACGAACGGCGAATCAGGTCTCTGTCTAGTACTCTAGTCAGGCACATAGTTGTCATGGCGTCGCTTAGGCGTCGCCTAAGCGACGATTAGGCGTCGGGGCGGGATTGCGCGGACGCCACGGCGATCGCCTCGCCACAGGGGAGTGTGGCGTCCGCCACAGGCAATATGACGTCCGCCTAAGCGGATATGGCGCCGTATGGACGCCATATGGCTTCGCGGCGACGCCATGTGCGGCGGCGGTCTGATGGGCTCAGTGCACGCACGGCCTGTGAACGGCTGGCTCGAGCCCTCTGTGAAAGAAAACCCTAGAACCCTAGCTGCTCAGTGCTTAGTGCTCACACCTTTTCTCTGTTGTTGTGCGCCGCCTCCGCCTCGCCCTTTCGCTGCTCCCTCCGCCGGAGCTCGCCGCACCCTCGGCTCCCTCCGCTGGAGCCCTTCGCAGTCCGCTCCCTCCGCCGGAGACCGCTGGCCCGCTGCTCCCTCCGCCGGAGCCCTCCTACGCGGCTGCGGCTCTGCGCGAGTGCGCGCTGCGCTCTCCAGTCTCCAGGGGTCTCTAGTCTCCAAGGGTCTGCGGCTCTCCAGTCTCCAGTCTCCAGTCTCCACTCTCCAGTGGTATTCCTCACTCCTCAGTCCTCATTTTCCAGTAAACACTAATGTTTCAGTAAACACTAATGTTGTGCGCTGCGCGAGTGTTCTCTGTTCTGTTCTCTGCATGTTCTACTGTTAACACTAATGTTCTCTGTGAGCAAATGTTTTCTATGTGATTAAATTATGGTTGATCTGGTCGCCATGCTTGTTATTTGTTGTGCTATATAGGTAGCTAGAACATTTGTGCAGTGTTCTAAAAGGCGGCTCTAGGCGCCCGCCTAGGCGGGATTAGGCGCTAGGCGCCACCCCAGCGCCGCGCGGAGCACCTGGGCGGCCGGCTAGGCGGTCAAGGCGCCTAGGCGGGTCAACCGCGGCCTAGGCGCCCTGGGCGGCGCCTAGGCGCCCTGGATGGCGACGGTGACTACAGTAATAAACCGGTTTTGGGGGGATAAAAAGCAAAAAACTCCAGTTGTGTTTAGGGTTTTTTAGCTACTCCTGGGCTCCGTTCGTTGCCGTTCGCCACGGTCCGATGTTCTAGCCTCGTGCGACACGGTCTAGCCTCACGCGCGCCCCACTCCGGCCGCGCTCTGGTCTCCATTCTCCGACGCGGTTTGGCCTCGTGCGCCATGGCCGCTCACCCTCCGCTCTGGTCTCCACTCCTCTCCTCTCGATTTGCACATGCACTTTGCAGTTTAGTAGAAAATGTAGTGTTGTCTTTATATTGAGAGTATTCTAACCCAGGCGCCCCAGGCGCCCCTAGGCGCCGCCTAGGCGCCGCCTAGGCGCCCCTAGGCGCTAGGCGGCCAGGCAACGCCCGACTAGCGCCTAGCGCCTTTTAAAACACTGCATTTGTGCAATCACTAATCAGGCATCATGAGTAACAATAATGCTGATGCGCCACCAGCAAGTGGTAGTGAACCATTAGATCCCAAAAATGATCCAAAAAGAAAGGCAAAATCAAAGGACCCAGGTTGCTATTATTGTTTGTTATTTGTGTATGACTTGCTATGAACACTTATTGTTATTAGTATTGTGATGAACAATTGTTGTTGCTATTATTGTTTGTTATTTGTGTATGACTTGCTATGAACACTTATTGCTATTAGTATTGTGATGAACAATTGTTGTTGCTATTATTGTTTGTTATTTGTGTATGACTTGCTATGAACACTTATTGCTATTAGTATTGTGAATTGTGATGATTGATGAACATCATATATTGGTAATAATGTTGCTACAAAATCTATGAAGTGAGTATGGCGTCGCCTCGCCGCACGCCATACTCGCCTAAAAGTTGTGAAGGTGGTCCGGCGCCTCGCCTCGCCGCCGTAACAACTATGGTCAGGCATGAGCGGCTACAGCCTGTCACCTGACTACCTGAGCACGTATACACGTGCTGCACTGCACAGCCCGTGGCCCTACGTGTCCATGGCCATTGGCCAGCACCACTCAGTTGCAGTGCACCATATCCAATTCTCCATTCTGCAAGGTGCATACTGTTGCGGCGTGCATCACTGGTCCACAGCCTCTGTTTGATTAGATTAAGCATTTCAGCACTAATTAGGGATTATTTGATTAGATAAGAGTTTAGTCTTCAGATTTTGGAATAAGGTAGTATTTCTACATTTTAATGTTTGATCAGTCTAATGCTTATTTCTTTTCATAAATTTTAATATAATCATATCATCAAGAAAGCATACTTCTGGCAGTGAGAAAAGGAGAAAGAAAATGAGTAGATGAGTTGATTTAATCACAAAGGGTGTTTATTGATATATTATTAGATTTAATTGATATTGACAGCATCATCTGCAACTTCGCATCAAGAAATGTCAGAAACAATTTTTGATGTAATTTAATATGCACATATTATTCTATATTAATATTGTTTTTATATATTTTAATTGAGTATCAGTAAAATTATATCAGTATAAGGGCCCTAATTTTTAGTTTGCCCTGGGCCCCTAAAATCTCAGGATCAGCCCTAATTCCAACAAATTCAATCAAATCAGTTTTCGGATATAGCTTCAACAGCCATGTTTCTGACATGACCAAACTATAAAATACATAGGCTTTTCATTATGATCCTTAATATTGGGTGCAATAAATCTTCTAGTTGTCACATCAGCTACTAGAACACATGCAGACAAAAAGAAGGGTGCAAAATTCTCTTGCAGTACTCGATTATGTTGTCATAAAACAAAATATTACAAACCCCTTGTTTTATTTGCCAAGCAAAAGGTTATACTTACGCTGACACATTATCATTTGGCAACAGATGGCCTGTTAGCTATCAAATGATGCATTCAAGAGCTAGTTACTCACTATCGAGAAAATCATTGAACCAGAAGATCAGCCCATTCTTCTGTGATCTTTCAAGTGGGCAGTAAAATTTTGGATTAGACAGTGTCAAGTAGAAACTGATGCTAGTAGGACGAACTATATTAATGTGACACATATGGTGAAGATGCATCTAAACTCTAAAGTTTAAAGGCAACAGATTGTTTATTACAGAGGGTAATATCAGGCCAAAAGCTTTGTGTTAGTTAGGTTCCATACAAGGGAGCAAAGCACAACCAGAAAAACGACTGAGAAGACTAAGTATTAAGTATTAACTATGGTAGCAGTTGCAGGGGGAGCCACAAGCTTGAGTAAAACAATTAGGTTCGGTTCAAGCAGTGTTACTATGTCTATACATAACAAACAAAACAGAAAAGGCAAAGTTATGATGCATACCTGAAGCAGCGTGAGCTGCGCTGAAAGCGTGGTTGCCTCTGTCTGCAGAGTCTGCACCTTCCTCTCCAGCTCACCAGTGTACTTGATCTTCCTCTCTTTGGACCTCGCCGCTGACTGCCTGTTCGCCAGAATCCTGCACAGCAGAGATCAACACCATGAAAGAAGTCTAAAGCTCAAATTGAGCACACAATAAGGAGCCCAATCTCAGAATAGCAGCCCTAGAGCACAACCAGCAACCGCAAATTAAATCTTTTCAAAATTTAAAAGCTGGGATAGCAAGGGGAAATAACTACAAATGGTTCTTTTTACAAACAAAGGAGAAACCAAAGTGTGGCATATAGCTAGCAAAACTCTCGTCACCTCTTAGCGCGCTTGGGGTCGAGAAGGGCGAGCTCGGCGAGCCTATCGGCGGGCATGGCCTTCTTGGCGTAGTCCGACAGCGCAGACTCTCCCTCGAACGACGAGCTCGCCCCATCCATCGACCCACTCCTCTTATGCCCAGCAGCACCGCTGCCACTCCCACCTCCCTGAAACGCGAGCCCGTCGAAGAAGGCGGCGTCGAGCGAGAGGCTCCTCATGTGTGCCCCGCCGGGGGGCCGCGGCGCCGGAGACGCAGCCGACTGCGGTAGCATCGGCGGGGGAGGTGGGGTGGGGTCGGAGGCCGCGGGGGAGTCGTCGGAGAGGGAGGGGAAGTCGAGGTCGGAGAAGGCGAAATCGCTATCCGGGTCGAGCAGAAGGTCAGCGTCCGGCAGCCGGATGAACGTCTCCGAGTGGGCCCGCCGGTGGCCGCGCGGTGGAACGCCGCTACCACCACCGCCGCCAGCCGAGGACGGCGCCGGCGCCGGCGGCGGGAAGCGCGGGTCCATGGAGCTCAACGCCTGTGAGGGAGAAGCAGTTGCGGCGGTGGCGGCGCGCGCTTGGGCTTGTGCGGCGGCGGCAGCAGCTGGGGTTTGGGAGGTTGCTCGGAGCTGGAGATCGGGTAGGTGGGTAGGGATGGGCCGCGGAGGGGACTAGAAGACGAAGCGGACTGAGGCTGCGTCCCACTCCGGCATAGAGCCGGTTCATAGACCACATGTAAGGTACACACATCTCGACGCCATATGGATGGCTCCGATCGCATACAGTTGTGCGCTGGGTCTAGAGAGTAAGGGAATATGTGCTGTGGAAATGTGTGTTCCGCCGTGTGGGCATCTCCTCTTAGTGGAAATGGTTATAAGCCTATTCACAATGGTGGATTTATAACATTGTTTCCTAAAATGTTACGTCAGTTTTACAACTGAATAAAATACCCTCTCTCAGTGGAGAGTTTCATTTCACTATTTTTTAGGCTAACCAGTGTAATTAAATGCAAATAGCTCTCATGAAATACTCTCTCTGATGAAACAATTTAGCTCTCAATGGTTGTTTCATTTCATCCGTCTTGGAAACGGGTTAGCACCATGTCATGGTTATAACACTATTTTCTTCTCTTTCTTCATTAATTGAATGTCATGTAAGCAAAAAATCTGACGTGGCATGGTAATTAATACCATGAAACACTCCATGAAACCTCCATTGTGAATAGCATAAACATATGAATCTTGAGGCAGCACGGACGATGAGATCTTTCTTCGGTGCGTGAGGGGGGCGTACGGGGGTAAGACTTAAAAGTGTTGGGCCCACTGATGGCAGTTTTATCCTAAGAGCATCCACAATGTATGGAACTATAGAACTAGTATTAGATTGACATGTGGCAAAGTTGTTTTTTAGGAAAAATGCTACAATACATAGTACTAGAGGTATGACTCTTAGCAAGATAAAATATATAAAATAATGTATGCTCTACCCAATGGACAACTAGCAAACCAAAAAATAGTATTATTTAATTTGAAGAACTAGTATCCATGCTTAGAACTCATATCTTACTTAGCACTACCTTCTCAATGTATAGAACTAGTACTAAAGCAAAAAAGATTCTCTTAGACACCCTTTTATTTCATACATTGTGGATGCCCTAAGGATACCATAAGCATGGGACTTGGCCGTGCTAGGCCGGCCCGGTCTGAGCCCTTCGGGCCAGGACTTAAAATGAGTCGGGCTGTTTCGGCCCGATAAATTTAAGGGTCGGGTCGGGCTAGCCCGAAGTAGTGTTAGCTAAGCCTAGGCACAACCCAAAGCACATCGGCCGGAATGGGCCGGGTCAGTCCAAAAATGGCCCTAACTTTGTAACATTGTTAGACGGTCTCTTAATAGGGTTATGAAAATATTTATTTAATTTATCTTTGCATAATGAAAATTCTAGTTCACATAAAATAATAGAACAACCCAAAATAGGGGAAAATGAATTTCATTAACAATTTACAAATGATAATAGTTCATTAATACTATTTTCTTTGCTCCCGAGCATATATATTTATATTTTGATTTGTCCTATATATGAATGACTCAAATTTTGATTTGTCTTACACATGATATAGAGCAAGGTATATTCAAATGGTAATTTGTAGACTTTTTATTTTTAATAACATGTCACCTCCTTATGTGTTGTGGACGCATATGAATTATTGACACATGGGCCTTTCTGGGCCGGGCCGGCCCAAGCACGACCCACTTTAAGGGTCGTACTCGGGCCGCCCACCGGGCCTAACTTCCAAGCCCAAGTCCGGCCCTTGTACGGGTACTCGTTTGATTTTGATTTTATATTAGTGATTTGTGTGAGTTCGTGAGTTCGGGTACTCGTTTAATTTTACGTCAGATTTGAGTTTAGATTTTAACCCATGGGTTTACCTGATTACTTAAAAGTATATAAAGTTCATCTCATTTTCTATTTATTTCCCGTGATAATGTTATGTTGTATTATGTTTGAGTGATTTCATCATTTAAAACTATGTATTGTTAATGTGATAATCTCCTATTTGTTGTGAATTTTTAATTGCATTTGATGTTGAAATGTAATTCATGTAGAGTATAAATTGAACCCGTGGGTTTCGGGTACCCGACGAGTTTGAGTGCGGGTTTAGTTTTGAACTCATGGGCTTCGTGGGTTTGGGTTTGTATGCATGGGTTTCGTGGGTTTTCTTCGTGGGTGGATTTTCATCAAACCCGTGGATTTTAGACCCGTTATCATCCCTAGATGGTCGGAGCAAATTGATTATTTATCATATCCAATAATTGGCTTCAAATTTTTTTGACCTCTCAACATTGATATTTATTTTTTCCACTCACAATATTAATATATCGATTGTTTTCATTATATCATTTTAATTAGATTTTAATTCCTTTTTCTTTATTAATACATAGGAAAATTACTATTGTTGGGCGAAATAATCCCGGCAGTAGTCAGAGCGAGATTAAAGGTCAATGTGGTTTGGACGATCATGCGTGGAGCCGCAAAGCGGTCAACGGGGTCGCATCGGGCAAGCCCCGGAGCCGAAGGTAGGATCCGTAAGGGCTCTAGCTCTTGGGCCCAGATCAAGGTCCAGCGTGGAGTCCGCCCAAGGTCGGAGGCCTTCGATGGATGGTCTCCCGGCTATCTGTCGAAGGGTTCGGAGCGAAGCCTCTTGGAAGTCGGGGACCCCCGAAAGACGATCCCGAAGATGGACGTGACGGGGTCTAGAGCGGGGTCCCCTGATTTTGGTTGTGGTGGGGTGCCAACCACTAAAGCATAAGTGCGACAGCCGTGACGTCGAGTAGTCCTTGTAGAGCGTGACGAGTGGGTCGATAGCGGTCTCATCGTGGTTAGGTGTACGATGAGACCGCACGTGCATGTCGTCACGCCTACCAAATGTAGTCATGTGTGAGTGATGGGCAGAGTCTGTACCATCGTACCCCTACCAATTAGGAGTATGAAGTCTGTAATGACGTATGTAAGACTGGGGGTACAGAGCTATTGGCCCGGCTTAGGGCTCCTCTATAAATACCTTCTCCCCGTATTGTACATGGATCATCTTGCTCAAGATCCAAGAATACAACCTTCTCGCAAATCTCTCCATCTCAATCTAGTTTCCTCAAACCTGTTGATGTAATCTTTTACGCCAACAGTTGGCGCCGTCCGTGGGGACCTTAGTCCGAAAAGCTAGCGTCCTCTCCACCTTACATTCACAATAAAGAAGCATGTCTTCCAAGAAGAGTGCCAGTACGGTTCCCCTCCGAAGGTCCGCTCGGACTTCGAGGCAAGAGCCCATCCAAGGCAACCCTCCCCCTGCGGCAACCGAGGCCACCTTGGATTAGGCTCTAGATACGATGTTGAGGGTCGGATATCTCTCTGACTCCACAAACCCATCCACGGACAACCAGGCCCTTGCCCGGGAGGGGATCACTGGCCTTCGTTCATCCGGTGACCACCCTGCTACAGCCGTTCGGACAGACTTTGTCCACTCGTAGGATCCGGAGATGCACTCTGGAGGAAGCGGGAGTCACGTCGACGCATTGGCCGCCAAAAACGCCCGGTTGAGTGCTCACTTTACACAATAGCAGCAAGCAGTCGCGATCTGGCCCCAGGAGCCCGCAAGGGTGCTAGAGGTCGAAGCCGTCACGCTGAGTGACGACGAAGACCAAGGGGACCGGAGGAAAGAGCAGAACGCATTCTTCGACGAAGAGTTTCCACTGCACCCCGACTTGAAGACGGTGTGATTCGACTTGAAGTTCCGCGCGGCGAAACTTTTGAAATACTGCGGGGAGTCCGACCCCATGGAGTTATCTCGGTCCTACGCCCTGGCAATAGAAGCCTGTGGAGGGGGCCGAGACACGATGGCAAAGTGCTTCCCCCTCGCCCTCGAAGGAATCGCCTCCGGTGGTTCTGGTCGCTAAGGTTGGGGTCTATCAGATCGTGGGACCAACTGAAGAAAAAGTTTGTTAACAAATTCCAAGGGACCATCGTGGCCCCCATGTCCACCGAAAGCCTCTTCTAGGTGAAACAGCAACCCGGCAAAACATTGCGCCAGTATTCGCAACGTTGCACCCACACCAAGGCCCAAATCAAGGGGTTGTCGGCCTCCTCCGTCATCGACGCAACCTGCGAGGGCATCACCAACCTCGGCCTCCTCGACAAGCTTCACCGAAAGTCGATTTCATCGGTGGCTTAACTAATGACGTACTTCGAGGAGTACGCTAGGTCAGAGGAAGGACAGCTTCGCAAGCAGGCAATGATCGCCCCGTCCGAACTCCGGCGGCCAAAGTCTATGAAGCAAGAAGCCACAACCCTCCGCGTGCCGTCCCCGCGGAGCCCCGTCACCGTGACTCACGACGAGGATGGAAGAATTACAGGGGGAGGTGCTCAACATCAACGCCCTAGCCCCCAAGCCCTCAAAGTTCCAGCACGCCCTAGGCGGGGGGCGCTCCATCGGTTCGAAGCCACCGGCAAAAACTCCGGCCGGGAGCGCGATCTTCCACTGCAACGTTCATGGGGAAAATCAGAGCCACGACACCGATTCCTGCAGAACCATCCTCGCCCTCCGGAACGACTACCTCGAGCGGAGCTCTGAACCAGGATCTTCCGATAGGGCGCCATCCGCCCCCCGCACCGAACTTGTTCAAGTAGTGGGACGAATCAACGAGCAAGGGGCTCCGAGGCACTTCCTAGAGTCAAACAAGTTTTCGTCACCGAAGATTGAGGAAGGTTCGGATCGGGGGAAGCGCATAGTGCCACCCATCTCTAGAGGGGGAGTTGTTGGAACGACGGATCGAACCAGCAGGTTTTCTAGGAGAAATGGAAGAAATGGAAATAGCGTGTTCAATGCCTTGTTCAGCCTGCCTGTTACAACTGTAGTGAGGGGTATTTATAAGGCGCCCCGTCCAGAGGACTAAGCGCCTCCGGACCGCCAACGGCTACCCGACCAACCCTGACTGGTAGTACAGACAAAACGGACGATACCAAGTACATACAAGAAGATTCAACTCTGACAGCGTATCAACCGTGTCGGACGCTTCCTGCGCCGCCCGACACGGCCCAGAGGATCACGATCCTGTCCTTTCGTACGATCGCCCAGTATTTTTCCCGCCACAACTCTCTTTGGGTCCGTCCCCCCGGATCGGCCGAGGGCTTCGGGCCTCCAGCCTCCGGAAGACGGGCTCCGACGTCTTGCACCGAGGGGTGACCTCCGGCTCCCTCCCGCCGGAGGGTGGCCTCCGGACTCGCTCCTCCGGAAGGTGGCCCCCGGTCTCTCGCCTCCGGAAGGTGGCCTCCGTCATTAGGCCAGGGCCCTCCGGCCGAGGGTCCACCCCTCCGGCCGAGGGCCCACCCCTTTGGCTCCAGGGATTATCTCCCCCAACAGTAGCCCCTCGCTTCTTCCCGCTCGTAATCCTGCAATAAGAGGGGGTGGGAGCGCACAAGATAATCCCGATAATCTTCGCGGGTGCGTACCTCGCTTTAAGACACCGTATCCGCCGGGACGCTGGGAGGCGCCGGAGTAAGGAGTCAAGAGGCCGGAGGGTTGAGGTCCGCCTCGAGCCTCCTTTTCCCAATACGCCGAAGGGAGTTGACCGTGCCGACGGGGGACTGGTGCGTCTCGACCCAGAGGGCCCCGACTCCGAGGGGCCAGACCGGCGCCGTTAGAAGCAATCAATGCCCGCGCTGATGGCATCGAGGAGGCGGGCCGCCAGGGGGCCGCCACCGCGCCCCGAGGCGCCAGCCAGCCTTAAATGCGGTGCCGCGCGATCCGCCGCGTTCACACGTTAACCGATTCGGGAGGCGAACCGTCGATTCCTCGACAGGATATATAACCGCCCCTCGCGGCCTCTTCTTCATTCACCCGCACGCACCAACTTTCACCACTTGGACCGCCTTTTAGCCCGCTCCCTGAGCTCTGCACTCCTCTTCCTGTCCTCCAAGAATGACGAGAAGCGCCGTCCCTGCAATGGCGATGGACCCGCGTTTTCTGCAACGCCAGATGGCGGCGGCAGCGGCGGCGATGGCGACCGCCACGTCGGAAGCGCGCGGCGCACGCGATCTCCGCCCCGCCTCTGAGCGATTCCGGGAGCAGACCCTGGAGCTCGGGGCGTCCGCATGCACAGAGGCCTCGATCGAGCAAGCGACCAGGAGCCATCTCGGTCCAGAGACGCCGGCGAGGAAGCCGGGCCGAGAGACGGCCCCGCAGCCGCGGGAAGGCGAGGTTGTTGTTTTTGAAGCCTTTTTCGACGCGGGCCTAGGGTTCCCCACCTCGGAACTTCTTGCGGGGGTTCTGGACGCATTCCATCTGGAACTCCCGCAACTGTCTCCCAACGCCGTGGCGCGACTCGCCATCTTTGAGTGGGCCATGCGCGCCGAAGGCTGCGAGGGGAGAGCGGAGGTCTTCGCGGAGATGCATGAAGCCCTCTGTCAGCCGAAGAAGAAAGAGGGCCGAGTACTGGCTTTTGGGAGCATCAACTTCCAGCTCCGAAGGAGGTACGCGGACTCCTTCCCGGCGAAGGCCACCAACGAGAGGTGGTACTCGAAGTGGGTGAACCGGTGGTTCTACGTTCGCGTAGGGCTCGCCTTCGGCCTAGCCGGGATACCACGCCACATCTGGTTCCGGAGGGAGGCGCGCGTCGAAGCCAACGCCGGGACGATCTCCGCGAGGATACAACTTCTGTAGATCGTCGCCCGCCGGATGAGCATGCAGGATTTAGCGGAGGAATTTGTGGCTCTGGAGATTTCTCCACTGAAGGAGGAGTGGCCCGCCTCGCTCCGAAGTGGTCGGGACGAGTCGACGCCAGCAGAGCTCTCCCGTCGACTCGGTAAGTACCGGATCCCGGTTGCTTTCGTCTCTGTTTTTGCGTGCTCGAGGGGTACCCTGGACCTGACGAAGAGATGCAGGGTCGCTCGTCGCCCGGACGCCCGAAGAGGTCACCCGCCTGGCGGAGAGGATTCTTGGGGTCCCTACTGCCGCCGAACGGACCCGCCGGCTGGAGCTGGTAGGCTCCTGGGAACGCTTCAACAGGGTATGGGGGGCCCTCGAGCTCGCGCCCCCGCCTCTTCCGGAGGGCGAGGTCCTCAGGGACGTCTCGAAGAGGAAGGCGAGCGACGCCGACGGCGGCCTTTCTCCGGGCCGCTCAAAGAAGAAGAAGAAGATAGTGAAGGGGCTGAAGCGTGTGTCCCCGGGGCCTTCCTCGGCCTCCCATTCGGAGGGAGGGGGCTCCAGCGAGGGGGCCCAGTCGGAGTCAGGAGACCCTCCAGAGATTCCAGCTCCGGCTTCGCCGGTCCGGCCTGTCGTCGGAAGGAACGAAAATGCTCCCCCTCGCCCGAATCCCACGGAGCCCTCCGCTTCGGGGGCCGGACAAGGGGCGCGCACCGCCGAAACGATGCTCCGCCCGGGGACCGCTTCCTCCCCCATACCCGTCTCGGCGGGGGGCTCCGCGGGCTCCCTCGAGAGCATGGCCGCTGAAAGCAGGGCCGCGGACAGCTTGGACCGCGAGCCCCTAGCGAACCCGCTTGGCGTCGTCGAGAGGAGCGCCGACAAGGAAGCAGAACTGGCCGCAGCGGCGGCAAGCTCTCTGCCAAACTCCATCGACAATCTCTTCTTTCGCCCAAGCCCGTCGGACCATCTCCGGCCTCCGGATTGCCCTGGCAACGCGGCGGGCGTAGGTATAGCGACTTCGCCATGCTCCTGCGTGCGCAGGGGGGCCTTTCTATATTTAACCCTTGCTCGCTCGCGCATGTGCTTTGGTCGGAGGCGCGGAGCCGGATGGTCGCTACCCGGCAGACGCCCCGGACGCGAGGTCCAGAGCCCCCGTCGCCGCGAGAGGAGCCCCGAGCCCGCAGGACGAGGCGGAGTCCAGGAGCGCCGAAAGGGTCCCTCGAGAGCCCGCCGGGGACGCCGAGGTCCGGCCTCGACCCCCCGCCGATCGACGAGCCGCGCAAGGCTCCGTGCCGCTTCTGCGCCCCTTCCTGGCGGACGGTGAGGATTTTGCTTCCAAGGTGGCCCCGGTCCACGACTATTACCTGCGGCTGCGCGAGGCTCCAGTGATAGGCGAGCTGGGGCTATCGGATGGCCTGGACCTCGGAAGGGCCATCGAGACGGCAGCGGGCCAGGTATTTTCTTCGAACGTACTCAACTCTCCCTTGGCGGCTCTTCTGACCATCTTCTTGCGCGCAGGTTGTGGCATTGGCGCAGGGGAAACTATCTACCCTGCTTTCCGAGCGCCAACATCACGAGGCGTACGCCGCGGAGCTTGCGTCTCGGGTAGCTACCGCGGAGAGGTTGGCCCGCGAGCGCTCGTCGGAGGCCGAGGCCCTTCGATCCCAAGAGTCGAGGGTCGCGGCGCTGGAGGCCCGAGCGGCGGAGGCGGACTCCCTCAGGGCCCGCGTCGCGGAGCTGGAGGGGCTCCGGGCCCGGGCCGCCCGCGTCGACGAGCTGGAAGCGGAGGTCAGCGCCCTCCGAACCCGAGCCGCCGAAGCGGAGGTACTCCGGTCCCGGGCCTCGGAAGCGGAGCGGCTTGAAGGAGAGGTGTCCCGACTCCAAGCTCAGGCCTCAGAGGCGGGAAGCAAGGTCGAGGCCCTCGAAGCCCGGGTGACTCACTTGGAGGAGGTCGAGGCGGGTCTCAACGCGCGGAGCGAGAAAGCCGCCGAGGAGCTTGCCGAGGCCGGGAAGACAGCGGCCGAGGCCACCGAATCCTTGCGGAAGATGCTGGCGCGCTACGGCACCGGCTGCGGCACGTTCGACGTCGCCCGGGAGCCCCTGGTCCGCCGGGTGAAGTTTGTCCGCTCCGCCGTCCGGCAAATACATCTTACCATGGCGCAGTACGGCGAGGTGTCCGCTCGGGTGGCCGCGTACGGAATCCTCCAGCACCTCGAGGCGTCTGGGCTTCCGCTTCCCTCGCCCTCGAGTCCGCACCCAGTCGCCTTCGTGGGGGACCACCTTCAGACGCCAAGCCCCGCGCTGACCCAGTCTTGGAGGGCGCTCAAGGCGACCTGGCAGACCGAGGGCCCTGCGGCGATCCAGACTTGGCTGGAGGAGGCACTCCGCGCGCGCGGTCCTCCGGCCCCTTCGAATCCTTCAACCTCGGCCCGCTTGCCGGACCCGCAGGTGTAGCTTTAGAGATTTGTCTCCGCCTTACCCTGTAATAGCTTAGGGAACTTAGTCGTATTAATAAAGAGTACTTTTCTGGGACTTACTCAGGGTGTTCGCGATCGCGATCCTGATGTCGAGGTACTTGAACCAGACGACGCCCTTCGGCATCGATGGGCCATCTTCGAAGCTGTGCGGGCAAACCGGCCTACGCGCTTCGTTCTTCCCCGGAGCAGTGACGGGCGCGTGGACTCCGACGTCCTTCAGGGGGTTCTGAAGCATGTGAAGGAAGAAGAGAGAGGGTCCCGCTCGCTGTCCTCGTCCCCTGAACCGGTTGATTGGTCCGACACGGAGGCTGATTTGAGCGGAGCGCCCCCCGAGGACGACGGTCTGCGCAGCTGGGCTCAGCTCCAAGCGGATCAGAGAGCTTTCCGTGCCCAGAAGAAGGAAGAGGAGCACAGGAAGAGGAAGGAAAGGTCCGGTCGGGTGGCGACCACGACTTCCGGCCCTTCTAACCGGAGGGGCCCGTGGTTTTTGCTTGGCCTAGATGAGAACTTTTCTTGATCTCCTTCCTTTACTTGTAACGAACATTGTACGCTTTATGTGCTTGCTGCAGTCTGCGCCTTGCTCTCTCTCCCCCCCCCTCCCTTAGCGGGTAGCTGGTTGACCAGCTGGGCGCGAAGTAGCTCAGGAGAGGGAGAGCATAGAGTGCACGTCACGTCGGCGCGTTGAGTCGGAGTTCGGAACCCGAACGTGAGGGAGCATCGAGTCATAGCTCGGAACCCGAACGTGAGGGTGCGCCTAGCCGGAGCGCGAAACCCAAATGCGAGGGTTTGTCGAGCCGGAGCCCGGAACCCGAATACGAGGGTGCGTCGAGCCGGAGCCCGGAACCCGAATACGAGGGTGCGTCGAGCCGGGGCTCGGAACCCGAATACGAGGGTGCGTCGAGGCATAGCTCGGAACCCGAATGTGAGGGTGCGTCGAGCCGGGGCTCGGAACCCGAATACGAGGGTGCGTCGAGGCATAGCTCGGAACCCGAATGTGAGGGTGCGTCGAGCCGGGGCTCGGAACCCGAATACGAGGGTGCGTCGAGGCATAGCTCGGAACCCGAATGTGAGGGTGCGTCGAGCCGGGGCTCGGAACCCGAATACGAGGGTGCGTCGAGGCATAGCTCGGAACCCGAATGTGAGGGTGCGTCGAGCCGGAGCTCGGAACCTGAATACGAGGGTGCGTCTAGGCATAGCTCGGAACCCGAATGTGAGGGTGCGTCGAGCCGGGGCTCGGAACCCGAATACGAGGGTGCGTCGAGGCATAGCTCGGAACCCGAATGTGCGGGTGCGTCGAGCCGGGGCTCGGAACCCGAATACGAGGGTGCGTCGAGGCATAGCTCGGAACCCGAATGTGAGGGTGCGTCGAGCCGGGGCTCGGAACCCGAATACGAGGGTGCGTCGAGGCATAGCTCGGAACTCGAATGTGCGGCGCGCTGCGCGAGTTGTGTTGGTCGGAACGTTCGGCTGAAAACTTTATTACACAGATGGGGGACAAAAAATGGGCGGCGATGGCCGCTAAAAATACAGTAGCGGCGTTACGGAAAGTAGCGCTTCAGGTGCCCAACGTGCCAAGTATGCTTCAGCTCTTCACCTTCTAGAGTAGCGAGACGGTAGGATCCAGGCCGTCCGGACTTCGTGACAATGTACGGTCCTTCCCATTTGTTGCCCAACTTGGTGGGGGCGACCACCGCGCGGAGGACGAGGTGCCCTGGTTGGAACTCGTTGCGCTTAACCTTGGTGTCGTACCACCCCTTGGTCTCTTTTTGATAGTGGGATAGGTTGGCAACAGCGCGCAGCCTCGTTTCTTCGGCTAGGTCAAGGGAAACGGCGCGCTCGTCTTCGACTTCGGGTGCTACGACGCGCAGGGAACCGGCGCGGAGCTCAGTTGGTGTCATCGCTTCGTCGCCGAACAAGAGGCGGAACGGGGTGAAGCCCGTTGCCCGAGAAACGGTTGTCCGGATGGACCATAAGATCTTGGGTAGCTCGTCGGGCCACGCGCCTCGGGCCAACCCGACGATGCGCTTGTGGAGGCCGGACAGGATGTGCCCGTTAGCTCGCTCCACGGCTCCGTTAGACTGGGGGTGCCGCACGGCTGCGAAGCAAAGCTGAACTCCCAGCTCGTCACAGAATGCCCGGAAAGTGCTGGCGTCGAACTGCGTTCCGTTGTCCAATGTGAGCTGCTTGGGTACTCCGAATCGGCACACGATATGCTGCCAGAAAAATTTCTGGACACTTCGGGATGTGATGGTGGTTAGAGGCTCCGCTTCAACCCACTTGGAGAAGTATTCGACGGCGACAACGACGAAGCGCAGGTTCCCCCTTGCTCTGGGGAGTGGACCAATGAGGTCCATGCCCCAGCGGGCCAAAGGCCACACAGGAGGGATAGGTAGCAATCTTGCTGGAGGGCGGTGGCTGCGGCGGCCCATCCACTGGCAACCCTGGCAGGTGCGGACGAGTTCTTCAGCATCGGCAATGATAGTGGGCCAGTACACGCCTTGCCGGAGGGCTTTGCATGCGAGGGCCCGCGGGGCCAAGTGACTGCCGCACAGCCCCTCATGTATCTCCCGGAGCATGGCGACACCGTCTGAATGCGAGACGCAACGGAGTAGCGGGGAACATACTCCGGACTTGTACAGAATTCCATTGATAACTTCGAATGACCTCGCGCGGAGTTGTAGGCGAGCCTGCTCCGGACTGGGATGGACTTCACCGCCGTCTGCGAGCGTGCGCAGGATGGGCTCGCGCCAATCGACGCTGGCCGTACAGAGTACTGGAGCCGGCCGCGACGACGGTTCGCACTCTTCTTGGGCGGTGGAGATGGGCGCCTCGCCTCGAGGGGTTACCGAAGGCTGGGCGAGTTCCTCGAAGAAAGCCCCTAGCGGCAGGGCTTGGGCGCCGGCCCCGGCCTTGGCGAGGGCATCGGCCTGGGCGTTGTCGCTTCGCGGGGTGTTCTGGACGGAAATACCCTTGAAGGATACTTCGCACTTGCGGATGGAGTCGAGGTAGGAAGCGAGGTCCGGGTGCTTCGCCCGGAAGGACTTGTCGATGTGCCCGGCGACCACTTGGGAATCGGTCTTCACGATCACACGCGCGGCTCCCAGTGCGAGCGCCTTGCGAAGTCCTAAGAGGACTCCTTCATATTCTGCGACATTGTTGGTGGCCTTGAAGCTTAACCGAGCGGAATATAGGGCCTGCTGACCTGACGGGGAGACGATGACTGCTCCGGCTCCAGCCCCGGAGGCCTGGTAAGCGCCATCCGTAAAGACGGTCCAAATCTCTTCGCCCGTGTTGGTGCCCGCGGGCTCTCGGGCCCGCGTCCACTCCGCGACGAAGTCGGCGAGGATCTGGGATTTAATGGCTGTCCGGGCAACGAAGGAGATCCCGAACGGGGCCAGCTCCACTGCCCACTTCCCAATGCGACCGGTGGCGTCCTTGTTTCTGAACATGTCGCCCAGCGGATAGGCTGTTGGAATGATGATGTCGTGGGCCAAGAAGTAGTGTCGGAGCTTCCGGGAGGCCATGACGAGGGCATAAGCCACCTTCTCTAGCTCGGAGTACCTGGCCTTGGCGTCGGTGAGAACCTCGGAAATGAAGTAGACGGGACGCTGGATTAGCTTCCCACCGGACTCTTCCTCTTGAACCAAGGCCGCACTCGCGGCGGTGCCAGAGGCGGCGAGATAAACCAACAAAGGGCTGCCGGCCCGGGGTGTGGCGAGGGCCACGAGGCCGGAGAGATAATCCTTTATTTGCTGGAAACAATCCTGGCACTCGGGGGTCCATTCGAAATGCTTAGAACCCCGGAGCACCTTGAAGATGGGCAAACTTCGCTCTGCTGATTTGGCGAGAAAACGCCCAAGGGCGGCCAATCGCCCGGCCAGCTTCTGCGCCTGCTTCAGGTTCTGGGGTGGCGCCATGTTCTGCAGTGCCTGAACTTGCGTTGGACTAGCTTCGATGCCGCGGCTGGAGACGAGGTACCCAAGCAGCTTCCCTGCGCGTGCTCCGAAGACGCACTTGTCAGGGTTAAGCCGGATTCCACACTGTCGGAGGCTGTCGAAGGTTTCAGCTATATCGGACCCGTGGTGGCTTGCGGAGGCGGTCTTGATGACGATGTCGTCCATATAGGCTTCCACATTTCGCCCGAGCTGATGACCGAGGGCCTTTGAGATTAGTCTTGAAAAGGTAGCCCCGGCATTACGGAGGCCGAAGGGCATCCGGAGGTAACAGAACACTCCGACTGGGGTGACAAAACTGGTTTTCACTTGGTCTTCAGGCTTGAGCCAGATCTGGTGATAGCCGGAATATGCGTCGAGGAAGCTGAGGAGCTCGACTCCGGCTGTGGAATCGACGAGCTGGTCGATGCGAGGCAGGGGGTAGGGGTCACGGGGGCAAGCTTTATTCAAAGAAGTAAAGTCGATACACATGCGCCATTTGCCAGATGTTTTCTTCTGGACAAACACAGGGTTGGACAACCAGTCGGTATGACTCACTTCCCGGATGACCCCGGCGCGGAGCAGCTTGTCGGTCTCTGCCTTGGCGAGCTCGGCCCGTTCGGCGGATAGCCTCCGAAGCCCCTGGCGGACTGGTCGTGCCTTCGGATCAATGACCAGGGAATGCTCGATGATGGACCGGTCGACGCCAGGAATGTCTTCGTCCGACCATGCGAAGATGTCGAGGTTGCCACAGACGATGGCCTCGAGCTGTGCTGATAATTCGGGCTCCAGGCCCCCTCCGAACTTGATCGAGTACTCTTTTCCTCCTTGAGTCAGGGTCTTGGTGATAACTTCCCCTTCTGGGAGGGGTTTGGCGGGGCGCCCTTTCTGCGCAGGACCGGCCTCCAGCGGGAGGCTGGCGTCGTCGGCACCCTCGCGGACACTGTGGACCTGCCGAGGCTCCAGTGGCGCCGCATGGCCGTACTCGACCCGGCGGGCTGCGGCTTGGTCGCCCAGGACGGACAACACTCCTCCGGGAGTCGGCATCTTGAGGCAGAGGTAGTTGTGGTGAGCGATGGCGCTGAAGCGATTGAGCATCCCTCGTCCGAAGATGGCGTTGTAGGCGTACGGAGCGTCGACGACGTCGAACAGGATTTCTTCGCGACACTGGAGGGGCGCGGTGCCGAATGCCACTTCCAACAAGACCTGGCCCAGAGCATCGAGCGGAGGGCCCGCGAAGCCTTGGAGCGGTCGCGAAGCTGGCAGCAGGTGCTTGCGCGATAAGCACAGCTGATCAAAGGCCTGCACGAAGATGATGTCAGCGGAACTCCCCCCGTCGACTAAAATGCGACGCACCTCGGCTCTGGCGATGTCCGCCGAAATGACGAGTGGGTCGGCGTGAGGAAACTTGACTCCGGCGGCATCTTCGGCGGTGAAGCTGATGGGGAGTGAGACCATTCTGGGAGGATCGAAGGGCCGAACGTGCCGATGTGCCCAACTTCCCGAGCGTAATCCCGACGCTGCCGCTTGGACAGCGCTCCGAGGGCTCCTCCTCCGGATATGGGAAGGACCACGCGCTTGCCACGGTCCGGAGCGGCTTCGAGCTTGGGAGCCGGGACTCCGCCGAATTCCTCGACCGGGGTCACGGCCTCCGGCTCTTCCTGTCGCCCGACTATTTGGACCGGGTCCGGCCGAGGGGTAGAATGCCCTCGGTCGGAGGAACCGCGACCGGACTGGCGCTCGAGGTAGTCATTGCGAAGAGCGAGGATGGTTCGGTAGGAGTCGGTGTCGTGGCTCCGGTTCTCTCCGTGGACGCTGCAGTAAAAGGTTCCCCTGGTAGGCGCTCGGGGTGGAGGCTTGGGCCTGGCCTGGCGACTTCCGCCGGGCATGTGTAGGTGCTTGGCGGGCGCTGGAGGGGTGATGCTAAGGACTTCCCCCCGAAAGTGCTTTCGGTTCCGCCGTGAGTCTTGATGAACAAGGTCCGGGCGAGCGGGCTCCAGGCGCCGGAAGTCGGGGGCGCGACGCGGGCCCCGGCTGGGTTCCGGAGGCGCTTCGTACGCCCGGACGCTCGGAGCCCGGACAGGGACTACCATCGCCTGTCGGCGTATCTGGCCTTCTTTGGACCGGGCGTACTCTTCGAAGTACGTCATGAGTTGTGCCACCGAAGAGATGGGCTTCCGGTGGAGCTTGTCAAGGAGACCTGGGTGGGTGACGCCTTCCCGGGCCGCATCGATGACTGAAGAAGCCGAAAGCCCCTTGATCTGGGCTTTGGTGTGCGCAAAGCGTTGGGAGTACTGCCGCAAGGTTTCTCCGGGTTGCTGCTTCACTTGGAAAAGGCTCCCGGTGGACATAGGGGCCACGAAGGTCCCCTGGAAGTTGTTGACGAACTTCTTTTTCAGCTGCTCCCACGAGTGGATGGTCCCTGGCCGGAGGGACCAGAACCACCGAAGGGCGATCCCCTCGAGCGCCAGAGGGAAGCATTTGGCCATGGCGTCCCGGCTTCCCCCAGACGCTTCTATCGCCAGAGCGTAAGAGCGAGAGAACTCGCCGGGGTCGGAGTCCCCAGAGTACTTAGGGAGCTTGGCGGCGCGAAAGTTCGAACTGAAGCGCACCCTCTGGAGGTCCGGGTGCAGGGGAGAGTCCTCGTCGTATGATGTGTTTTCCTCTTCCGGGGGGTTCTCGTCGTCGCTCAAGTCCGTGACCGCAGCTCTCGCGGCGCGGAAGGCTGCCGGAGGGGCCGGGGGCCGAAGCGACGCTTCCTGACGCCACAAAGCCAGCTCCGCCTTTAGCCTAGCATTCTCGGCGGCCAGGGCATCGGCTTGGCTCCCGCTTCCCCCGGAAGTTGTGTCGGGGTCCCGCGAGCGGACGTAGTCTGTCTGAAGGGACACTACTACTGGAGGTCCACCCGGGAGATGCTGCTCCGGCGGCCTACTCGGCGACCCGGCCAGGTTGGCGGAGGTCGGCTCGGGCAGGCTGTCGGTGCCCTGGGCTCCGGGCGTCTCTTCTTGCAGCTGGGCGGGGCCCATTGGGGGCGCCGCTCCGACGGTCGTGGTGATGGGAGCTGGAGGATTGGGGTCGACGGCCGGGGCGGGCTCGCCCCCAGCGGTTCGAGTCGATCTGCGCAGGGGGGCCGTGCTCGCTCCTTTCCGGCTCGACATGCTTGGGTGGATGGGTGTAGAGGACGCTAGCTTTTCGGACTAGGATCCCCACGGACGGCGCCAACTATTGGAACGACGGATCGAACCAGCAGGTTTTCTAGGAGAAATGGAAGAAATGGAAATAGCGTGTTCAATGCCTTGTTCAGCCTGCCTGTTACAACTGTAGTGAGGGGTATTTATAAGGCGCCCCGTCCAGAGGACTAAGCGCCTCCGGACCGCCAACGGCTACCCGACCAACCCTGACTGGTAGTACAGACAAAACGGACGATACCAAGTACAGACAAGAAGATTCGACTCTGACAGCGTATCAACCGTGTCGGACGCTTCCTGCGCCGCCCGACACGGCCCAGAGGATCGCGATCCTGTCCTTTCGTACGATCGCCCAATCTTTTTCCCGCCACAACTCTCTTTGGGTCCGTCCCCCCGGATCGGCCGAGGGCTTCGGGCCTCCAGCCTCCGGAAGACGGGCTCCGGCGTCTTGCACCGAGGGCGACCTCCAGCTCCCTCCCGCCGGAGTGTGGCCTCCGGACTCGCTCCTCCGGAAGGTGGCCCCCGGTCTCTCGCCTCCGGAAGGTGGCCTCCATCATTAGGCCAGGGCCCTCCAGCCGAGGGTCCACCCCTCCGGCCGAGGGCCCACCCCTTCGGCTCCAGGGATTATCTCCCCCAACAGGAGTCTTGGGTGGTATGTCGAAGAAGCAATAGCGAGAATATGTTCGGGAAGTAGGGCACATCGGGACCTCGGCCTCGACTACGATGCCTGAATGGTCCCATGTGCCCATCTCCTTCACTACCAGTGACACAGTTGGTGTCAGGTTTCCACACGCCGACCTCCTCGTCGTCACCGCCGACATTGCCGGTGTCGAGGTACGTCGAGTGTTTGTCGATGGGGGGAGTTCCGCTGACATCATTTTCATGCAGGCCTTCAACCAGCTCTACATCTCCAAGAAGCACCTGCTCCCGGCCACCAGGCCACTCCAAGGGTTCGCGGGGCCGCCGCTCGATGCCCTTGGCAAAATAGGCCTCAAGGTGACCTTTGGGGAAGGTCCCCTCTCGTGAACCGAGGAAGTCATCTTCGACGTTGTCAACACCCTCTATGCCTACAATGCCATCTTCGGGAGGGGCATGCTAAAGAAGTTCAGAGTCATCGCGCATCACAACTACCTTTGTATGAAGATGCCAACTCCAAGCGGAGTCCTCTCCATCCTCAGCGATTAGGCCACAACCCGAAGAGTGGAGTATGGCCACTATGCCCCGCTGGAACCTCGGCAAGTCAATAGCATCCGAGAGAGTTTGGACGATGAAGACCCCCAGCCTCTCATTGAGCCCCCAAAGGGGTTGGCCGCCAAACCCAACCCCGAAGGAGAGGTGGTTACCAAGGTCATCGTCAAGGAGGGGTGGGAATACCCCATCTAGTTCGGTAGAGGGCTGGAGCCCAAAGTCATGGACATGTTGGAAGAAGTGGTCCGGGACAACCTGGACATCTTTGCATGGTCCGACGAGGACATCTCGGGGGTGGACCGCAGCATCATTGAGCACTCCCTCTCGGTGAACCCGAAGGCACGCTTGGTCCACCAGGGGCTCCACAAGTTGTCCGCGGAGGGATCCGACCTCGTCAAGGCAGAAGTTGAGAAGCTGCTCCGGGACGGGGTCATCAGGGAGATTAGCCATATGGAGTGGCAATCGAACCTTGTCTTTGTTAAAAAGAAAAATTTCAACAAATGGCACATGTGTATCTGTTGGAACGACGGATCGGACCAGCAGGTTTTCTCGGTGGAAATGAGGATAGTGTATTCAATGCTCCTTGAGCTTGTGTCTTACAATTGCAACTGAGGGGTATTTATAAGGCGCCCCGTCCAGAGGACCAAACGCCTCTGGACCGCCAACGGCTACATGGCCCCACACCGGTCGGTAGTACAGACAAAACAGACGATACATAGTACAGACAAGAAGATTCGGCTCTGACAGCGTATCAGCCGTGTCGGACGCTGCCCGCGCCGCCCGACACGGCTCAGAGGATCGCGATCCTGTCTCTCCGTACATTTGTCCAGTCCTTTTCCCGCCAGTACTCCCCTTGGGTTCGCTACTGCGGGCCGGAGGGCGGCCTCCGGCATCCTTCCGCTGGAGAACGGCCTCCGGCATCTCCTTGCCGGAGGGTGGCCTCCGGCATCTTGCTCCCGGAGGATGGCCTCCGGTGTCCCTCCGCCAGAGGGCGGCCCCCGGCGTCCTTCTGCCGGAGGGTGGCCTCCGGCCTCTCGTTCCCGAAGGATGGCCTTCCGCTGGAGAACGGCCTCCGGCATCTCCCTACCGGAGGGTGGCCTCCGGCATCTTGCTCCCGGAGGATGGCCTCCGGTGTCCTTCCGCCGGAGGGCAGCCTCGGGCGTCCTGGTCCCAGAGGGTAACCTCCGGCGCTGGGCTTCGGACCCACTGGCTGTGGGGCCCTCTTCGGCTTCCGGGATTATCTCCCCCCAACAGTAGCCCCTCGCTTCTTTCCTCTCAGGAGCCCTGCATTAATAGAGGGTGGAAGCGCACATGATAATCCCGATATCTCTCATAGGGACATAACTTACATTGGGGTGCTGAGTCTGCCGCAGCGCGGCCCTCTCGACGAATGCAGCGGGGCCCCGGAGCAGGGAGGCGCGACTGGGCCCAAAGGTTGAGGACCGCCTTGAATCCCTTCTTCGACGTGTCGAGAGGAGTTTGATCGGGCTCGCGGGACGCATGCACACCTTGGCCGGGGGCCCCTGGCCCCGACGAGGCGGCCTGGCGCCGCCGGAAGCAGTTAATGCATGCGCGAACAATGTCGGGGAGGCGAACCGCCAGGGGGCCTCCGCGCCCCGATGCGCCAATTGGCCTTAAATGCAGTGCTACGCAACCGCCGCGTTCACACAGTAATCGAATCGGAAGAGGGACCGACGGTCTTGCGCTTTAAATACAACTCACCACGCGGCCTCCTCTTCCTTCTTCACCCTATTGTGCCCATTCACCACCTCAGCCGTCATTCATCCGCTCCTTGAGCCCTAAGCCCCCCTTCGCTTTTTTGAGCAATGGTGAGGAGCGTCGTCCCGGCAATGGCGATGGACCCACGCTTCTTGCAGCGCCAGATGGCGGCGGCGGCGGCGACAACGACGGACTCGTCGGAGGCGCGCGGCGCGCGCGAGCTCCACCCCGCCTCAGAGCGGTTTCGGGAACAGACCCTGGAACTCGGGCCGTCTGCGTGCACTGAGGCATCAATCGAACAAGCAACCAGGGCCCGCCTTGGCCCTGGGACACCGGCGAGGAAACCTGGCCGAGAGACGGCCCCGCAGCCGCGAGAAGGCGAGGTTGTCATTTTCGAGGCTTTCTCCGTCGGCTCCCACGAGAGTAGGGCTACGGACAGCTTGGACCGCGGGGGCCTGGTCGACCCACTCGGCGCCATCGAGAAGAGCGTCGACATAGAGGCTGAGCTCGCCGCGGCGGTGGCGGGCTCCCCGGTGAATTCCATTGACAACCTCTTCTATCGCCCGAGCCCATCGGAGCACGTCCAGCCTCCGGAATGCCCTACCGACGCTGCGGACGAAGGTTCAATAGCTTATCCATACTCCTCCAAATGCTAGGGCTTTCTCGACCTTGACTTTTGCTCGCTTGCGCAGGCACGTCGACCCGAGGCGTCGAACCAGTCGCCCCCTTCCCCGAAGACGCTCTGGACGTGAGGTCCGGAGCCCCTGTCGACGCGAGGGGGGCCGCAGGTCGGCAGAGCGAGACGGAGTCCGGAAGCTCCGAAAGGGCCCCTCCGGAGGCCGCCGAAGATGCTGAGGTCCGGCCTCAGCCCCCTACCGATCATCGAGGCGCGCGCGGCACCGTGCCCCTCCTGCGCCCCTTCTTGGCGGACGGCGAGGACTTCGCGTCCAGGGTGGCCCTGGTTCACGACTATTATTTGCGGTTGCGCGAGGCTCCGGTGATAGGCGAACTGGGGCTATCCGACGGCCTGGACCTAGGGAGGGCCATCGAGACGGCAGCAGGCCATGTACCTTCTTTGAGTACATTCGATATATCCTTAGATCCTCTTCTGACCATCTTCTTCGCACGCAGGTGGTTGCATTGGCGCAGGGGCAGCTGACTGCCCTGCTCTCCGAACGCCAACGCCACGAGGCGGACGCCGCGGAACTCGCGGCCCGGGTGGCTACTGCGGAGAGGCTGGCTCGCGACCGGTCCTCGGAGGTCGAGGCCCTCCGGCTTCGGGCGTCAAGAATCGAAGCGCTCGAGGCCCAAGTAGCGGAGATGGACTCCCTCAAGGCCCGCGCCGCGGAGTTGGAGGGGCTCCGCGCTCGGGCCGCTCGGGCCGATGAGCTGGAAGCAGAGATTGACACCCTCCGAGCCCGAGCTACCGAAGCGGAGGGGCTTCGATCCCGTGCTGCGGAAGCGGAGCGGCTCGAAGGGGAGGTGTCTCGCCTCAGGACCCAAGCCTCGGAGGCGGTAGCCAAGGTCGAAGCCCTCGAGACCCGGGTGGCCCAGATGGAGCGGGTCGAGGTGGACCTCAACACCCGGAACGGGGAGGTGACCGAAGCGCTTGCCGAGGCTAGGAAGACGGCGGCCGACGCCGCAGAGTCCCTCCGGAAGGTGTTGGCGCGCTATGGCACCGGCTGCGGCACGTTCGACATCGCCCGGGAGCCCCTGGTCCGCCGGGTGAAGTTCATCCAGGTCGCCATCCGGCAAATACACCTTACCATGGCGCAGTATGGCGAGGTGTCCGCTCGGGTGGCCGCTTATGGAATTCTTCGGCATCTCGAGGCATCTGGGCTTCCGCTTCCTTCATCTTCGAGCCCGCATCCGGTCGCCTTCGTGGGGGATCACCTCCGGACGCCGAGCCTCGCGCTGACCCAGTCTTGGAAGGTGCTCAAGGCGGTCTGGCAGACCGAGGGTCCCGAAGCAATCAAGGCTTGGCTGGAGGAGGCGCTCCGCGCGCGTGGTCCTCCGGCTCCCTCAAAGCCTTCGGCCTCGGCCCGTTCGCCAGACCCGAAGGTGTAGCTCCTTCGAAGTCTATTGCTGTCTTCGCCTGTAATAGCTTAGGGAACTTAATCATATATTAATAAAGAGTACTTTTTGGGGCTCACTCAGGGTGTCCGCGGTTGCGACTGCGACGTCGAAGTGCTTGACTTTGACGACGCCCTTCGACATCGATGGGCTATCTTCGAGGCTCTGAGAGCGAACCGACCTGCGCACTTCGTTCTTCCCCGTAGTAGTGACGGGCGCGCGGATCCTGACGTCCTTCGAGGGGTTCTGAACCATGTCAAGGAGGAAGAAAGAGGGCCCCGTTCCCTGTCCTCGTCTCCCGAACCGGTTGACTGGTCTGATACAGAGGTCGGCTTAGATGAAGCGCCCCCCGGGGGGGCGATCTGCGGAGCTGGGCCCAACTTCAAGAAGACCAGAGGGCCTTTCGCGCCCAGAAGAAGGAGGAGGAGCGAAGGAAGAGGAAGGAAAGGTCCATGCGAACTGCGCCCAGGCCTTCGACCGAAGCGCGCTCTGGCTCGGGTGACCCCTCCGACCGAGGGGGCCTTCGGTTCTTGCTTGGCTTGGATGAGAACTTCTCTTGACTCTTCTTTTCTGTCTTTGATTTGTAATAAACATCGTACGCCCTCCGTGCTTCCGATATGTGCGGTTGAAGTCTTGCGCCTTGCTCCTTCCCTTCCCACTTAGCGGGTAGTCGGTTTGCCGGCTGGGCGCTAACCAGCTAGGAGGAAGGCACGTTGAATGTATCCCACGTATAGGGGCGGCACACTTCGGACGGGATTTAGGAATCTGAGTGCGAGGAGTGTTGAGCCGGAGCCCGGGACCCACTAGCGAGGGTGCGTCGAGCCGGAGCTCGGAACCCGATAGCGAGGGTACATCGAGCCGGAGCTCGGAACCCGGTAGCAGGGGTGCGTCTAGCCGGAGCTCGGAACCCGATAATGAGGGGTGCGTCGAGTTGGAGCTCGGAACCCGATAGCGAGGGTGCGTCGAGCCGGAGCTCGGAACCCGGTAGCGAGGGTGCATCGAGCCGGAGCTCGGAACCCGATAGCGAGGGTGCGTCGAGCCAGAGCTCGGAACCCGGTAGCGGGGGTGCGTCGAGTCAGAGCTCGGAACCCGATTGCGAGGGTGCGTCGAGCCGGAGCTCGGAACCCGGTAGCGAGGGTGCGTCGAGCCGGAGCTTGGAACCCGGTAGCGGGGGTGCGTCGAGCCGGAGCTCGGAACCCGGTAGCGGGGGTGCGTCGAGTCGGAGCTCGGAACCCGATTGCTTTGGTGAATCGAAATTCTTAGAGTCGTTGCGCGTTTCGTGCTGGGCGAAAATACTTGTCTGGTGATTTTATTACACAATTAGGATACAAAAGCAAGTGCCATCGGCCGTTAGTGGAATACAGTGACGACTCTACGGAAAGTAGCGCTTCAGGTGCTCCGCGTGCCAAGTATGCTTCAGCTCTTCGCCTTCTAGGGTGGCGAGCCGGTAGGATCCCGGACGCCAGACCTTGTGATAATGTACGGTCCTTCCCATTTGTTGCCCAGCTTGGTGGGAGCAACCACCACGCGAAGGACGAGGTGTCCCGGTTGGAACTCATTGCGCTTAACCTTGGGATCGTACCAAGCTTTGGTCTCCTTCTGATACTGGGATAGGTTGGCGACGGCTCGGAGCCGCGTCTCTTCGGCCAGGTCGAGGGAGATGGTGCGCTCGTCATCGTCCCCGGGTGTTGTGACGCGCAGTGAACCGGCTCGTAGCTCCGTTGGGGTCATTGCTTCGTCGCCGAACAAGAGGCGGAATGGAGTGAAGCCGGTGGCCCGGGAAGTGGTTGTCCGGATGGACCACAAGATCTTCGGCAGCTCGTCGGGCCATAACCCTTTGGCTAAGCCGACGATGCGTTTATTGAGGCCTGAAAGGATGTGCCCATTAGCCCGCTCCACGGCTCCGTTAGACTGGGGATGCTGCACGGCGGCGAAGCAGAGCTGGACTCCCAATTCGTCGCAGAATGCCCGGAAGGGTCCGGCATCGAATTGCGTTCCGTTGTCCAATGTGAGCTGCTTGGGTACTCCGAAACGGCACACGATGTTATGCCAGAAGAATTTCTGGACGCTTCGGGATGTGATGGAGGTCAATGGCTCCGCTTCGACCCACTTGGAGAAATATTCGATGGCGACAACGGCAAAGCGCAGGTTTCCTTTCGCTCTGGGGAGTGGCCCGATGAGGTCCATGCCCCAGCGGGCCAGAGGCCATACAGGGGGGATGGGTAGCAGGCTTGCTGGAGGTCGGTGACTGCGCCGCCCCATCCACTGACAACCCTGGCAGGTGCGGACGAGTTCTTCGGCGTCGGCTACGACAGTGGGCCAGTATACGCCTTGTCAGAGAGCCTTGCCGGCGAGGGCCCGCGGTGCCAGGTGGCTCCCGCACAGCCCCCCGTGGATTTCTCGGAGCATGGCAACTCCGTCCGAGTGTGAGATGCAGCGGAGTAGCGGGGAGCATACTTCGGACTTGTATAGAATGCCATTGATAACCTCGAATGACCTCGCACGGAGCTGCAGGCGAGCTTGGTCTGGGCTGGGATGGTCGTCTTCGCTACCCGCGAGCGTGCGCAGGATGGGCTCCCGCCAATCGGCATCAGCCGTACACAGGACTGGAGCTGGCCGTGGTGGCGGTGGGGGCTCGTCCGAGGAGGTGGATGTGGACGCCTCGCTGCGAGGGGGCGCCGAAGGTTGAGTGAGCTCCTCGAAAAAATCCCCCGGCGGCAAGGCTTGAGCTCCTGCCCCGGCTTTGGCGAGGGCGTCCGCTTGGCCGTTTTCGCCTCGCGGAATGTTTTGGACGGATATACCCTTGAAGGCTGCTTCGAACTTGCGGATGGAGTCGAGGTAGGAGGCGAGGTCGGGGTGTTTAGACCGGAAACTCTTGTCGATGTGCCCGGCGACCATATGGGAATCGGTCTTGACGACCACACGCGCGGCTCCCAGCGCGTGCGCCTTGCGGAGTCCCAAGAGGACTCCTTCGTACTCGGCGATATTGTTTGTGGCATTGAAGTTTAGCCGAGCAGAATACAGGGCTTGCTGGCCGGACGGGGAGACAATGACTGCTCCGGCCCCAGCCCCCGAGGCCTGGTAAGCACCGTCCGAAAAGACGGTCCAAACCCCTTCGCTTGCTTCGGTGCCTGCGGGTTCGCGGGCCATCGTCCACTCCGCGACGAAGTCGGCGAGGATTTGGGACTTGATGGTTGTCCGAGCGACGAAAGAGATCCCGAACGGGGCCAATTCCACCGCCCACTTTCCGATGCGGCCGGTGGCGTCCTTGTTCCGGAACATGTCGCCTAATGGGTAGGCAGTCGGGATGACGACATCGTGGGCCAGGAAGTAGTGCCGGAGCTTCCGGGAGGCCATGACGAGGGTGTAGGCCACCTTTTCGAGCTCGGAGTACCTAGCCTTGGCTCCGGCGAGGGCTTCGGAAACGAAGTAGACAGGGCGCTGGACCAGCTTCCCGCCGAGCTCTTCCTCTTGAACTAAAGCCGCACTCGCTGTAGTGCCAGAGGCGGTGAGGTAGACCAATAAAGGGCTGTCGGCTTGGGGTGTGGCGAGGGCCACGAGGCCGGAGAGATATTCCTTGATTTGTCGGAAGCAGTCCTGACACTCGGGGGTCCACTCGAAATGCTTAGAACTTCGGAGCGCCTTGAAGATGGGCAAACTGCGCTCTGCTGATTTTGCCAGGAAGCGCCCGAGGGCCGCCAACCGCCCGGCCAGCTTTTGCGCTTGCTTCAGGTTCTGAGGGGGGGCCATGTTCTGCAGCGCCTGAACTTGTGTTGGACTGGCTTCGATGCCCCGACTGGAAACGAGGAACCCAAGCAGCTTCCCTACGCGTGCTCCGAAGACACATTTGTCCGGATTGAGCCGGATTCCACATCGCCGGAGGCTGTCGAAGGTCTCGGCTATGTCTGATCCGTCGTGGCTCTTGGTGGCGCTTTTGATGACGATATCGTCCATGTATGCTTCCACATTGCGTCCTAACTGATGGCCCAGGGCTTTGGAGATTAGCCTGGAGAAGGTTGCCTCGGCATTGCGAAGGCCGAAGGGCATCCGGAGGTAGCAGAATACTCCGGCTGGAGTGACAAAACTTGTTTTCACCTGGTCCTCGGGCCTTAGCCAGATCTGGTGGTATCCTGAATAAGGGTCGAGGAAACTGAGGAGCTCTGCTCCGGTTGTGGAGTCAACTAGTTGGTCAATGCGGGGTAGGGGGTAGGGGTCACGGGGGCAAGCTTTATTCAGAGAAGTAAAGTCGATACACATGCGCCATTTGCCAGATGTTTTCTTCTGGACAAACACTGGGTTAGACAACCAGTCGGTATGACTCACTTCCCGGATGACCCCTGCTCGAAGCAGCTTCTCCGTCTCAGCCTTGGCGAGCTCAGCCCACTCGGTGGAAAGCCTCTGGAGCCCCTGGCGAACCGGCCGTGCCTTCGGGTCGACGGCCAGCGAGTGCTCGATGATCGAGCGGTCGACGCCGGTAATGTCCTCGTCGGACCATGCGAAGATGTCGAGGTTGCCGCGGATGATGGCTTCGAGCTGCGCCGACACCTCCGGTTCCAGGCCCCCTCCAAACTTGATCGGGTAATCCTTCCCCCCTTGGGTCAAGGTCTTGGTGATGATTTCCCCCTCCGGGAGGGGCTTGGCGGGGCGGCCCTTCTGCCCGGGGTCCTCGCTTCCTACGAGGCTGGCTCCTTCGGCGCCCTCGCGGACACTGTGAATTTGTCGTGGCTCCAATGGTGCTGAATGGCCGTACTCGACCGGGCGGGCCGCGGCCTGGTCACCCAGGATTGACAGCACCCCCCAGGAGTCGGCATCTTGAGGCAGAGGTAGTTGTGGTGAGCGACGGCTCCAAAGCAATTGAGGATCCCCCTCCCGAAGATAGCGTTGTAGGCGTACGGGGCGTCAACTACGTCGAACAGAATTTCTTCGCGGCGCTGCAGGGGGGAGTCACCGAAGGTCACCTCCAACAGGACCTGGCCCAAGGCATCCAGCGGGGGGCCTGCGAAGCCTTAGAGCGGGCGCGAAGCTGGCAGTAGGTGCTTGCGCGACAGGCATAGCTGATCGAAGGCCTGCATGAAGATGATGTCAGCGGAACTCCCCCCGTCGACCAGTATACGACGCACCTCAGCTCCGGCGATGTCTGCTGAAATGATGAGGGGGTCGGCGTGCGGGAATTTGACTCCGAATGCGTCTTCGGCGGTGAAGGTGATGGGGACATGAGACCACTCCGGGAGGGTCGAGGGGCCGGACGTGCCGATATGCCCGACCTCTCGAACGTAGTCTCGGCGCTGCCGCTTGGAAAGAGCCCCCATGGCTCCCCCTCTGGATATGGGGAGGACCACTCGCTTCCCTCGGTCTGGGGTGCTTTCGAGCTTGGGGGCCAGGGCTCCGCCGTACTCCGAGACCGGGATCGAGGCCTTCGGCTCCTCGCGGCGCCCAACTACCTGGACCGCTTCGGGGCGAGGGGTAGCGACCCCCCTGTCGGTGGAGCCACGGCCAGCGTTGCGCTCGAGGTAGTCGCTGCGGAGGGCGAGTATGGTCCGACAGGAGTCGGTGTCGTGGCTCCGGTTCTCGTCGTGGACGCTGCAGTAAAAGGCTTCCCTGGAAAGCGCTCGGGGTGGATGCTTGGCTCCGGCTGGGCGGCTTTCGCCGGGCGTGTGCAGGTGCTTGGCGGGGGCTTGGGGGGTAATACTGATGACTTCCCCCCGAAGGTGCTTTCGGCCCCGCCGAGAGTCTCGATGGACGGGATCCTGCCGACCAGGCTCCTGGCGGCGGAAGTCGGAAGCATGGCGCGCGCCCCGGTGAGGATCCGGGGGGCCTTCATATGCCCTGGCGCTCGGGGCCCGGACGGGGGCTACCATCGCTTGCCGGCGCATCTGGCCCTCTTCGGACCGGGCGTACTCTTCGAAGTACGTCATGAGTTGTGCCACTGAAGAGATAGGCTTTTGGTGGAGCTTATCAAGGAGACCTAGGTGGGTGACGCCTTCTCGGGCCGCGTCGATGACGGAGGAAGCCGAAAGCCCCTTGATCTGGGCCTTGGTGTGCGCAAAGCGCTGAGAGTACTGCCGCAAAGTTTCCCCGGGCTGTTGCTTCACTTGGAAGAGGCTCCCGGTGGACATGGGGGCCACGAAGGTCCCTTGGAAGTTGTTGACGAACTTCTTCCTCAGCTGCTCCCACGAATGAATGGTTCCGGGTCGGAGCGACCAGAACCACCGGAGGGCGATCCCTTCGAGTGCCAGGGGGAAGCATTTAGCCATGGTGTCCCGGCTTCCTCCGGACGCCTCTATGGCCAGGGCGTAGGAGCGGGAGAACTCCCCAGGGTCGGAGTCTCCGGAGTACTTGGGGAGCTTGGCGGCGCGAAACTTCGAGCCGAAGCGCACCCTCTGAAGGTCCGGGTGCAAGGGGGACTCCTCGTCGTACGACGGGTTCTCTTCGTCTTCTGGATCTTCATCGTCGCTTAGCGCCACGGCCATACCTTTCGCGGCGCGGAGGGGCTCTGGAGGGCGGAGCGACGCCTCCTGGCGCCACAAGGCCAGTTCTGCCTTCAGCCGGGCGTTCTCAGCGGCCAGGGCGTCGGCTTGACTCCCGCTTCCTCCTGAAGCGGTGTCGGGGTCCCGTGAGCGGGCGTAGTCAGTCCGAAGGGACACCACCGGGGGTCCGGTTGGAGCGTGCTGCTCCGGCGGTACCTCCGGCACCCCCGCCAGGTTGACGGAGGTTGGCTCAGGTATGCCGGTAGGGCGTCCGGCCTCGGGCGTCCCTTCCGGCATCTGGGTTGGCTCCAGGGAGGGCGCCCCGACCGGCGTATCGGCAAGGACCGAAGGGCCGGGGTCGGGGATCGCGGCGGGCTCGACCCCGGCGGTGCGGGCTGACCGGTGCGGGGGAACCGTGATTGCTCCCTTTCGACTTGACATGCTTTGGTGAGTGGGTGTAGAGGACGATAGCTTCTTGGACTAAGGTCCCCACGGACGGCGCCAACTGTTGGAACGATGGATCAGACCAGCAGGTTTTCTCGGTGGAAATGAGGATAGTGTATTCAATGCTCCTTGAGCCTGTGTCTTACAATTGCAGCTGAGGGGTATTTATAAGGCGCCCCGTCCAGAGGACCAAACGCCTCTGGACCGCCAACGGCTACATGGCCCCACACCGGTTGGTAGTACAGACAAAATAGACGATACATAGTACAGACAAGAAGATTCGGCTCTGACAGCGTATCAGCCGTGTCGGACGCTGCCCGCGCCGCCCGACACGGCTCAGAGGATCGCGATCCTGTCTCTCTGTACATTTGTCCAGTCCTTTTCCCGCGAGTACTCCCCTTGGGTTCGCTACTGCGGGCCGGAGGGCGGCCTCCGGCATCCTTCCGCTGGAGAACGGCCTCCGGCATCTCCCTGCCGGAGGGTGGCCTCCGACATCTTGCTCCCGGAGGATGGCCTCCGATGTCCCTCCGCCAGAGGGCGGCCCCCGGCGTCCTTCTGCCGGAGGGTGGCCTCCGACCTCTCGTTCCCGGAGGATGGCCTTCCGCTGGAGAACGGCCTCCGGCATCTCCCTGCCGGAGGGTGGCCTCCGGCATCTTGCTCCCGGAGGATGGCCTCCGGTGTCCTTCCGCCGGAGGGCAGCCTCGGGCGTCCTGGTCCCGGAGGGTAACCTCCGGCGCTGGGCTTCGGACCCACTGGCTGTGGGGCCCTCTTCGGCTTCCGGGATTATCTCCCCCCAACAGTATCGATTTCACCTCCTTGAATAAAGCATGCCCTCGTGACCCCTACCCCATGCCTCGCATTGACCAGCTAGTCGACTCCACAACTAGTTTGGAGCTCCTCGGTTTTCTTGATGCATATTCTAGATACCATCAAATATGGTTGAAGCACGAAGACCAGGCTAAGACTAGATTTATCACCCCCTCCGGAGTGTTCTGCTATGTAAGAATGCCCTTCGGCCTGAGAAACACCAGGACCACATTTTCTAGGCTCATTGCGAAGGCCCTAGGCCATCAGATAGGTCGTAACATTGAAGCATACATGGACAATATTGTAATCAAAAGTGCACATAAGCACCAGCATAGCCTAGACATAGCAGAAACATTCGATAGCCTCTGAGCCTGCGGGATCCGCTTGAACCCCGACAAATGTGTCTTCGGGGCCCGAGCCAGTAAGTTACTAGGATACCTGGTCTCGAACTAGGGCATTGAAGTCAGCCCAACCCAGATCAGCGCACTGCAAAACATGGCCCCTCCATAGAATCTGAAGCAGGCCTAGAAATTGGTTGGGCGTCTCGCCGCGCTCAGTCGCTTCCTCGCCAGGTCCACCGAGCGAAGCCTGCCAATCTTCAAGGCATTAAGAGGGTCAAAGGACTTATCTTGGACCCCTGAATGCCAAAAATGCTTCGACGAAATCAAGGAATACCTCACCAATATGGATACTCTTACCACCCCTCGCAGCGGAGAGACCCTCTTCATCTACCTCGCTACTACAGGCTTTGCAACAAGCACCGTATTAATTCGAGAAGAAGAAATCAACGGGAAGCTAATCCAACGACCAATATACTTTGTTTACGAAGCCATTTCAGGAGCCAATACAAGGTACACCGAGCTCGAGAAGGTGGCCTACGCCCTCATAATGGCTTCCCGGAAGCTGTGTCACTACTTCCTGGCCCACGGTATGATCATCCCCACTTCGTATCCCCTCAGGGGCATGTTCGGGAACAGGGATGCTACCGGAAGGATAGGAAAGTGGGCGGTGGAGCTCGCCCCTTTTGATATCACATTCATCGCCAGGACCGCCATTAAGTCACAAGTCCTCCCCGACTTCGTCATGGAATGGACTCCGTCAGCAAGCTGGACTCTCAAAGAAGCAAGCGAAGGGGTATGGACGGTCTTCTCTAACGGAGCCCACCAGGCCTCTAGAGCAGGTGCCGGAGCGGTCATCATCTCACCTTTAGGGAAAAAAGCATTGTACTTTGTAATGCTAAATTTTAAAGCCACAAACAATATAGCTGAATACGAGGGTATGTTGTTAGGCCTTCGAAAAGCACACACACTAGGTGTTGCTCGGGTGGTTGTAAAAACAGATTCCTAGGTTGTAGCAGGGCTTGTAGATAAGAGTTTTTAGGTCCGGCACCCGGACCTCACTGCTTACCTAGAAGCAATCTGCAAGATCAAAGCAACATTCAAAGGGATCTCTGTCCGAAGCATCCCGAGGGGCGACAACCAGCAAGCGGATGCCCTCGCCAAAGCAGCAGCCAAAGGTCAAGATGTACCCTAGGGGCTTTTTTTGAAGAGCTAGCTAGACCCTCGATGTCGTCCCAGGAAGCCACCTCGGTGCCATCCTCAGAGCCCGCACCAGTCCTATGCACTACCACCAAAGACTAGCGAGATCAGATCCTAAAGTTGCTACGAGGCAATGATGAGCTCCCCTCAGGCCCCAAGCTCTCAAGACTCTAGCACAGGGTGCGGTGCTACCATGTCATCAATGGAGCATTATACAAGTCTAGCGTGTGCTCACCATTACTTCAGTGTATCTCCCACCCCGAAGGGAAACAAGTGTTGTGGGACATCCACGAAGGTCTATGTGGCAGCCATCTGCCGCCCCGGGCCTTAGCCGGAAAGACTCTTCGCCAAGGCTTATACTGGCCCATTATCATGACCGATGTCGAAGCCTTGATACGCACCTGCCAAGGGTGCAAGTGGATGAGGCGGCGAAGCCACCAACCCCCCACCCTGCTCTAGGTCATCACCCCAGTATGGCCCCTATCCTGATAGGGGATGGATCTCATAGGTCCGTTCCCAAGAGCTAAGGGCAACTTCAGGTTCGATGTGGTCGCCGTTCAATACTTCTCCAAATGGGTCGATGCAGAACCGCTAACCGCCATCACCTCGAAGAATGTTCAAAAGTTCTTTTGGAAAAACATCATCTGTCGGTTCGGAGTACCTAGGCAGCTCACGATCGACAACAGTACCTATTTTGATGCCGAAGCCTTCAAGACATTTTGTGAAGAGTTGGGAGTTCGGTTGTGCTTCGCCGCTGTCCGACACCCATAGTCCAACGGAGCCGTCGAGAGGGCCAACGGGAACATACTCTCCAGCCTCAACCGGTGAATCGTGGGCCTCACCAAGGGGCTGTGGATGGAAGAGCTGTCAAAGATTTTGTGGTCCATACGAACCACACAGTCCAGGGCAAGTGGGTTCACCCTATTCTGGTTGCTATTCGGAGACAAAGCAATGACCCTGACAGAACTCAAAGTGGGCTCTCTACGGGCAATAGAGCTCGAGGACGAGCAAGAGTGAAGCGTCTCCCTTGATCTCTCCGAAGGGGCGAGACTCCGAGCCGTCGCCAACATCGCCAAGTATCACGACCAGACGAAGGCATGGTATGACCCCAAGGTCAAGTTAAGTGAGCTAAAGCTAGGACACCTCGTTCTTCGAAGCGTACTTGCCCTAGGAAAACTTGGCAACAGATGAGAGGGGCCATTCATCATCCTCCACTATGGCCGGCCCGGTTCATTCAAGTTAGCTACTTTAGAGGGAGAAGAGCTAAAACATGCTTGGCATACGGAGCACGTGAAGCGGTACTACGCATGATTCCAATGTAATCATTTTGTACGATTTTATAATATAATCCATCCCCTCGCTTTTTGGCGATGCTTATCCGACACAACGCTTTACCGAAGTGGACGCACTACGGTACAAGGCTTGTCTCGGATTAGATCGAAGCATCCTAACCAAGGATTTCGAGCCCTAGCTCGAAGCATCCCAACTAGGGATTCCAAGCCCCGGCTCGAAACATCCCAACCAGGGATTCTGAGCCTCGGCTCAAAGCATCCCAACTAAGGATTCTGAGCCCTAGCTCAAAGCATCCCAACCAAGGATTTTGATCCCCGGCTCAAAGCATCCTAACCACGGATTCCAAGCCCATGCTTAAACCATCCCAACCAAGGATTTTGAGCCCCAGCTCGAAGCATCCCAACCAGGCTTCCGAGCCCCGGCTCGACGCACCCCAACCAAGGATTCTGAGCCATCGGCTCGAAGCATCCCAACCAAAGATTCTGAGCCATTGGCTCGAAGTACCCCAATAAGGATTCCAAGCCCCAACTCGAAGCATCCCAAATAAGGACCCCGAGCCACCGACTCAAAGCGTCCACACCTACGACTTCGAACCTTCAGTTCGAGGCATCCACGCTAAGATCCATCGACACCCAGAAGTCGAACCCCGCACCACCGAGAGAAAAAGTTGCGCGAAGCCGGCAAGCCGCCTACCCGCAAGGAGGGGGCAGAAGGGATAAGTTCGGAGCGACAAAATCTTTCAAATGGAAATAATAAGAGCCAAAACGAGATAAGTAATTTGATCTTATTAAATAAAATAAGTTTCAATTAAAACACGGATAAAGATGCGAGCGACACTCGAAGCCCTAAGAGAAATCAGTGTCTAAGCCGAGAAGGAACCAAAAACCCTTCTGGTCCTGCAGAGTGGCTCGATCTTGAGAACCCTCTCCAGCTAGCACCCTCAGAGCCCTAGGGGCTGCGAGAGCCATCCCTGTAGATCATTTCATCTTTGCCTTCTTCAAAGCCCTCTAGGATCTTTGATCTTCCTGAATCCATGCCTAAGATCAAAGAGGTTGGCCTGCAGGCTCTAACTCATCGGGATCCAACTCCATGTCAGACCAATCCATGGGCTCGGGCGACGACGATGACGCCCTCACCTCCCTCTCTTCTTCTTTTATAAAAGCGAGTACTTCATAAAAAAATTCGGGAATAACACGCCCTCGATCATCGTGAGGTATAGTAAAGTGAGCGCGTTCGCTAGTCCTAAGGGCTTCGAAAATAGCCCATTGATGACGAAGTGCCTCGGTTACATCGAGTACCTCAACGTCAAAGTCTGAGGCACTGACTGAACCCTGAACAATTTCCAAAAGAGATCTTTTTATTTATAAAGTCATAAACCTTTGTTTATAGGATTTACTTTATAGAAGGAAGCCCTAAGGAGACTACACCTTCGGGCTCGAAGGGGGAACGACAGAGGAAGGCTTCGAAGGGGGTTGCGTCCGCGGTAGGTTCGAGCGATGGTCTTCATCCGTCCAGGCCTTCACCGTGGCTGGGCCTTTGGCTTTCCAAGGCGCCTAGAAGATTTTCCAAGACTTCGCCACCGGCGAAGTTAGGGAGAGGAGATGGTCCCCCCCAAAGACGATCGGGGTTGTCACCATCGCCATCGGAATAGCACCCCGACAGCTTCAAAGTGATGAAGGATGCCAAGGACGACCACTCGCCCCGAGACCTCCCCATACCTGACCGCGGTGGTGTCCATCTTCCGAGTAGTGGCCTAGATAAGCTTCAGCCGACAACTCAGGGGCTCGCAAGCTATGTCGAAAGGTGCGCAGGATGTCCCGAAGCGCTCCAAGATGTCCCAGAGAGTCCCTACGACATCGGCTGCCACCTCCTTGCCTTTCGCCAATGACTCCTTCAACTCCCCGTTCGAAGCCAGGAGGTCTTTGATCGTCCAGTCTAGCTTGATTCTCTGGGCTTTGAGGGCCTCGGCTTCAGTCGCCCACACACAGAGCCCCTCGATCTCTGCCACTCGAACCTAGAGATCATCGGCTTCGGCTGCCCGAGTCCGAAGTTCCCTAATCTCGGCTACCTGAGCTCAGAGGATGGCAACTTTCTCTTACAATGCCTGAAGTCCTTCGACCTCGGCAGCCTGCTCGTAGAGCTTTGCCGCTTCAGTGACTAGGGCTTCCCGTTCGGCCCTAAGCTCCCTCGTCGCTCCCTCAGCCGCCTCGACGCACTCGTGGAGCCCCACGACTTCACGGTATCTAGTTCGGGGCCCACAAATGGAGCTAAAGGGGGACGCCCGCTCATGCATGGTCGGGCTCTCTCCCCGAAGGGACCTCGTAGCACGGAGAGGCCCCCTTCAAGCCCTCCTCGAATTCACCTCCTCATCAGACTCCAACACCTCGACTATCTCGACGGCGACCCCTTGCCTCGCCTTAATGCCCTCTTGAGGAAGTGGGGGCAGTGAAGAAGCATCCTTGTCCAAGGTACCTACGTATGGATGAGTGTATGTAAATAACGCAGGGAGAAAATAAGGACGACGAAGTCCAAGGAGGTGGGCCTAAATGAAGCCACTTACCGTCCCGATCTCCTTCTGGCAAGGAGTCCAAAGACCGTGCGACCACCGGCGACTGGGCGGTGTGGAAGAACTCCCCTAGCAAATTCGTCGGGGATACGCGCAGTGCGGCGGTCATCTCAGCCGCAGCGTTGGCACTCCCAATCACTTCCGCTAAGGGGTCAACCATCCCCCCGCAGGCCATGCTATCCTTCTTTGGGATTCCACGAGAGTTAGCCAAAGCCCCTTCAACCGCTCACCCGGAGACGTAGCAATCCGCGGGGTCACGGAGACCCTCGCGACTTCTCTTTCCACATCCGCTTCCGTTGGGAGCTTGGACGACACTTCACTAGCCATTGTGTCACTAGTCCCTCGCTCGGAGTCTCCTCTCCTAAGACGCCGAAGGAAGGGGAGGAGGTAGAGAGGTGCTTGGTCCTGCTCGTGATCTTCTTCGAAGGGCGCTTCGAAGGTTCGGTCAGGCCAATGTCCGCCTTCCTCTTCTTCGGAGCCAAGTCCGGAAGGTCCATGCGCAGGAGTTGCAGGGGCTTAATCCGTAGGGCACTCCATACGCGGTTGAATCACTCCCAGGACCCCATGAGCTCCATCCTCCGCTTCTTATCCACCGGAGTGGGGGCCCCGAAGATTTTTTTTGACCATACGAACCACCTACTCGGGAGTTTTAACCACGCGCAACCCTGCGGATCCAGAGGTATCCTTAGCACTATGTATAATCGCATAAAGTATGTGTCTATTCGTTGCAGGGGGAAGGAGTGAGATGTACCAAGCGAGCCGAAGGACGTCTCCAAAGGCGGCTCGTCCTTAGCGCTCTAGAGGGCGAGAGATCATGTCACCTTCAAAGGCGGGATCTGGAGGGAGACGAACTCCTCACCTAGGTCCTGCATGCTCATCCGTCGAGCTACTATCTAGAGAAGCTGGATTTGGGCGAAGACTGAGTCGGCATCATCTTCGACGTCCGCCTCCCTTCGGTACCAAATTTGGCGCAGGGGCCCCGTCAACTCAGAGTTCAGCCCCACCGCCACGTAGAACCAACGGTAGATCTATTCAGAGTACCACCTCTCATTGATAGCCTTCGCTGGGAAGAAGTCGGCGTACTCCTTCTGGAGTTGGAAATTGATGCTTCCGTATGTCAAGATCAAGTCGTCCTTCTTCTTGGGCTGGCAGGAAGCCTCGTGCATCTTCGCGAAGACCTTGACCCTCCCCTCGTAGCCTTCGGCCCTCATGGCACACTCGAAGATGGCTAGGCGGGCAATGGCATTCAAAGACAGCTGCGGTAGGTCTAGGTGGAAGGCATAGAGGACCCCTGCTAGGAGTTTCGAAGCAGGGAACCCGAGTCTAGCATTGAAGAAAGCCTCAAAGACGACGACCTCCCCCTCACGCTGTTCTGGGGTCAACTCTACCCCCGGTAGCCTGGCTTCTATGCCGGGATCAAGGCAGTCCCAGACTGCGCTTATCATCAGCCCCACCGTGCAAGATATCCTCTCTAGGACCAGCGTTTGCTCGGTGAACCTCTCCGAGGGGGGTCTGAGGTCTCTGGAACCTCGAGCTTTAGTGGAGCCTAGGGCCGCCGCCGCCGCGGCTGCCGCTTGCTGCTAGAGAAAGTGGGGGTCGACAGCGGGGGCGTCGCTCTTCTTCTTTGTCATCTTGTGCGGGCGCAGGACTACTGGAGAAGGAGGAGGCGTGCGGCTAGGAGCGAGGGCAGGGCGCGAGCTGGGAGCCACAAGAGAGGAGTGGGGAACATTTGAAGATCTGGAGTGCAGCCGGTGAGCGGCGGTTTATATAGAGGCCCGAGGCCACACGATGTGTTAACTATTGTGTCGGTTCACATTCCTCTAAGAGTGACACGTGGTCCATATCAGGACTGTCCAAAAGGTTATCGTAGGGATTCGAGTCCTGCGGCAGGAGTTCGTACGTCGTGACATCTCGCCCACCTGTTCTTGGCAGCCCAAATCCTTCACTATCCGGCATCCTGGGAGTATACTAGTAGTGAACTTGTTTCTCAAAGTCTTTTATTGCGGCATTATTTCTGGCGCACCCTCCCTTTCTCACTTGTAGGTTAGTCAAATAGGCGGATGCAAGGGGCTACTATTGGGGGAAATAATCTCGGCAATAGTTAGGACAAGATTAAAGATCGTCATGCAGTATCAGAACCTACGGTCACGTGGTTTGGACGATTAGGTGAGGAGCCGCGAAGCGGTCAACGGGGTTGCACCAAACAAAGCCCCGGAGCCAAAGGTAGGCTCCACATGGGCTCTAGCTCTCAGGTCCAGATCGAGGTCCAGCGCGGAGTCCGCCCAAGGCCGAAGGACTTCGACGGATGGTCTCCCGGCTGTCCGTCGAAGGGTTCGGAGCGAAGTCTCTTGGAAGCCGAGGACCCCCGGAAGACGATCCCGGAGATGGCTGCGATGGGGTCTAGAGTGGGGTCCCCTGGATTTCGGTCATGGCGGGGCACCAACCACTAAAGCAGAATCGCGACAACCGTGACGTTGAGTATTCCATGTAGAGCGTGACGAGCGGGTTGGTAGCTGTGACGCCCCGATTTATCAAATCGGAACATTATTGAATTTCCAAAGAAAAACAATAATAACAAGAGGTTCATCATGCGACAACGTACATACGGGCAATCATTCGTGGTACGCAGACCACATTATTACATATGTGTAAAAATAAAATAAACATCAAAAATAAATAGCATGACGAACGTCTTCTTCAAGATCTTTCTTCTTGACTGGGTCGCTACTCCAGACCATCTTCCTCATAGTAGGCAGCCTCTGAATTGTGTGTCCAACGGGTATGAGTACAAAAAGTACTCAACAAGCCACCGAGAATGCAATAATAATGCAGGATACTAACAAAGGAAAGATAATGGCTAAAAGTGCGGAAACGTACATTTTTCAGTTAAAGCATTTAGTGTAGTCAAGTTTAATCATGCGGAATATTAAACATGAACAACATCGTACCATCTAACTCGAGGAGTACGTTTTCCCTCCCCGCTCAACAGTCCTTACATGTCAAATCATCATGCACACTCATAAAAGTAAACTAACTGTGGGATGTCACGCAACCCGCCCTTGACCGTGGGCTCGGCTTTTTGAAAAGATTTAAGATTCTGATCAGAGGTGTACCACTGTACCCACAAAGCACGCACTCATCCCATACACCAAAGTGTAACAAGATGACCCATACCACGGGAACTCGTGCCAAAACCTCAGCATGAAATGCTCCAAGCGATAATCATCGCTCTATGTTTCGCCGGCGCGCCGAGCCGCATCCCGGCTAACGTCGCACCCCCTTTTGTTCCACGTCGGTATAGGCCACCCGCAGGTGCTGCTTGACCCATCTCCAAGTGGTGCCTCAGATTGGAACACTCCATACCTTAGTTAGGACTTACCCACTAGACTTGTGGTCAGTACGGAAATGTATTGCAACGGATCCCACAGACCAGTCCTTATAGTGCCCCGGGTGCTACCGACCAATGCTCTAGCTTGCACCCGGAACCCACCATGCATACACTTAACCATAACTCTATCACCAACAGAATTCCAGAGATGAGAATAACGGGGATCATATAGTAGATTCCAAATCACTACGACTCATTTTTAACCTATCGCAATTGTGTCGATACATCAGACACTATCTACTGGTACTAATTATAGGGTGACAAGGAGTTTAGGCTAGATAGCATGACTTGGGTTGCACATCAAGGTCGGAGATCTAAATAAATATAATGTAGGGCGTTCATTTGACTAATGCATGTATAACCTATGTGTTTTAGCGATAGTTTAACAAAAATGGGTTCAACATGCTCAAAAAGTTTAGTTTGGAGACTTGCCTTGTTCAGCGAAAGGCGACGGGGAACCTCCGGGTAATATTCCGGCTCCTCGGTGGTGTCATAGTCTTCTCGATATAAATAAATTAAACGTAACATTCAATTAAACAATCCAAAAATCACACAACAGGCATATAAGTTTTGATTGGTTTGAACCAAGGAAAATAAAGTTATTAAGTTTCTGAAATTGTTATAGGAATGTTTAAAAATGAATTCTTGGGTGAGTTAAGGATGTTCTATAAGGGATAAAATGTAAACTAATGTATTTTAAACTTCCAATTGCTTTAAAATAAAAAGTTCAGAATAAACCTAGTGTTTCTATTACACTAATATGAAGATAACTTTTCCTAAAGTTGAAAGAGAGAAATTTTGAGTTCATCCTAAAGTGCATTTGAATACTCTATTAAACAAACATAAAGTACTCAAAATAACCTACTGTTTTTATTGCATTAACATGTAGAGAATAAAATTATAAATTTTCTAGAATTGAAATGGTAAATTTTGGAGTTAAAATGAGCAAGTTATGAATTTTAGAAGTTTAAAGATATTTCTGAAATTTAATTTAAACCTAAAACAGTCGCTGGTCCACGGTGAGCCGAATCCACCATGAACCCGTGCACTGTGCGCGTGCGCCGGATCACAGATCACGTTGGATCGCGATCGGGCGGCCACGGGCGAGGTGGGGGTTTTAAGTGAAAATGGATGCACAGGATTAAGACGTACCCCTTCGCTGAGATCCAACGGATCCAATTAAATTGGTCATGCGGTACAACCTACAACTTCTGATCGCAATCGCACGGTCGCGATCGAATCCGACACGGCACATGTATTTTACCCACGCCGGTCGTCTTCTCCGGCGACGGCGAGTGGGCCAGGGCCACAGTGAGCGACGACGATGGATCCTAAGGGCTAAAATGGAAGAAGGGGACTACGGGGAACATGAGGGTACTGTTGGCGAGGCGAATGGTCGTCAAAGCATGGCTGGCGACGAGATGGGGTGGCGAAGACATTCGGGTCCTCACCGACAATGGGGTTCCGGCGGGGTTCGTCGACGATGGAGTGGTGGCCGAGGTCGGGGTGGCGCCTGCGGTCACAACGGTGCAGTCGTCAAGGACGGAGGGGGACTCCGGTGACGGCAAGCGGCAACTGGAGTGAGGGTGGCGGTGTGGCGCTAAAAGTTAAATTGGGGCGCTCTGGTTCGTTCTCGCAGTGAATTAACGTGGGGGTTGAGCGCAGCGGTGGTCAGGGGTTTAAATAGGGGTACCGACGGGAGCAGAGGGGGCGCAATCGGGGGAGACCGAGAGTAACGCCGGCGAGGGCTTTCCACGCATGCGAGTGACGACCAGGGCGATTACGCATGGAGTAATGGAGGGAAACGGTCGGCGCGTCGCGGGGGATTCAATGCCGGCGACGAAATAAAGTGAGGGGGGCCGGTGGGGGTGGATCCGAGGCGGGATCGGTGGCCGGCGGAGTTAGGGGGGAGTGCGAGGTGGACGACGGTCCTGATAGGCGGGGGCCACAGGTCAGCGGGTGCGGGGCGAGGGCGTGACAACGGGTCATAACCGACAGGTGGGGCCGAGGCGTCGGGCGCGCGCGCGCAGAAGGAGGGGGTCTCTGATGAGTTGGGCATGGTTGTCAGTACGGGGTGCGGGGAGGAGTGGGCTGGGCCAGCTGGTGGAGGGAGAAGAGGGGGAGGGGGCCAGCTGGTGCGGGGAGGATCCGAGGTGGGATCGGTGGCCGGCGGAGTTAGGGGGGAGTGCGAGGTGGATGATGGTCCTGATAGGCGGGGGCCACAGGTCAGCGAGCGCGGGGCGAGGGCGTGGCAACGGGTCATAACCGACAGGTGGGGCCGAGGCGTCGAGCGCGCGCGCAGAAGGAGGGGGTCTTTGATGAGTTGGGCATGGTTGTCAGTACGGGGTGCGGGGAGGAGTGGGCTGGGCCGGCTGGTGGAGGGAGAAGAGCGGGAGGGGGCCGTTACTATTTAAAATACTTTTCTGAATAAATTTAATTGCTGAAATTTGTTTAAAATATTTGGGTTGCTTCCAAGAATGATAAAAATTTGTAAAAATTCTCAAAACTATATCTTGGCCTTGGGATCATATACAAAATTTTCTAGTCCCTGGTTTGGACATTTCTTCTAGGTTCTAGTTCATTTGGGGCATAGAAGGGTATTAAAGGTATTTCAAAATAAATCATTTCCAGAAAATATAATAAATGGTATTTTTATTTCCTCTGAAAATTTGGGGGGTTACAGTAGCGGTCTCATCGTGGTTAGGTGTACGATGAGACCACACGTGCGTGTCATCACGCCTACCAAATGTAGTCCTGTGTGAGTGATGAGCAGAGTTTGTACCATCGTACCCCTACTAATTAGGAGTATGGAGTCTGTAATGACATATGTAAGACTGGGGGTACGAAGGTATTGGCTCAATCTCAATCTCAAGATCCAAGAATACAGCCTTCTGACAAATCTCTCAATCTAGTTTCCTCAAACCTATTAACGTAATCTTTTGCGCCAATAACTATCTTGCCTTTTCTTTCGTTAATGCCACTCACAATTGAGCCGTGCGCTCAGCGAGCACAAGCATACATTCATGCAGCAACAAAGGCAAGTAACGCATAGCAGGGGCTTAGGACTGCGGGGATAAGATAGTAATTTCCCGATATATTAATATAAAAAATGAATTAAAAGCTAATTAAAATGATATAATGGTAAAAGATCAATACGTTAATATTACGTGGTGAAAAAAATCTATGTTATAGAAAAAATCAAATCCTATTATTGGAGATGGTAAATAATCCATTTTCTCCTAAGGGCGAGGGGTGAAACGGTAAATGTGTAGGGGTGGAGCGTGGACGGGTGGTGGAAGAAATGCCGGAGTAGCCGGACACCGTTTGGCGGTGGCCGCCACGAGAAACTGACAGGTGGGTCCAGAGATGATATGCGGGCCCCGATCACCAGTGAAGCACATGGCGTTCGTGCACCGCGGAGGAATCCGAGCGGCTGCTTGTTGCCTGTTGGCTGCTGCGGGAGCGGGTGGGCCCCACGGCCATCGGCTGTCCAAACTCCGAAGACCAAAACACTGAAGCTGACGTTGCCCAAGGCATCGGCATCGCAACAGTCCCTATATTAGTCAATATTATATATATATATATATTATTGAAATTTTGTTATTTTATATATACTTCTGTTTCAATATTTATGTTTGTATATTTCACTGTTTTTATTTTTACATTAATCAATATTAGTTTTTTAAAATATCACAATTGCGCTCAGCTTAAAAAAGATGATTTAAGCTTGTTGATCATCTAACAGTCACTCTGGTCGAGGCCACGTGTGTATTCATCACTCATCTAATTCAACACAATTGAAATTGATTGGGAACAAAACAAGCTAGTTAGCTTTGTGAGTTGAGGGTCATTTGTAATTTAGAAAAAAACTAGCGTTCAAACTAACATCAGTAATATATATACAGAAATAAAAAATTGAAAAAGTGGCATATAGAGGAATAAGTAATTTTCAGTAACATATATGAAAACAGGTAAACTTTCGATATCATATAAGAAATTTTCTTGAGAATTATAGAACGGAGTTAGTTTTTTAATAGGTTTAACGGGGAAAAGTGTTTGTAAATATATCAGATTTTACTCAAACGGCTACTTTAACGTAAATCTTAACCTAGGACACTGTATGGCATAATCATTTTATTAATCTCTTTATACCTTTTTTGGGTATGTGATGCGGGTGAATATAAGAGAATTTTCTCCTTCTTGAGTAGGACTGTGTTTACCCATTTCCTATTTCCTACGGAAATTTTTTATGTTGACATCCGACTACTTGTCCGACGATAAATTGACAAGTTTCATCTGCTACAATTTTATAACATGATAATCTGATTTGTTTTTGTACTGCCACGATCTGTTTGATTTACTATTTTATTCTCTAGTAATCTCTTAGTCTCATAAATATTTTATATTTATTTAAGACAATTTAGTAGTATATAAGAATGCCCTATCTCTAATTTTTAGGTTGGTTGAGTGATATTACTTAATTATCTAGAACATATTAATCAAAGAGAACGAGCTAAAAATAATGTTTTGTGAGATATATTTTAAATGCTAAAAATAAAGTATTTTTTAAAGAACACGTAAGCAAGATTTATTTAAAAGTCATGTAACAAGAATCGTGATAGAACTGTAGTTTTTTTATTTTGCCCAGGAAATGCGACCTGGTTACAATCTAATTAACCACACTTGTATCGGTTTGGGCTGTCGTAAATAATTGTAGTTTAGACAGCTATGCATACGATAGATTATGATAAGGTTTGTATCTTTTAACGTGACGATCTTGTTTCCCGTGACTTATGCACTAGGACTTTTTGGTATAGCTTCAACTTTAAGATTTAGGTTGGATATAGAGTTTATGTAATATAATAAAATAATTTAGATATTTAATTTTAATATATTATAAAAACTAAATTACTCACCTAAATGCCGTTAATCCATCCACGGCTTTATCTTTGGGATTTTCTCGAACCAGATTACCACCAGCTTAAAAAATCTTGGAGAGCTATCCCAAACAAAACCTAACACTAACACAATATTTAACTCAGGATGGATTAGTTTAATAACAACGTTATCTCTGATGATGATGTTGCTACCGATTATGCTCTTGGTTCTTTCTGAAAATTCTTTGCAGTCCCTTTCTGAACCTCACATCGGAAGCTCTTCAGTCATCATCTCACTTGGTTTCTTCCCTCCGATGCTAATGCGTAATGAGAGTGAAATCAAATGGATCGACAAGATATGATGTAATTTTCAGAGATAACTAATACTAATCGGATTTCTTATCCACTTATATAAGGTACTTGACTTTATTGTACTTCGTTTATTCTGTTCTAGAAATTGTGAGTTGTTTAGCTGTGAGAAGCGTAACATTTATTTGACAAAGTTAAATAGAGAAGAAAAAAAAGTAAAAGGTGACTAGGAGTTATAAAATGATTTATATTTAAAAAGAGTTAGTAAAATTAAAACGACTTATTTAAGGTACTTATACAAGGAATCGAATGTACTAACAATCCAAGTTTTGAGTATATATATGAATTTGGTGATTATCTTAAGGCTGCAAGGAGGTTAATTTCGTTTCCATAGTGTAGTTCTGGAAGATAGCTAGAATGAATCGAATGATTGCCCAACAACATTATTGTTGCCAACCGTGGATGAGTACGTAATTAGCACCCACTGATAATTACGTCTCTTAATTGGAGCCTGACTTCTGAATCCGTACGGGCAACTAATTTGCTATCTTCTAAAATAGTAAAATTGTCTAATAAATAACTTTATTGTTCTTGCTATTTGGCCGCTTGATATTTTAAGTGGCTTTTTATTCTCCTCTCAAGACTTACTTCTTCAATCTTGCAAGTCATCAAGACTTACCATTCTCTTAGTATTTTATTTGTAACAAGTCTAATCGAAAAATATAGTTATTATTAGTTAAAATATATTGATAAAATATAAATGGATTAAAATAAAAATAGATAGCAAGCTATATTTAATAAATACATTGGAGTGGGGTGGATAGTAAAATAAGAATCTGACTTGACTTGCATAGGAATATTTGCTATTGTCCTGAATAGCAAATTAAAAATAGCAACTATAATAGAGATGCTCTAACCAAACTAGATCTCATCTAACCATGACCATCAACATCAGTAGTTCTTGACACTCTATGTTGTCACGTGATCATATGTTGTCCTAGAGAAAACCGATAATTTGCCACCGTTAAGTTTATGATTTGACTATTTGCCACCATAAATTTCGGTTTTGATAAAATAAGACTCTAAACTTTTGATTTTTTGCTATTCTACTAGTTTTAATGAATTTCTCATTTTTTTAGAAAAATATGAATCTACCCTACTCACTACATCCCTTCAGTTTTCATTTTTAGATCCGGCTGAAACGTTATACATGATCCTATTTGGTAGTGTCGTTACGTCGGAACAACAATAGCCTATGAGGGGTATCCACAACCTTTTTGGTGGTGCTTGTCTTCAGTGGCATCACTTCAATCCACTTGGTGAATTTGTCGATGGCCACAAAAAGATGATCATATCCTTGGGGAGCCTTTGGGAACGGTCCGACCATATCCAATCCCCAGCATGCGAATGGCCAAGAAGACAGAATGGTCTGGAGGGCTTGAGCAGGGAGGTGATGTTGATTAGCAAAGAATTGGCAACCTTTGTAGCTATGGACCAATAGACAAGCATCCAAGTTAGCAGTCAGCCAATAAAACCCGACTCTAAATGATTTGCCGACCAGTGTCCTAGCCCCAACAAGGTTTCCGCATGTCCCGAAGTGTATTTCTTCTAGTATCTTCAAGCCTTTAGCCCTATCGACATATTTTTAGAAACACTCTAGTCGACGTGATTCTCTTATATAATTCTGACCCTACCAAGACATATTGTTTTCTCCTTCGAGATAACTGAATTGCAACATCTTTGTCTCGGGGGATCTTGGAGGTGAGGATGAAGTCGATAAGTGGTCAGCGCCAGTCTTCCTCTTTGTTTGTAATGACAAGGACAATTGGAGTCGTCTTGCCTTCTGAGCATTGCAGTTCTTCGGCATTGATGGAAGGCTTTGGGAGCTGTTGAAGGAAAGTGCCATAAGGGACTAGCATTTGAGATGAACCAAGCTTTGCCAACGAGTCATCATCCAAGTTTCCAAGTTTCTGTCTCGAGGGACATGATGAAACTCAAGGCCGCTGAACTTTTCTTCTAGCTTGTAGACCTCTTGACAATAAGCATCCATCTTCTTGTTGGTGCAGGACCAATCCTTGTTCACCTAGAAGATTACTAGTTTGGAATCTTCGTATACCATCAGTTGCTTGATCCTGAGGGAGATGGCGATGCGAAGACCATTAAGGAGGGCTTCGTATTATGCTACATTGTTCGATGCAGAGAAGAGCAGTCAGAGAACATATTTTAAGCTTTCACCTTGAGGATACCTTAGGAGTATTCCGGCTACAGCTCCTTCAAGACCAAGGGACCTTTCAAAGTACATGGTCCAATAATCTTGGATGACACTTGTCGGCGGGAGCTAAGACTTGGTCCATTTGGCGATGAAGTCGGCGAGTGCTTGAGACTTGATGGCGGTGCGTGGCTTGAAGTCGATAGTGTATTCTCCAAGCTCAATGGCCCATTTAGTGATTCATCTGGTGGCATCCTGATTCTGAAGAATGTCACCAAGAGGAAACTCAGTAATCACTTCCACTGAGTGAGCTTAAAAATAATGCTTAAGCTTCTGAGTGGAGATAAGTACGACATACAAGAGCTTCTGCACATGGGGATATTAGATTTTCGAAGGCCCCAAGACCTCTGATATGAAATATACTAGTCATTGGGCCGGATAGGTGAGTCCTTTTTCGGGTCACTCAATGACCAAGGTGATGCTAACCATGTGAGTGGTGGAGGAGATGTAGAGAAGGAGTACTTCTCCACTTGTCGGTGTGACGAGAATCGACGGAGAGGTCAGGAATCTCTTGAGGTCAGAGAATGCCTGATCAGCTTTTGGTGTCTAGATGAAGTCTTCTTTCTTCACCAGTTTGAAGAAAGGCATTCTGCGCTCTCCTAGCTATGAAATAAACCAGCCGAGGGAGGTCATGCAACCCATCAAACATTGAACATGTTTGACGTTGTTAGGCCTTTCCATATTCAGTATCACCGAGATCTTCTCTGGGTTTGCCTCAATGTATCGACATTTGACAATGAATCTGAGCAATTTCCCAGTCGAGACTCCAAACACACATTTTTTTGGGTTGAGTCTCCATTGGAATTTACGGAGGTTGTTCACCATATCTTAGAGATCCGGAATGAGATCTTCAGGCTTCTTAGTTTTGACAACCACGTCGTCGAAATAGGCCTCAACATTATGGACAATTTGGTCAGCCAGGCAACACTGAATAGCTAGTTGGTATATGGCTCCCACATTCTTCAACCCAAAGGACATCGATGTGTAGTAGTAGGCGCCAAATGGGGTGATGAATGCCATCTTCTTTTCATCTTCCTCCTTCAAGCCGATCTGGTGGTAGCCTGAATAGCAATCTAGGAAGCATAGGAGGGCACTGCCATCTGTCAAGTTGACGACTTGATCGATATGCGACAGCGGGAAAGGCTCCTTTGGACACCGCTTATTGAGATGGGTGTAGTCAACACGAATTCTCCATTTCTCATTTTTCTTCCTTACAAGGACTAGATTGGCTAGGCAGTCCGTGTGCTACGCCTCTTTTATAAATCCTACTGCTAAGAGGCGGGTCACTTATTCTTTGATGGCCTTCTTGCGCTCTTACGCAAATCTTTGCATCTTCTGCTTGACTGGTTGGGCGACCAGGTTTACATGGAGTTCATGCTCAATCAACTCCCGGGGCACGCCTGGCATATCAAAGGGTTGCCAGGCGAATATGTTGGTGTTGGAGCAAATGAAGCTGACGAGCACGCTTTCCTATTTAGGATCAAGCGCTATCTTGGAGGGGTAGACGTCTGAGAGTGGAATACTTTTGTATTTGGCTAGAGAGGGCATCAAGGTTGTCGTAGAGGACGTCAGACGTAGAATTTCGAGTCCTTAAGTCAGCGTTGTCCTGGATTCCTAGAGTGTTTCTTCCATTCGGACAGATATATCCAGGGCTTCACTCAACGTGAGGCTGTCTTCCTCGTAGGCGTGTGATGTGGCAACATCTCCTTTCACGGAAAAATCTCCCCTCGGCCCTGGGATTTTTGAGGACCAAATATTCATAATGGGGAACAACCATGAATTTGTCGAGCAATGGCCTCCCAAGGATGGCATGGTATGTGGTCTCAAAGTCGGCAACGTAGAACTTGATGTACTCGGTCCTGTAGTTGTCCCGAGTGCCGAACGTCACCTGTACGGTGATCGTACCAAGGGGGATGGAGGCCTTCCCCGAGACAATCTCGTAAAAGGGGGTGTCTGTCTTTTGAAGCGTCGAGTGGTCGATGCCGAGTGCCGCCAACGTCCCCTTGAAAAGGATGTCGAGGCCACTTCCACCGTCGACTAGCACCCTTTTAAGATGAACCTTGAGGATGAATGGATCAACGACCAACGGGAATCATCCAGGCTTGGTGACGTTTGTCCATTGATCTTTCGGTCAAAGGTGATAGGTATTTCCGACCACCATAGGCATTCAGTCGCCCCTGCACTGGTGGTGTTGACGTGACGAGCCATCAAATTCTGCTGACGTCTGGATTCTAAGGATATGGTTCCTCCGAATATCATGGAGACTATTCTTGCGGGCTCTTGGAAATCATTCCCCACCAAGGGAGTGTCGCCTTTCCCCTTGTCATTGTCGGACTTCTTCTCCCTATCATCTCGACGATGTTTGTCGGGTTGGCAAGTCTCCCTCGTCTCTTTTAGAAGCTGGTTCTGCAACTGAAAGCAATGACGGGTGTGTTAGCACCAAGATTTGGCAAAACCTAGGCCTACTAAGGATACCGCACAATCAATAAAAGTAAAGGAAGTCCGATCAAAGGTTGTCAAAGAAGCCCATCCATTCTATTACAAATGGCCAGATAAGAGGAAGCCGAGAGAGATAAAAGAAGATAAAGATAAGATAGAATCGGTTACGATGGATGTTACTTGGATGGTAAGTCTCCGGACTATAAATATGTATCCACTTAGCTAGGTTTAGAGGACACACAATCAACCACAACAAAACTACTTCTCGGTGCATCGCCACCATTGGATTCTCAAGGTTAATCCCAACGGGGCTTGGCACTCGGAACCGGACTACATCATTTCGATCTATAGCGAAGAGGTGAGTTGCACCACCCCGATGATCGTATCGACTAGGTAAGTGTTCATCAAGGCTGCATAGTGTCGATCTCTTGAGGCATCGACTCGATGAGGAACCATGTTAAAGATCAAGGGCCTCATGGCTCTAGAAGTGATGAGTGATTGTCAACGTAAGTCAAAGAGAGAAAGAAGAGATGAAGATGGGTGACCGCACCAACGTGACCGTCGATGCCTCCCCGACCTCGGCCACCCCTCCACCGACGATGAATCCCACCGGAACGCCATCGCTGACGAGAACCCGAGGAGCTCCATCGCCCCTCTACGTCGCTGGTCACTGTCGCCACCACCGCCGATACCCTCGTGTTCCCCGTAGTTCCCTCTTTCTGTTTTTAGCCCTAGCTAGGTCGGGTAGCCCTCGCCATCACCGGAATCGCTCGCCGTCGCACCGCCGGAGTCGAGGAAGATGGGTACTTTACCCCTCCCGATGCATGCCCTGCTGGATTCAGTTTTGGCCGCACGATCTTGATCCGACGACGTAGATTAAAGCCGTTGCGACGTTTAATCCCACGCGTCCATCTGGTCAAAGGGGTACCGAGCACTGTGGACCGTTGATTGCCACTTAACGTCCCCGCCTCGCCCCCGCGTGTTGGATCTGGATCCAACGGTCCAGGGTGGGCCGGACCACGCGCACAGTGCGTGGGTTCACGGTGGATCCGGTTCACCGTAGACCCGAGACCGTTTTCAATTTAAATAAAATCCAGAAATTTATTTAAACTTTGGAAATTCATATCTTGCTCATTTAGCCTCCAAATTTAACCATTTCAATTCCAGAAAATTTATAATTTTATTCTCTACATGCCAGTGCAATAAAAACGGTATGTTTACTTTGAGTATTTCATGTTTATTTAATAAAATATTCAATTGCACTTTAGGATAAATTACAAATTTGTCCATTTCAACTTTAGATAAAATTTATCTTTTATTCTTTTCATACTAGTATAAATGAAACCCTAGGTTCATTCTAAAATTTCTATCTTAAGTGGTTATAAATTTAAAATACGTTAGTTTACATTATTATTCCTTTTTAGAAAGGCCATTATCTGATTAAAGTTCATTTTAAAATGTTCTTAAGATAAATTTCAGAAAGTTAATGACTTTATTTTTCTTAATTTAAACCCAATCAAAACCAATATGCTTGTTGTGTGATTTTGGAATGTTTATTGAATGTTATGTTTATTACTTTTGTCGAAAAGACTACGCCGCCGCCGAGGAGCCGGAGTACTTCCCGGAAGTCCCTCCCTCGCCTTTCGCTGAACAAGGCTAGTCACCAAACTAATCTTTTGAGCATATTGAACCCATATTTTACTAAACTATCGCTAAACACATAGGATATACATGCATTAGTCAAATGAAAGCCTTACAATATATTTATTTAGATCCCCCGACCTTGATGTGCAACCCAAGTCATGCCATCTAGCCTAAACTCCTTGTCACCATATTATTAGTACTATTATCTAATGTCCAATGTATCGACACGATTGCTATAGGATTAAAAATGAGTCGTAGCGATTGGAATCTACTATATGATCCCCGTTTATTCTTATCCCTAGAAATCTGTTGGTGATGGAGTGATGGTTAAGTATATGCATGGTGGGTTCTGGGTGCAAGCTAGGGCATTGGTCGGTAGCACCCGTGGCACTATAAGGACCGGTCGGCGGGATCCGTTGCAATACACTTCCATACTAACCACAAGTCTAGTGGGTAAGTCCTAACTAAGGTATGGAGTGTTCCAAACCGAGGCCACCACTTGGAGATGGGTCAAGCAGCACCTGCGGGTGGCTTGTACCGACGTGGCGCAAAAGGGGGTGCGACGTTAGCCGGGATGTGGCCCGGCGCGCCGACGAAACCTAGAGCGGGTGGTTATCGCTTGGAGCATTTCATGCTGAGGTTTTGGCACAAGTTCCCGTGGTATGGGTCATCTCGTTACACTTTGGTGTTTGGGATGAGTGCGTGCCTTGTGGGTAAAGTAGTACACCTCTGATCAGAGTCATAAATCTTTTCAAAAAGCCGAGCCCACGATCAAGGGTGGGTTGCATGACATCCCACAATTAGTTTACTTTTAATAAATGTGCATGATGATTTGACATGTAAGGACTGTTGTGCGAGGAGGGAAAACGTACTCCTCGAGTTAGATGGTAGTATGATGTTCATGTTTAATATTCCGCATGATTAAATTTGACTACACTAAATGCAATTACTGAAAAATGTACTTTTCCGCACTTTGAGCCATTACTCTTCCTTTGTTATTAGCTTGCATTACTATTGCATTTGCGGTGGCTTGTTGAGTACTTTTTGTACTCATACCCATTGGACACACAATTCAGAGGATGCCTACTATGAGGATGGTCTGGAGTAGCGACCTAGTCAAGAAGAAGGATCCTGAAGAGGGCGTTCGTCATGCAGTTTATTTTATTGTTTATTTTAATTTTACTCTTATGTAATAATGTGGTCTGCGTACCACGGATGATTGCTCGTATATACGTGTCGCATGATGGACCTCTTGTATTATTATTTTTCTTTGGAAATTCAATAATGTTCTGATTTGATAAATTGGGGCGTCACAAGATGGTATCAGAGCCGACTTGACTGTAGGAAGCCAAACGGACCAGCCTAGCCCTTAGTTGGATAAAAACTATTTCACGAAAACCTACTTTATAACTTTGTTCCTCTCCTCACTTTTCTTCAACTTGTTGTTTTTGTAGATGCTGGTCTACCAAGTGCACAACTTCTGTCGCCACTTCGAGGGCTTCATCAGGGAGCTCCGAATGATGGTCACCTTCCTTGGGTTCCTCTTTGAGCCCGAGTTCCATGGAGTTTACATGGAAGAGTTCGCAGGACCTTGCGACATCTCCCTCACCATCCATGGATTCAGCGAGCACCTACCGTTCTTCACGGCAGCACTTGGAGGCCTAACCTTCGATGTCGCGTGCCAACGCGTCGCCCTCCAAGCCCTCATGGACCTTAAGATGATCTACGATGATCGTCTTCAGAACACGTCCTTCCGGCTTGTGCCGAAGTGCACTCCTGGTACCCACCGCAGTATCTATATCGGAGTCCACTCCGATCGCGATCCGGTCATGGCCCGGCAGACGCGTCTTCTTCAGGCCATGGACGATCTCCATACCGAGGTCATGCTTGTCGGCGAGGAGCACCACGAGGCGGTTGAGTTCCTTCGCCAGGAGACAAAGAACTTGATCCAGCAAAATGGCGAGCTGTAGCGTAAGATAATACAGCTGCAGAAGGACATAGCGGAGATGGTCCGACTCGTCCCGAGGAGGAAGAATCCCATCCACGAGCCCGCTCCTCGCCCCAAGAGGATCCCACCACACCCTACGGCCGCCAGACCGTCCAGCTCCAGCGCTCCTGCCTCGCGCCCCGCCATCGTCTCCGACCCTATCACTGAGAATTTTCTCGAGCCCACCGTCCCTAAGGACCCTCGTGGTTCCGAGATATCGGAGACCGCCCCGGACGATGAGTAGGCGGTAGTTATCGTTGTTTGATTTTAATAATTTTGGTGATTGTGGTACCACTTGCAATGACTTGTGTTGTAGGTGGATTAAAATAAGAACATTGATGTAATGAACCTTTTTATACCACTTCTATATATATATGAGCCCTTCTGGGCTGTTTTGGCTAAATATCTGTTTCACAACCTTTCTCTTATGACTAAAAATCTTGTATGTTCAGAAGATGGCCGATAATCAGAACACCGGGTCCAACAATGGAGAAGGGGCAAGCAACGGTTTGCTCGGAAGTGTTGTGCCCAATTGGGGCGCAATGGGCCAACGTCAGACTGGGCCGCCATCCGCCAACCACCCTACCTTGGCGGAGATGATGGCTAATCAGAACCAGCTGATTACCGCCCTCCTCACCCAAATGCAGCCCCAACAAGCACAGTTGGACCGGCTGCACCAGCAGAATGTGGAGCCTATCCCACGTGCACCAGCCCCCGCACCCGCACCCCAACTCTCGGATTTTTTGCGCGTGCGACCCCCTATATTCTCCAGCACAACGAACCCCATGGAGGCTAGAGATTGGCTCTGAACCATTGGGAAGAAGTTGGACCTCCTCCCCTGCACTGACTGGGAGAGAGTGGTGTTCGCCACTCATCAGCTCCAGGGTCCCATCGTAGAATGGTGGGATAATTACCGTGAGTCCCAGCCGGAGGACCACGTGGTTACTTGGGCGGAGTTCACCATCACCTTCCGTGCCGCCCACGTCCCCGCCGAAGTCATCGCGGTCAAACAGCAGGAGTTCCGCGACCTACAACAAGGGAGCCGGACTGTCATGGAGTATCTCCATGAATTCAACCGTCTGGCCCGCTACGCGTCGGAAGAGGTGAGGATCGATGCCCTCCGCCAGGCCAAGTTCCTTCGGGGACTTAAGGATGAGCTGTCCATTCAGCTCATCGCCACCGACTACGCCGAATTTCAATGGTTGGTGAATAAAGCGCTCATCCTAGAGAATGAGCAAAACAAGTTGGACCTCAAGAAGAGGAAGATGATTGCGTTCAAGCATCATCAGGCGAACCCTCAGAGGCCCCGCTTCGTTCCTCCGCCACCGGCACCCGCCTACCATCCTTGGCCCGTCTATAGGCCGCCTCACGCCGCTAGTGGATCCAACGCCGGGCAACCCCGCCCCGCCCCACCAGCTCTGGCCGCTCAGCCGACGTGCACCACCAAGGCCCTGATCATGAGGGACCTCCAAGGAAAGCCGGTTGTATGCTTCAACTGCCGGAAGGAAGGGCACTACTCGCACTAGTGTCCTCGCCCCAAGCAGCCACAAGGCGCAACACCCAATCAGGCAGTTCGTGCCTGCGTCAACCACATCAGCGCGGAGGAAGCTTAGGAAGCTCCTGAAGTCGTACTCGATACGTTTACCATCAATTCCATACCAGCTATAATACTGTTTGACTCAGGGGCAACACACTCCTTCATCTCGTAGGACTTTGTGAAAACCAACGGCTTGGAAGTGCTCCCTCTACCAGCCCCCTTGATGATTGCCACCCCCGGCAAGAATACCTTAGCTAACCTATTCAGCCCTAAGGTGAGGATAGAGATCCAAGAAGTATTATTCTGGGCCGAGCCAGTCCTCATCGAGTGCACCAGACTCGACCTCATCCTAGGGATGGATTGGTTGATGAAGCACAAGGGAGTGATCAACTGCGCTAACAAATCCGTATCTATGACCAACCCTAAAGGCGAAGCCGTCACTTTTTGAATGACCAACCGCAAACCTCGTGAGGTGTCCCTTCACTCACTAGCCCTAGAGGAAGTGCCCATAGTCAAGGAATACATGGACGTCTTCCCAGAGGACCTGCCAGGAATGCCTCCCAAGCGGGACATCGAATTCAGAATCGAGCTTGTCCCCGGGACCATTCCAATCTCCAAGCGCCCATACCGGATAGCCGCAAATGAACTAGCCGAAGTCAGGAGAAACATCGAAGACCTGGAACAAAAAGGATATATCTGACCGAGTACCTCACCCTGGGGTGCACCGGTTATCTTCGCCATGAAGAAGAACAAGACTAAAAGGATGTGCGTGGACTATAGAACCCTGAACGACGTAACTATCAAGAACAAGTACCCACTGCCTCGGATCGACGACCTGTTCAATCAGCTGAAAGGATCCTCGATGTTTTCCAAGATCGACCTCAGGTCAGGGTATCACCAATTGAGGATTAGATAAGAAGACATCCCCAAGACCGCCTTCACCTCCCACTACGGACTCTACGAGTATACTGTGATGTCATTCGGACTCACGAATGCCCCGACCTTTTTCATGAACATGATGAACAATGTATTCATGGAGTTCTTGGATAAGTTCATCATGGTGTTTATCAACGATATCCTCGTCTACTCCAAGACCAAGGAAGAACATGAAACCCACCTCCGTCTGACCCTCGGAAAGCTAAGGGAGCAGCAATTGTACGCCAAATACAGCAAGTGCGAGTTTTGGTCGTCTGAGGTGAAGTTCCTCGGTCATGTCATAGCCGCCGGAGGAATAGCAGTGGACCCAACCACCATAGAAGCAGTGACCAATTGGCTACAACCCACAAACATGACCGAGATCCGGAGTTTTATCGGATTGGCCGGATACTACCGCTAGTTCATCGAGAACTTCTCAAAGATAGCCAAGCCCATGACCAGGTTGTTGCAGAAGGAGGTAAAATTTGAATGGACTTCAGATTGTGAAGAATGCTTCCAAACTCTTAAGAAGAAGCTCATGTCAGCCCCAATCCTGACTTTGCCAGACATTCGGAAGGACTTCCACATCTACTGTGATGCCTCTCGCTAAGGGTTAGGATGTGTCTTGATGCAAGATGGGAAGGTGATATCTTATGCCTCCCGTCAGCTAAGGCCGCATGAACTGAATTACCCGACCCACGACATGGAATTGGCAGCCGTGGTTCATGCCTTGAAGATATGGAGACATTACCTTGTGGGAAATCAGTGTGAGGTCTTCACCGACCACAAGAGCCTCAAGTACATATTCACCCAACCGGACCTAAACCTCAGACAAAGAAGGTGGTTGGAGTTGATCAAAGATTATGACTTAGGCATCCATTATCATCCAGGCAAAGCAAATGTGGTGGCATACGCTCTAAGTCGAAAGGGGTATTGTAACGCCACCATGGTGCAGAACCAGGCCCCTTTGTTATACAAGGAGATGGAACGGGTGAATCTAAGGATCACCACCAGAGCGTATCTCACCGCCCTAGAGACCAGACCTATCTTAATGGACCAGATCCAGGATACATAGAAGGAAGACCCAGACATCTTGGAGATCCAGCAGAACATGAGAAAAGGTAAAGCCCCCGGATTCTCCGAGGACGAGCACGGTACCGTCTGGTTTAGAAACCGGATATGCGTGCCTGACAAGCCAGAGTTAAAGGCCCTCATCCTACAAGAGGCCCATGAAACTCTATACTCCATACATCCCGGAAGTACAAAGATGTACCAAGACCTAAAGGAAAAATATTAGTGGGTCAATATGAAGAGGGAAATAGCTAAGTATGTGGCCAAGTGCGACATGTGTCGGTGAGTCAAGGCAGAGCACCAGAGACCTGCCGGACTGTTGCAACCCCTCAAGGTCCCCGAATGGAAGTGGGAAGAGATAGGAATGGACTTCATCACGGGACTGCCCAGGACCCAAGCCGGTCATGATTCTATCTGGGTGATCATCGACCGACTCACCAAAGTGGCCCACTTCATCCCCGTCAAGACAACTTACACCGTCGCAAAGCTGGCTGAGTTGTATATGACCCGGATTGTGTGCCTGCACGGAGTTCCAAAGAAGATTGTATCTGACCGTGGAAGTCAGTTTACCTCCAAATTTTGGAAGAACCTTCAAGAAGAGCTTGGCACTCGGCTAAACTTTAGAACCACCTATCATCCACAGACCGATGGTCAAACCGAAAGTGTCAACTAGGTATTGGAGGATATGCTTAGAGCTTGCGCTCTAGACTTTGGCAGAATGTGGGACAAGAACTTGCCTTATGCGGAGTTCTCCTACAACAACAACTATTAAGTTACCCTAGAAATGTCCCCGTTTGAAGCACTTTATGGGCGTAAGTGCAGAACGCCGTTACTCTGGGATCAGACCGGAGAATCGCAACTATTCGGGACAGATATATTGTGAGAAGCCGAAGAGAAAGTCAAGATCATCAGGGACAGATTGAAGATAGCCCAGTGCCAACAAAAGAGTTATGACGATAACCGACGGAGAGACCTAACCTTTGAGGAGGGCGATTATGTCTATCTCCGAGTCACTCCCCTCCGTGGCACTCAAAGGTTTAACATGAGAGGCAAGCTAGCACCCCGCTATGTCGGACCTTTTTAGATCCTCCGACGGCAAGGAGAAGTGGCATATCATCTAGAACTACCTCCATCCTTGGCAGGAGTCCATGATGTGTTCCACGTCTCTCAGCTGAAGAAGTGTCTCTGTGTGCCCACCGAGCAGGCCGACCTCCAACAGCTCAATGTCCAAGAAGACTTGACCTACATAGAGAAACCCGTAAAGATTCTGGAAACTAAGGAAAGAGTAACTAGGAGCCGTGTGGTTCGCTCCTGCAAGGTTCAGTGGGACAACCACCCCGTTGAAGAAGCCACATGGGAAAAAGAAGACGAGTTGAAAACCCAATACCCTGAGCTATTCGAGTAACGTTCCAATCTCGAGGACAAGATTCTTTGTAAGGGGGATAGGTTTGTAACACCCCAAATTTTTAGAGATATAAAAATACCATTTAATATATTTTTCTGGAAATAATTTATTTTGAAATACCTTTAATGCCCTTCTAAGCTTAATTGAACTAGAATCTAGATAAAATATCCAAACTAGGGGCTAGAAAATTTTGTATATGATCCCAGGGCCAAGATATATTTTTGAGAATTTTTAAAATTTTTTATCACCCTTAGAAGTAGCCCTAATATTTTAAACTAATTTCTGCAATTATTTTTATTTAGAAAACGATTGAAACAGTAACGGCCTCCCTCCCTCAATCTCCCTCAACTAGCCGGCCCAGCCCACTCCTCCCTGCGCCCGAGACTTACAAACGGGCCCCACCCGTTAGAGACCCTCTCCCCCTCCGCGCGCGCGCCCGACCGCCCGACCCCACCCGTCAGCCTCACCCGTTGTCGTGCCTGCGCCCGCTGCCTGGTTGCCCCCTCCTGTCGGATCCGTCTTCCCCGCAGGATCCGCCCCCAAATCCCCCTCGCCGACCGAAGCACTAATCCTGCCTCAGATCCGGCCCCGCCGGCCCCCTCCCTTTAATCCATCGTCGGCATTGAATTCCCCGCGCCCCGCCGACCGTTTCCCCCATTACTCCACCGCGTCATCGCCTCGGAACCGTCGTCCGCATGCATGGAAAGAGGCTCACCGGCGTTGAAGCGTGTTTACTCTCGCCCCCCCGATTATGCCCCCTCCGCCCTGCCGGTGACCCTATTTAAGCCCCTGGTGCCCCCGCGTCCACCCCTCGCTAGCCCTCGGAACGAACCCGACCAGAACGCCTGAGACGCTCATTTTAATGCCACACCGCCGTCCTCGATCCAGCCGCCACTCGCCGTCGCCGGAGTCCTCTTCCACCCTCAGCGACCACACCAACATGACCGTCGACGCCTCCCCGACCTCGGCCACCCCTCCACCGACGATGAACCCCGCCGGAACACCATCGCCGATGAGAACCCGAGGAGCTCCATCGCGCCTCTATGTTGTCGGTCGCTGTCAGCTTGCTGTCGCCACCACCGCTGGTACCCTCGTGTTCCCCGTAGTTCCCTCTTTCTTTTTTTAGCCCTAGCTAGGTCGGGTAGCCCTCGCCCTCACAGGAATCGCTTGCTGTCGCACCGCCGGAGTCGAGGAAGATGGGTACTTTACCCCTCCCGACGCGTGCCATGCCGGATTCGGTTCTGTCCGCAAGATCTTGATCCGACGGCGTAGATTAAAGCCCTTGCGACATTTAATCCTGCACGTCCATCTGGTAAAGGGGTACCGAGCACCGTGGACCGTTGATTGCCACTTAACATCCCCGCATCGCCCCTGCGCGTTGGATCTGGATCCAACGGTCTAGGATGGGCCAGACCATGCACACAGTGCACGGGTTCTCGGTGGATCCGGTTCACCGTGGACCCGAGACCGTTTTCAATTTAAATAAAATCCATAAATTAATTTAAACTTTGGAAATTCATATCTTGCTCATTTCAACTCCAAATTTAACCATATCAATTCCAGAAAATTTATAATTTTATTCTCTACATGCTAGTGTGATAAAAACAATATGTTTACTTTGAGTATTTCATGTTTATTTAATAAAATATTCAAGTGCACTTTAGGATAAATTACAAATTTGTCCATTTCAACTTTAGATAAAATTTATCTTTTATTCTTTTCATACTAGTATAAATGAAACCCTAGGTTCATTCTAAACTTTCTATCTTAAGTGGTTAGAAATTTAAAATACGTTAGTTTTCATTATTATTCCTTTTTAGAAAGGCCATTATCTCATTAAAGTTCATTTTAAAATGTTCTTAAGATAAATTTCAGTAAGTTAATGACTTTATTTTTCTTAATTTAAACCCAATCAAAACCAATATGCTTGTTGTGTGATTTTGGAATGTTTATTGAATGTTATGTTTATTACTTTTATCGAAAAGACTACGACGCCGCCGAGGAGCCAGAGTACTTCCCGGAAGTCCCTCCCTCGCCTTTTGCTGAACAAGGCAAGTCACCAAACCAATCTTTTGAGCATATTGAACCCATGTTTTACTAAACTATCGCTAAACACATAGGATATACATGCATTAGTCAAATGAAAGCCTTACGATATATTTATTTAGATCCCCCGACCTTGATGTGCAAACCAAGCCATGCTATCTAGCCTAAACTCCTTATCACCATATTATTAGTACTATTAGCTAGTGTCCAATGTATTGACACGATTGCTATAGGATTAAAAATGAGTCGTAGCGATTGGAATCTACTACATGATCCCCGTTTATTCTTATCCCTAGAAATTTGTTGGTGATGGAGTGATGGTTAAGTATATGCATGGTGGGTTCCGGGTGCAAGCTAGGGTATTGGTCGGTAGCACCCGGGGCACTATAAGGACCGGTCTGCGGGATCCATTGCAATAAACTTCCGTACTAACCACAAGTCTAGTGGGTAAGTCCTAACTAAGGTATGGAGTGTTCCAAACCGAGGCCACCACTTGGAGATGGGTCAAGAAGCACCTGCGAGTGGCTTGTACCAACGTGGCGCAAAAGGGGGTGCGACGTTAGCCGGGATGCGGCCCGGCGCGCCAGCGAAACCTAGAGCGGGTGGTTATCGCTTGGAGCATTTCATGCTGAGGTTTTGGCACGAGGTCCCATGGTATGGGTCATCTCGTTACACTTTGGTGTTTTGGATGAGTGCGTGCCTTGTGGGTACAGTGGTACACCTCTGATCAGAGTCATAAATCTTTTCGAAAAGCCGACCCCACGGTCAAGGGCGGGTTGCGTGACATCCCACAATTAGTTTACTTTTAATAAATGTGCATGATGATTTGACATGTAAGGACTGCTGTGCGAGGAGGGAAAACGTACTCCTCGAGTTAGATGGTAGTATGATGTTCATGTTTAATATTCTGCACGATTAAATTTGACTACACTAAATGCAATTACTGAAAAATGTACTTTTCCGCACTTTGAGCCATTACCCTTCCTTTGTTATTACCTGGCATTACTATTGCATTTGCGGTGGCTTGTTGAGTACTTTTTGTACTCATACCCGTTGGACACACAATTCAGAGGATGCCTACTATGAGGATGGTTTGGAGTAGCGACCCAGTCAAGAAGAAGGATCCTGAAGAGGGCGTTCGTCATGCAGTTTATTTTATTGTTTATTTTAATTTTACTCTTATGTAATAATGTGGTCTGCGTACCACGGATGATTGCTCGTATGTACGTGTCGCATGATGGACCTCTTGTATTATTGTTTTTCTTTGGAAATTCAATAATGTTCCAATTTGATAAATCGGGGCATCACACCAATCCAACTACATGGGCTAGGAATGGTAGGGGACTCGTCGTGGTTTGACTAAGATAAATGGGCGGCGAGCGACTGCTGGGCCAAGGGGGCCACAGAGTCGGGCTGGCCCAATTCGGGTCCCTGGGTAGAGGCGACGAGCGCTCGTCGTCCCTGACCTTGCTCGGATCCATGTAACACCTGTATCGCCTCATTTATTTTCTTTAGAGATGGAGCAAAAGATAGCTGTATCGGTATATCAAGCGTACCATCAGCCCCTATTGCTAGTATACCTCCGATAAATCATGTTTACACTAGAACTAACAGTAGTACTGGCAAAACCGTTATGTCTCCGGCCTCAACATCCGTGGCCGAGACCAGTCATTATGCTTACGGCCAAGCTAGCACCACATACCATGCGCCGCCCCCACCTGCGCCGACGCCAGCCTTACCCACACTACCCGCACCACATGCACAGGTGCCTAGGCTTGAGCACGTCGTACAATTAGCGCATGGGAAGGAAGCCCATGGCTGGCACGCTGATATCCGGCACGTGTCATGCCCCTGCATGAGAGACGTGCGCAGATAGCGGGCCAAGATGACCTTGAGGAGCAAATCCGTGCACTGTTTAGGGAATGCACTGGCTTCGTGCCTAGGGGTCGTGCTAGGGTTTATCGGAAGCCATATCCTGACCATTTTGATACAATACCATACCCTCGCAGCTATAGAGTTCTGGAATTCACTATGTTCCGGGTAACGGGTTTGGCTCACAGTGGGCGAAGCCACTAGAGCCGCTGATGCCTCCGCCGTACAACTAGGCAGGGACTCCGTGGGCTCCATACGTATCACAACCGGAGTACCCTCCGCAACTTAACGCTATGCCTTGTTTTCCTTCTGAGTGTTATGAATGGCAGGGATAAGCAGACGCAGCGGAGGGAGGCATTGTCCATAGGCTGTCTGTGGTACCTCTGAATCGACTCGTGCAGAATGAAGTCAAAGAATATGGGTTCAAAGAGGCAAAGGACAGGGAGTCCGAAGCTATCACAATCAGAGTAGGGTCTTAGGAAGTCCCAATCCCGAAGGCCCCTTCGTCGAAGTCTCACGAAGGTAAGTCCCCTACTTCGGCCGAACCCCGCGCCGGAGCATGGTCCGATCGGCGGAACAAGGCCGGTCCGACTACCAGGGTCCACAGCGAGGGCTCCTCCAAATACAGAGTGCGTGAGGCTGAGATGGACAATACCACATCGGCCAGAGTTAATAGGAACTAGGCAGTGGCACCTGGCACCAAGCCACATCCATCTTGGGCACCTCCAGGCATGTCCAAATCACAAAAGAGGCATCTACAACGACTACGGGCAGAGGAGATGCACGAGAAGAAGACCGAGGACGAGCGAGACGCTATTTTTGAAGAAATCCGCCCTCGACCAACTACAAGACAGATATGGAAAGTTAAGACGATTGAAATGACCAATCCGACTCCTAGTCCGAGCGATGATGAAGACGACATGCTCGACGATGACTACTCGCCCGTTTCCGAGGGGCCCGTACCCCAGGCGATGGACATCAACATCGTCATGCTGCCCACAGAATTCGCCCTACCTCAGGATGAGGCCGAGGTCGCTCAGTTGAACCTCGGCCCGCGCAATGCTATCTTCGAGAAACCCGAGGACTCAGCTCACCATCTAAAGCCTCTCTACGTCAGGGGTCACATTGACGAAAAGCCAATCTCCCGGATGCTTGTTGACAGTGGCACCACTGTTAACCTAATGCCTTACTCGCTATTGAAGAAACTTGGCAGGGGCGAGGATGATCTGAAGAAGACCAACTTGATTCTCAACGGCTTTAGTAGCGAGAGTTCCGAGGCCAAAGGCGTGCTCTCCATGGAGTTGATAGTGGGCAACAAGACATTGCCAACAACATTCTTCGTCGTCGATGTGCAAGGTAACTATAGCGTGCTGCTTGGGCGCGACTGGAGTCACGCAAATTGCTGCATTCCTTCTACTTTTCACCAATGCCTAATTCAGTGGGACGGCGATGAAGTAGAGATCATACCCGCAAACACTTCAGCCCAAGTGGCATTGGCCGATGTGTCAGTTGACTCCATTCACAACAAGGTAGAATGTCTATCAAGTAGAGATCTTTCGGATTATGATTTCGTTAGCATGTCCGGAGGACGTTTTGTACCAGTGTTTGTAAAGCCGGCTGGTGTAGCATGGGTGTTTTTATATTAGTAGTCATGTCCAGCAAGAATAATTTGGATTGGCTGAAGTCTCGTGTAGAGCAGTATTGGTCTACTAAAGACGGTATTGTCGAAGCCATCAAGTACTTTAGCGAAGTAGAGAAATTAGGACAAGGTTTTGCGTCGGCCGATCCCTTAGAAGAAATTGACATAGGCGATGTCAGCATCCCGAGACCGACTTTTGTAAACCAACATTTACGGCCTGATGAAAAGACCGAAGTAATAAAGTTTCTTCGGTCGTATGTCGATTGCTTCGCATGGGAGTATAGCGAGATGCCAAGACTAAGCCGTGAGCTCGTGGAGCATCGGCTACCTATCAAATCCGTATTTAGGCCTTATAAACAACCTCCTCGTCGCTTTAATTCAGAAGTCTATAACCGAGTTAAAGAAGAAGTGGAGCGACTACTCAAAGCTGAATTTATTAGGCCATGCAGGTATGCAGAATGGGTCGCCAACATTGTGCCCGTAGAGAAGAAAGGGAGCGGCAAAATATGAGTTTGTATTGATTTCAGGGATTTGAACAAGGCCATTCCAAAATACGAGTATCCAATGCTGATAGCCGGCATGCTAATAGTTGACACGAAAACATGCCCCCGCACTTGGGTCAGTTCGACGATCCAAAAGTGTGCGGATACTTAGGGACAAGCCTAAGCGTAACACAGCACTGACATCGCGTTCCGACTACCCTTAGCCATGGTAAGGGGGGTGGAGTCGCTAGGTAATCAGATCACACAAAATAATCCAATTCACCGAAAGAAATATATTAAATAGAATAAATCAGCAAACCGGTCGGAGCCTGTCTGCTTCGAAGTATGGTGCGAAGGGTGTCACTGAAGTATACCTTCGGCGTCTAATGCGAAGTGTCCCACCGAAGGGTACCTTCGGCGTTCGGACTGATCTGGCCGAACATGAACTCCGAACGGATCTGGACGCGACAATCACCTCCAAACAGCGGGGTTCGGTGCGAAGTCTCTGATACAGTAAGATACAAAATAATGACTCAAACGCAACGCATGAGCATGACTTCATCCAGAGCGGAGTACGAGCGTGGCGAAGCCTGTCGTGACGAAGTCTGCTGACGGAGCGTGCGGTCGAAGCAGCAGTCTCGCCGAAGGGTGTTTTGGCGACCTCCGAAACCAATCTCTCAGCTCCGGACACCTCAGACGAAGTAGCTCCGAATGTGGAAACCTGCAACAGAGTAGGTTCAAAGTACCAATTCGGCCTGAGGACCAAATTCTGCTAAGTGTTGCACTATTGGCGAAGGTAGCAATCTGTTACGCAGATTAGCGGATACTTCATAGGTGAAGTAACAAGGCGATAGCAATCTATTATGTAGATTAACGGATACTTCACAGGCGAAGTAACAAGGCGATAGCAATCTATTACGTAGATTAACGGATACTTCACAAGCGAAGTAACAAGGATTACTACTGTTTCGAAGTGGCCGTCGGAGGGCTTCGAGGCAAACCCATGAAGAGTACATAAAGTAAAGATAAAGTAAATGCGATCCAAAGCTAGGGCTTTGTGGTTGATTTTTGTCGAGGGGGTCTCTGAACTAGCTTCGCCTCTATATTTATAGGGGCTAGACCTCTAATCTAATCTACTATAATTCAGCTGAATAAAGATAAACACTTAGCCAGAATCGGGTCCAACTCTATCTCTACCCGAAGTGGGCCTTCAGCCAAGCCTGCCGAAGCCTGCTCCTTGGGCCGAAGGTTCGGCGGGGTGGGCCTCCGAAGGCCTCCTGGCCGAAGGCCGTGGGCTGGCTGGAAGCTTCCGTAGCTCATAGCGCAATGGTCCTTCGGCCTTGTAGGTCTTTGGCCTGACCCGGGACATGTGTATTTTCGGCCCAAATTACCAAAATTGATATTTTGACAATCTTAATCATTGATGCCATTTTTTGCAATCAACACTAATCAACGATGCTTCAGGACACAAGGTACTGAGTTTTATTGATGTCAATGCTGGTTATAATCAAATCTTTATGGCTGAAAAGGACGTCTACAAGACAGCCTTTCGATGCCCTGGTTTTGTCGGTTTATTTGAGTGGGTCATTTTGACTTTTAGTTTAAAGAATGCTGGCGCTACGTATAAACGTGCTATGAACTTGATCTTTCATGACTTGTTGGGAGTTATGTTAGAAGTTTACATTGATGATGTTGTGGTCAAATCGGACGCCATGGGAAACCATTTAGCCGATTTGAAAGTTGCTTTTGATTGGATGCGACAGTATGGCTTAAAAATGAACCCACTCAAATGTGCTTTTGGCGTGTCGGCGGGCAAGTTCTTAGGTTTCATGATTCATGAAAGGGGCATAGAGATTGATCCTAAGAGGCTTGAGAAAATTAGAAACATTGCGGCGTCGACATGCAAGAAAGATGTGTAGAAGTTTCTAGGAAATATGAATTATTTGCGCCGCTTTATATCTAACTTGTCTGGCAAGATTGATGCCTTTGTCCCCATATTCCAGCTAAGGAGCGAGGCCGAGTTTACTTAGGGGGCAAGTCAGCAAAGCAGCTTCGAGAAGATCAAGGAGTGCTTTTCATCGTCGCTCATGGTGAGAGCACCCAAAGCCGAGATTCTGTTTTAGCTGTACATCGCTGCTGAAGATAGCATGATCGGGGTCATGCTAACTGAGGTGGTAGAAGGAAAAGAGTACATCATCACGTTCTTGAGCCGTCGCCTGCTGGACGCCGAGACTAGGTACGCGTTTGTGGAATGTTTATGTTTATCACTTTACTACGCATGTACAAAATTACGCCACTATCTTCTCCCTACTACATGTGTTGTCATTTGCCAAATCGATGTTATAAAGCACATGTTACAAAAGCCGATTCTAAGTGGAAGAATCGGAAAGTGGGATTACGCATTGATTGAGTATGATTTGGCCTATGAACCCCTAAGAGCTATGAAGGGCTAAATTGTAGCCAACTTTATAGTTGATCACCACATAGATGTTAGTTGGAGTGACAGTGTTGCCTTAATTGAGGTAGTATCGTGGAAAATTTACTTTGATGGTTCAGCTTGCAAAAATGGCCAAGGTATTAGAGTGGTTCTCATATCACCTAGTGGAGCGCACTATGAAATCTCGGCTCATTTAGAATTTCCCTCTACTAATAACCAAGCTAAATATGAGGCTTTATTGCTAGGGCTTGAATTGTTGGAATCCATGGGTGTTAAACAAGTTCATGCGTATGGTGATTCCCTGTTAGTGGTGCAACAAGTGGCTAAGGATTCTCAATGTTTTAATGGCTTGCTAAACAGCTACTTGGATAGGTGCCTAGACATAGTTGCTACTTTTGATGACTTCAAAATTTCTCATGTGTCAAGAGAAGCCAATTCAGTTGCAAATGATTTGGCTCAGCAAGCATCTGGCTACCAAATGGACCGAAGCTGTGCCTCTCAAGAACATGAATCACAACGAGGTACTGGATTTTATCTTAAAGCACATTATACATAGATTCGGTATTCCTCAAATCCTCACTATAGATCAACGTAGTTCGTTTGTTTCTAAGGAAGTGAGGGACTTTTCCGAATTTTATGGTATTAAGTTAATAAACTCTTCACCTTACTATGCTCAGGCCAATGGTCAGGCTGAGTCTAGTAATAAAACTGTGATTAAGCTCATTAAGAAGAAGACTGAAGAATTCCCTAAGAGGTGGCATGAAGTGCTTTCCGAGGCACTATGGGCTTGCGGAATTGCAAAGCACGGTGCTACCAAAGTTAGTCCATATGAGTTGGTATATGGACAAGAAGTCGTTCTACCTGTAGAAGTAGATCTTGGCTCTTTAAGAGTTCTAAAGCAAGATGGCTTATCGGTTAACGAATATGAAACTCTTTTAAAAGATAGTTTAGAAGAAGTGACTGGTAAGAGGTTAAAGGCTTTAGAAGCCATAGAAGTGGACAAGAGGAGAGTAGCCAAAGCCTACAATAAGAAGGTTAAACCAAAATCGTTTCAGGTAGGTGACTTGGTTTGGAAGACGATTTTACCCTTAGGCACTAAGAGTCCCAAATTTGGTAAATGGCCGCCTAGTTGGGAAGGTACTTTCAAAATAGTCGAAATCACTCCCGACAATGCATATGTGTTAGAATCTCTGCAAGGAGAGCAGTTTCGAAGATCTTTGAATGGCAGATACTTGAAAAGCTATTTCCCAAGTGTGTGGCAAACAACTTGAAAGATGTCGAAAGGCCGACATGGAAGGTATCGTCTTTAGCCCGTTATGCTTTTAGTTCACTCAGTTCACTAAAAGGCAGGTGGGCATGTGTTGATAGCGAAAAATGGCATTAGTGGTTAAGATTGTCAAAATACCAATTTTGGTAATTTGGGCCGAAAATACGCATGTCCCGGATTGGGCCGAAGCCCTACAGGGTCGAAGGTCCACCAGGCTACAGGCTTTGGAAGCTTCCAGCCAGCCCCACAGCCTTTGGCCCGAAGGCCTTAGGAGGCCCACTCCACCGAATCTTCAGCCCGAGGAGGAGGCTTCGATGGGCCTGGCCGAAGGCCTACTTCGGGCAAGGTTAGAGATTGAGTCTGATTTTGACTAAGTCTTTTCACGCGTGATCAAACTGAATCCTACTAGAATAGGCTTACAGATTAGAAGTCTAGCCCCTATAAATATAGGGGTGAGGCCGGTTCATTAAACCCCCAAACACAAATCAACCACAAATCCATAGCTTTGAACCGTACTTTACTTTATCTTTATTTTCTATATTCTTCGTGGGTTTGCCTGGAAGCCCTCCGATGGCCACTTTGGAATAGTGGTAATCCTTGTTACTTCGCCTATGAAGTATCCGTTAATCTACGTAATAGATTGCTATCGCCTTGTTACTTCACCTGTGAAGTATCCGTTAATCTATGTAATAGATTGCTATCGCCTTGTTACTTCGCCTGTGAAGTATCTGCTAATCTGCGTAATAGATTGCTACCTTCGCTCCTAGTGCAGCACTTAGCAGAATTCGGTCCTCAAGTCGAATTTTTAATTCAAATCCACTCTGTTGCAGGTTTTTCACGTTCGGAGCCACTTCACTGGAGGAGTCCGGAGCTGAGAGATCGGTTTTGGAGGCTACCAGAGCACCCTTCGGCAAGACTACTGCCTCGACCGCCCATGCCGGACCATCACGCTGTTGTCAGTTTAGCCAAGTCCCGCATGCCAACACGCTTCGCCGACAAACTTCATCACGACAGGCTTCACCACGCCCGTACTCCGCTCCAGATGAAGTCACACTCACGCACTGCGCCTAAGTCATTATTATGTACCTTACTATATCGGAGACTTCACGCCAAACCCCGATGTTCAGAGGTGATTGTCGCGTCTAGATGCGTTTGGAGTCTGTCTCTAGCCAGATCAGTCCGAACATCAAAGGTACCCTTCGGTGGGACACTTCGCATCAGACACCAAAGGTACGCTTCGGCGACACCCTTCGCACCATACTTCGAATCAGTCAGGCTTTGTCCAGTTTCTGACTCGTTTTGTTTAATACATTTCTTTCGGCTAATTGGATTATTTTGTTGTGATCTGATTACCTAGCGACTCCACCCCCTTACCATGGCTAAGGGTAGTCGGAACGCGACGTCGGTGTTGGGTTACGCTTAGGCTTGTCCCTAAGTATCTGCACACTTTTGGATCGTCGAACTGACCCAAGTGCGGAGGCACATTTCTGTGTCAACAGTTTGATAATAGGGTTAAGTAGTGACACAGGAGCCAACTGAATATTACAAAACTTTTGACATGCCTCAGACCCTCTATAATACTTTAAACAATCCTCAGTCATAGTCGACCAATAAAAACCCGCTCGTTTGAGCATCCAACTCATTTTCTAGGCCGACTAATGAGTACCACAAAGTCCCTCATGGACTTCTCCTGTAGCTACTCTAGATTGATCGGCATCTAAGCACTTCAGAAGTACTCCATCAATAGTTCGGTGATACAACACATCGTCAAGCAATACAAATTTGAACGCTTGTCGCTGAACTTTCCGATTAACCCTTTGACTAGGATCCTTCAAATACTGGACAATTGGAATCCTCCAATCATCCTTGTGCACTATAGCAGTGTTCACCAATTCTCTACTTGAATTGGCATTTAAATCATAAATTTGAAGTTGCTCCCCGAGCTCTTGGTCATTCTGACACATGTTAGTCAGATCGGCCTTGGCGGGCCAGTCAGACTGCCCATTGTCGGATAGCTGACAAGGGCTGGTCAGACCGACAGTACATCGGTGGTTGGACCGACCTTTCCAAGTCAGTCCGACTAAAGTGCATTGTACGGGTTGACACTGCATTTTCAAACATCGGCTTTTCTTGTGCGAAAAATTTACCTTTTTTCACTTGATAGTTAGATGCTTGTTGAGCCAAATCATCTGCTAATGAGTTGGCTTCTCTAGACACATGAGAAATTTCAAAATCATCAAAAGTGGCAATTATGTCTAGACATCTATCCAAGTATCTATTTAGCAAGCCATTAAAACATTGAGCAAGTTTAGCTACTTGTTGCACAACTAATAGAGAATCACCATATACATGAACATATTTAACACTCATGGAGTCTAACAATTCAAGTCCTAGCAATAAAGCTTCACATTCAGCTTGATTATTAGTAGAAGGAAATTCTAAACAAGCCAAAGTCTCAAAGAGCATACCATTAGGTGATATGAGAACCACTCTAATACCTTAGCCATTCTTGCAAGCTGAACCATCAAAATAAAGTTTCCATGGAACTACCTCAACTAGAGCAACATCGCTACCCCAATTGGCATCTACATGGTGATTAACTATAAAGTTATTGATGATTTGGCCTTTCATAGCTCTCAAAAGTTCATAAGCCAAATCATATTCAATCAAAGCATAAGCCCACTTTCTGATTGTACCACTTAGAATCGACTTCTGCAACATGTATTTTATGACATCAGTTTGACAAGTAACAATACATGTGCTAGGGAGAAGATAGTGACATAATTTCATACATGCATAATAAAGTGATAAACACAAACGCTCCACAAACACGTACCTTGTCTCGGTGTCCAACAAGCGGTGGCTCAAGAATCTGATGACATATTCTTTTCCCTCCACCTCTTGAGTCAACACAGCTCCTATCACGCTCTCCTCCGCGGTGACATATAGCCAAAATGGTATTCCGACCTTGGGCGCCCTCACCACTGGTGGTGATGATAAGTATTCTTTGATTTTTTTGAAGGCGCGTTGCTTACTTGCCCCCAAGTGAACTCGGCCTCGTTCTTTAGCCGAAGTATGGGGACAAAAGCATCAATCTTTCTAGACAATTTAGATATATAGAGGCGCAAATAATTCATCTTGCCTAGCAACTTTTGAACATCTCTCTTGCATGTCGGCGCTTCAAAGTTCTTAATCTTCTGAAGCCTCTTAGGATCAATTTCAATATCTCTGTAATGAATCATGAATCATAAGAACTTGCCCGTCGACATGCCAAAAGCACACTTGAGCGGATTCATTTTTAAGTCATACTGATGCATTCTATCAAAAAAACTCTCAAATCGGCTAAATGGTTCCCCATAGCATCCAATTTGACTACAACATCATCTATATAGACCTCTAGCATAACTCCTAATATGTCATGAAAGATCAAGTTCATAGCTAATTGATATGTAGCGCTAGCATTATTTAAACCAAAAGTCATAACAACCCACTCAAATAAGCCAACAAAACTAGGGCATCAAAAGGCTGTCTTATAGACATCCTCTTCGGCCATAAAAAATTGATTATAACCAGCGTTGTCATCAATAAAACTTAACACCTTGTGTCCTGAAGCATCATTGATCAACATGTCGGCTATCGGCATGGGGTACTCATCCTTTGGGGTTGCCTTGTTCAGATCCTTGAAATCAATACAAGCTCGTATTTTGCCACTCCTTTTCTTCTCTACAGGCACAATGTTAGCAACCCATTCAGTATACCTGCATGGCCTAATAAATCCAGCCTTGAGTAATCGTTCTATCTCCACTTTAAATCGGTCATACATGGCCGAATTAAAGCAACGAGGGTGTTGTTTATAAGGCCTAAACCCGGTGTTGGGGGAAAATATCTCATCTTCAGGGTTATTGCCGAAGCAACATAAAGACAGTCAACAGGTTCGAAGGTTCCCAGAAGATCATCTTCGAAGATACCCGGAACCCGGTTCGAAGCACGAAGATAAGCCTTGGTTCGAAGTACATCTTCGAACTAAAGCTTTCCAAGATCTTTTCTGCCAGCTAAGATGGAAGACTTATCTTCTTTCTCATTAGATTGGTCTTTTACCATTTTAGCCCTATTAAGGGAACCGAATAGTTTCCACTATGTCGGTTGTAATAGAGGGGTAAATAGGTCTTTTCCTTAATGTTTGGGCCTATAAATACCCCCCATTTCACCCTGTAATAAGGACCGAATACAAGTTATTCAATACACACTTTCGAACTATTCTAAGTTATTATCCTTTCGGAGGCTTAGAACAGTTTGCTTCACAAACACTTCGTTTGTTAGTTTCTTTTCTACAGAAACCTGTTAGCGTAATCTTTTACGCCAACAGTTGGCGCCGTCCGTGGAAGCCATTTAGCCCCTAGAGCTCTGGCAGGAAAAACACTTCGCCAGGGGCTTTATTGGCCCACAATAACAGCTGATGCGGAGAGCTTGGTCCGCACTTGTCAAGGATGCCAGTGGATGGGTCGACGGAGTCATCGCCCACCAACAGCTCTTCAAGTCATTGCTCCGGTATGGCCCATGGCCAGATGGGGTATGGATCTAATTGGTCCCTTTCCGTTAGCAAAGGGAAATCTGAAGTTCGCAGTGGTAGCTATTGAATATTTTTCTAAGTGGGTGGAAGCAGAGCCCTTGACAGCTATCACTTTGAATAATGTACAAAAATTCTTCTGGAAGAACATTATTTGCCGGTTCGGAGTGCCTAGATACCTCACAGTTGATAATGGAACACAGTTCGACGTAGAACCTTTCAAGAAGTTTTGCGAAGACCTAGGCATTCAGCTATGTTTTGCTGCAGTGAGGCATCCTCAGTCAAATGGAGCCGTAGAGCGAGCCAATGGAAATATTTTATCAGGGCTAAATCGAAGAATAGTAGGATTAGCAAAGGGACTGTGGACCGAAGAGCTTCCGAAGATTCTATGGTCCATTCGGACTACGCAAACAAGGTCCACAGGTTTTACTCCGTTCAGACTACTATTCGGAGATGAAGCTATGACTCCAACGGAGCTCAAAGGAGGATCATTTCGCAGCACCGAACCGGATATTGAAGAAGAAAGACAAGCTTCGTTAGATTTGTCAGAAGAAACAAGACTTCGGGCTGTAGCTAATTTATCAAAGTATCATCAGCACACGAAGACTTGGTATGACCCGAAGGTTAAGCTCAGCGAGTTAAGGCCGGGTCATCTTGTTCTACGAAGCATTATAGCACCAGGGAAGTTAGGCAATAAATGGGAAGGTCCATATCTAATTGTCCGCTCAGGGCGCCCTGGTTCATTTAAATTAGCTAATTTAGAAGGTGAAGAGTGAGCACATACTTGGCATGCGGAGCACCTAAAGCGATACTTCGCATAAGGGCTCCTTGTAATTCGCTTGTAATCACCTCTAAATTAATAAAGCATATGACCCTGATAGTTGCCTTCCCCTCATAGACTTCCAGCTTCCGAGTGGACGCACTGGAACCGTGGGGTCGACCGAGAGGGAAGTGTCATTAAGCTGGGTTGTATTTTCGGACTTCGAACCTATAAAGTTCGAAGCCTCCGACGTGGGGGCTGACATAATTCGGAGCCCAGGCCAACGGCTTGTAGGCATCCATAAAAGAGCCCAAAACCACATTCTACGGAGTCCAAGCCATTGGCTGGTAGACTTCCATAAAAAGAGCCGAAGGTGGCCAAAATCTACGGAGTCCAAGCTGCAGCTTGCAGACTTCCGTAAAAAGAGCCGAAGGTGGCCAAAATCTGCGAAGTCCAAGCCATTGGCTGGTAGACTTCTGCAAAAACAGCCGAAGGTGGCTAAATTATACGGAGTCCAAGCCATTGGCTGGTAGACATCCGTAAAAAGAGTCCAAAGAGACCATTGCCAACTCCGAACCATTGGTTCGTCAGAGATCGCAAAGACAAGCCGAAGGTGGCTAAAGCAAAACAACATTTGAGCCATGAGCTTCGAATGTCTGTTAACATAAGTCCAAAGTGACAAATTTCTTAAGACACTAAAGTGTCCTAAAAGTTATCTCAATTGATTTCTTTCGTTAAACAAAGGTACTAAGTTACCATTTTTCTGACTGCTAAAAGTCGAAGACATTTCATAAGATTTCAAAAGATCTTTAAATGACAGAGGGGCTCCGAACCCCCCAAAAATCGTACTCCGAAGTTTTTTCTTTGCGCATAACCATCTTTGAATACATTTCGAAGTTGCTTATACCCAAAGAGGGGCTAGTAAATATGGAGACAATTTTAAATCGGCATTCATTATTGAAATAAATGTGTTTACAAATTACACTATGAAAAATTGGTATGTATACCTAGAAGGAATCGGAGACCTCTTCGGTCCCGAGAGCTAGGGGTGGAACGACTAGTTCCAACATCAGAAGTTCTAAGAACTTTACGTTTAACTCTCTTCCTCCCCTTCGAAGCTCTAAAATCCTTCTGCTCTTGTTGAAGCTCGGCCCAAGTTCGAAGCCGCTCGGGGCTTCTTTCCCAGCTTCTAAGATCTTCAGATCTTTTATTTCGAGCTTCACCTTCGTCTTCAGACCAATTAGTGTCTTCAGAAGACGAGGTGTTTGCGTCAACCTCTTTATCTTCCTCTTTAATATAAGACAATACGTCTTTGATTACTTCGGGCGCAATTACGCCGGAGTTATCTCGAGGAATAAGAAATCGAGGACGCTTATTATTCTTTAGAAGTTCGAAGGTGTTCCACAATGAGCGAAGTTCGTTGTTAGGCTCTAACACTTCGATATCTTCCATAAGAGGCAAAGCCTAAAATATGACAAACAAGATTTTCATTGATAAATGTTTACAAGCATAAAGCTTTACATGGTTAAAAATCCTAAAATATTCCTAAACCTACGGGTTCGAAGGAGGTTGACTGCTCGAAGCTTGAGTCCGAGCGTGCTTCTGGCGTTGGCCTTCGTCGATCCAAGCCTTGATTGCAGAACGACCTTCGGCTCTCCAGGAGGTTTGGAAGGCTCGCCAAGCAGCAGCCACACCTTCGGAAGGTTTGAGAAGTCGCTCGTCGTCGAAGGTGATTGGACCTCCTCCTGCGTCCGGAGTTATTGATCGGCCCAGATCTTCGTAATAGCGAAGTAGACCAACAGCAGACACTTGTCCGGAGAGTTCTCCGTATCTAATGCCCGCCGTCTTCATCTGCTTCGCCACCCCTTGGATCCTTTTCAACCGGCGCAGAAGACTGATGTTATCGTCAGAAGGGAGAGTTCCAGTAGTACCGAAGTACTCTAGGACATCTAACAACTGACTCATAACCTCCGCAGCCACCTTCTCAGACTTCAACTTATCTTCGTTCAGCGCATCCTTCGTCGAAGTGACTTCATCCAAAACCCCAGAAAGCCTAGCATTTTCAGTGGTCAAAGTGTTCTTCTGGTTTAACAGTTGGCTAGCTTCTTCTTCGAGTCGGACGAGCTTGGACCCCGCAGTAGCGTGCTTCGCCCGCAGTTTTTCAACCTCTGCTCGAAGCACAATCCTTTCTGCTTCGAGCTCTTTCTTCGCAGCTTCCAATCTTTGCCTAGCCCTTCGCTCTGTTGATATTATATTGTCCATTTGAGCCACTCGACTTTCGGAGATGTTAAAATTTCTTTGAAGAGCACTATTTTCTTCCCGAAGCCGAGCGATTTCTTCGTCATTGCATATATTTGCAGCTCGGGCCAAGACAGTTTGCTGTCAAAATAAAAAAACTAAAGTAAATATTTATTCGAAGATGAATTCTATAATATTTCGCAGTTACTTCGTACCTGGTAGGCTGTACGTTCAATAACGGCATTAAGCTCCGTCCTGTCAGCCTTGCTCAGGATGGCCACTAATTTGGTCTCCCCTATGTCACGGCTAGCTCGATCCAAAGGTTCGAGCAAAGTCCGAAGACCAGTTGTTTGCCCTAAGAAAGGAGCCAGCAAGGGGAGCATGCTTATTGCCTGTTGGTCATCTTCGTTCAACGAAGGACCGGAGCTTTGGCCTATAGTCTTCGGAGCCACTGGAGATTGACCCTCCCTGGAAGATTGGCTCTCGTCTGTTGAATCAGACGGAGTTGATTCGGAGCTTATAGCAGGCAGGGCTCTATTTGTCTTTTGCCTCTTCCAGGTCCCTTTTGAGTAACTCTCTGGGCTGGCTCCGAAGTCGTCGAAGGCCCAGGAATTATTTCCTCTTGACCGACTTCTTCCATAGGAGTGGACTCTATAAAATAATGAAAAGTATTATACATTGTATAAATACTCAAAATAAACATGAAAAAGTTATTCGAAGTCTACCTTCGACATTTTGCAGAGGAGTCATCGTCGGACTGTTCGGTGGATCGAAGGCTAATTCTTCATCCGAATCAGCCGTTAAGTCTTGGACTGCAGGAGCATCGTCCTGGGCAGTCCTCGTTGCTTCTTCGGGAATCGAAGCTATAGTGACTTCGACCCCACTCTCATTCACAGGAACTTCGTCCTGAATTACATCTTCTTGAACTACCGAAGTCCTTGGTTGATCAACATTATCTCCGGACTCCGGTACGTTTGCAGGTACTTCGGCTTGTGCAGTCCTTTGAGTTTCATTCTCTTCCATTAGACGCACAAGCAATCTCCCTGTTTCTTCTTGGGAGTCGGAAACCGAAGCCCTTGAGCTCGAAGGTGCAGGATCCGAAGGTGCGAGGTTTTTTGGCTTCCGAGCCACCTTCTTCACCGGAGTTTTTGCTGAACTCGAAGTCCCAGCTTCGGCTTTCCTCTTCTGGGGCCATTTCTCCGAAGGCACCCAATCCATTAGAGGGGGAGGAGTGAGTTTGAACATTCCCCATACTCTGTTAAACCTTTCCCAACTCCCGACCAATTTAATTCGCCATTCTTTTTCAGTCGGAGTTGGGGCACCCAAAATCTTCTCCGAAGCCCTTACAATTTGCTCTGAAGTAATAGGGGCTGAAGAAGCTAAAAAATAAATAATTCAAGTTAGTCTTTCTTCGAAGTAAATATGTTCAATGCATGTTGGTTTCGAAGTTACCTGCAGGGCTCGAAGTTAAGTTGATCTTACGGAGACCGCCTTCCGAATCATCCTCGAAGATGATAGGCCAGTTGGCCATCAGCGGAGGAATTTGCAGTCCGAGGAATTCTTCGGCTAAGTCCCGCATGCTTAGCCTTCGACTAATTTTCTGAAGCAGGTTAAGACGAGCTTCGAGCTGGCCTTCATTGGGTTGCACTATGGCTTCCTTCCGGAATTGGATCTCTTTCAAAGGTCCAGCTAGAGGGTTACCTGCCCCAACTTCGGCATAGAACCACCTCATCACCCAGTCAGTGTACCATCTTGCGTTGATGGCCTTAGCAGGGAATTGCAGGGCATATTCGTCCCGAAGCCTAAAATTAATGCTTCCGAAGGCAACCACCACTTTCTCACCTCCGGAGCCTACGAAGGTCTTCGGCTGGCAAGTTGCTCTATGAAGTGCAGCGAAGATTTCTGCCCTCCCCTCGCAACCTTCGGCTCTCAGCGCCCATTCGAAGATAGCTAACCTAGATACTGCATTCGGAGATAATTGGGGGAGAGTTACATGAAACAGATCCAAAACTTCCGCCAAGAAGTCCACTGCAGGAAGGCCCAAGCCGGCTTCGAAGAAGGCTTCGAATACAACCACTTCTCCAGGCCTCGGTGACGGAATAAGCTCTTTTCCCGGCTTGCGAATCATTACTCCGGTACTGATTTTCCCTTCTACTGCTATTGCTAGTGATTCCCTCTTGCAGGCAGAAGACCCCAGTTGAAAAGACTGGTCCAAATACTTCGTCGACGGCGGGCACAGACCTTGATTATCGGCGATTTGGGGATTTCTCCCCCCTACTGCCATGGATGTCGCTGTTGGCATCGGAGGTGCCGCCGCCAACACTGCCACCGCTGCTGCTGCAGCCGCCTGCTGCCGGGCCAAGGCTGACGGAGGCGCAGATCCCTTAGTCTTCACCATCGGGATCGCCGGACTGCTCTGAGGAAATGGAGGCTAGGGCTCAAGAACTCAAAAGGCTAAAAAGTTCTTGGTTGCTAGAATGCGGTGAAAAGGTAACCAGGTAACTTCTAGGCTTTCTATTTATAGCCTAGACTTCATTTTCTTACCGTTAATCCATGTCGTTTCACATTCCTGCCGTTATTTCCTCTTGCGAAATTAGCGCCTGCTACAGTCTCCGTTAGAAATAGAAACTAACGACTATTTCTTCTAAGTCTGAAAAGACTTTCGAACTTCCTAAGACAGTTCTAAGATAGTTCGAAAAGCAATTACCTTAAGACTGATTCGGAGTTCATATCTTCATGCATTTCGGAGATAAAATAAAAACCAATAACCCCTATGATTGGTTATCTTTTCCTTCCGTATACTGCTCTCCTAACGTTACAGGTCAACGGAGAAGCGTATTTGAGGGGCTACTGTTGGGGGAAAATATCTCATCTTCAGGGTTATTGCCGAAGCAACATAAAGACAGTCAGCAGGTTCGAAGGTTCCTAGAAGATCATCTTCGAAGATACCCGGAACTCGGTTCGAAGCACGAAGATAAGCCTTGGTTCGAAGTACATCTTCGAACTAAAGCTTTCCAAGATCTTTTCTGCCAGCTAAGATGGAAGACTTATCTTCTTTCTCATTAGATTGGTCTTTTACCATTTTAGCCCTATTAAGGGAACCAAATAGTTTCCACTATGTCGGTTGTAATAGAGGGGTAAATAGGTCTTTTCCTTAATGTTTGGGCCTATAAATACCCCCCATTTCACCTTGTAATAAGGACCGAATACAAGTTATTCAATACACACTTTCGAACTATTCTAAGTTATTATCCTTTCGGAGGCTTAGAACAGTTTGCTTCACAAACACTTCGTTTGTTAGTTTCTTTTCTACAGAAACCTGTTAGCGTAATCTTTTACGCCAACACCCGGGTTTTATGGGTAGCCGATGCTCCACGAGCTCGCAGCTTAGTTCGGGCATTTCACTGTACTCCCATGCAAAATAATCAACATACGACCGAAGCAACTTTATTACTTCATCCTTTTCATTAGCTTGCAAATTTTTGTTTACAAAAGTCAGCCTTAGAATACTACCATCGCCTATATCGACCTCTTCTAGAGGGTCGGCCAACGCAAAACCTTGACCTAACTTTTCTACTTCGCTAAAATCCTCAATGGCTTCGGCAATACCATCTTTAGAAGACCGATATTTCTTTACACGAGACTTTAGCCAATCAAGAGTATTCTTACTAGACATTATTACTAATTTAGAGTCAACCGTGCTACACCAGCCGACTTTACAGACACTAGAACAAAACGTCCCTTAGACACGCTAACAAAGTCATAATTTGAGAGATTTCTGCCTGACAGATACTCTACTTTATCACGGACGGCGTCAATAGACACATCGGCCAAAGCAACCTAGGCCGAAGTGTCAACTGGTACAACCTCCACGTCATCATCGTCCCACTGAACGAGGCACTGGTGCAAGGTAGAGGCAATGCAGCAATTTGCGTGAATCCAATCACACCCAAGTAATACACTATAGTTACCTTGCATGTCGATGATGAAGAATGCCATCGGCAGTGTCTTGTTGCCCACCGTCAGCTCCAAAGAAAGTACGCCCTTAGCCTTGGAGCTCTCACCATTGAAGCTGTTGAGCATCAAGTTGGTCTTATTCAAATATTCTTCATCCTTGCTGAGCTTCTTAAAGAGAGAGTACGACATCAAGTTGACAGTGGCACCACCGTCAACAAGCATCCTAGAAATCGTCTTTCCGTCAATGTGCCCCTTGACATAAAGAGGCTTCAAGTGATGAGCCGTATCCTCAGGCTTCTCGAAAATAGCATCTTCTGGGCCAAGGCTCAACTGGGCGACCTCGGCCTTGTCTTGTGGTAGCGCGAACTCAGCAGGAAGCATGACGGCATTTATGTCCATTGCTTGAGGTGCAGGCCCCTCGGAGACGGGCGTGTAGTCGTTATCGAGAAAGTCGTCATCGTTGACGCTTGGAACGGGAGCCGAGTTGTTCTCCTCAACTGGCTTGGGCTTCCAGACTTGCTTCACGACTGGCCAAGGGTGGATTTCCTCGAAGATGGCATCTCTCTCATTCTCGGCCTTCTTCTCATGCATCTCCTATGATCGTAGATGTTGCAGGCACCTCTTCTGTGATTTGGACATACCCGGAGGTGTCCAAGATGGTCGTGGCTTAGTACCCGGTGCCACCAGCTTGCTTCTGGGATTTTTGGCTGAATGGGAATTGCCCGGATCGGCCTAGAAATCTTTGCACTTGGTGGAAACACTTTCCTGTGCCGGTCTTACTAGGCCGATCAGACCGAACAGTGTCGGTCGGACCGACCATGGGAGGCTGGTTGGAGCACACTATGCCGGGTTCCTAGGACAAGCTGGTTGGACCGGCCAGAGTAGGCCGGTCAAACCAGGCACCGAAGGTGGCTTCGGTTGGCCTCGGGGACTTACCTCTATCGTGCTCCACTGAGAGGGCCTTCGGGATTGGAAGCTCCTGAGACCTGTTGACAGGAAAACATGCCCCCGCACTTGGGTCAGTTCGACGATCCAAAAGTTTGCGGATACTTAGGGACAAGCCTAAGCGTGATGCCGCACCGACGTCGCGTTTCGACTACCCTTAGTCGTGATAAGGGGGGTGGAGTCGCCAGGCAATCAGATCACACAAAATAATCCAATTAGCTGAGAGAAATATAATAAACAGAATAAACTCAGCAAACCGGTCGGAGCCTGTCTGCTTCGAAGTCTGGTGCGAACGGGTCACTGAAGTATACCTTCGGCGTCTGGTACGAAGTATCTCGCCGAAGGGTGCCTTTGGCGTTCGGACTGATTCGGCCGAAGATGAACTCTGAACGGATCTTGACGCGTATCACCTCCAAACAGTGGTGTCCGGCGTGAGGTCTCCGATATGGAAAATTACAGAATAATGACGTGAGGGCCACGCGCGGGCGTAACATCGTCCAAAGCGGGGTATGATCGTGGTGAAGCCTGTTGTGACGAAGTGTGCTGGTGAAGCCTGTTGTCAAAGCCCGTAGTCTCTCCGAAGGGTGTTCCAACGACCTCTGAAACCAATCTCTTAGCTCCGGAAGCCTCCGATGAAGTAGCTCTGAACTCAGAAACCTGCAACAGAGATGTTGGCGTAAAAGAATACGCTAACAGGTTTCTGTAGAAAAGAAACTAACAAACGAAGTGTTTGTGAAGTAAACTGTTCTAAGCCTCCGAAAGGATAATAACTTAGAATAGTTCGAAAGTGTGTATTGAATAACTTGTATTCGGTCCCTATTACAGGGTGAAATGGGGGGTATTTATAGGCCCAAACATTAAGGAAAAGACCTATTTACCCCTCTATTACAACCGACATAGTGGAAACTATTCGGTTCCCTTAATAGGGCTAAAATGGTAAAAGACTAATCTAATGAGAAAGAAGATAAGTCTTCCATCTTAGCTGGCAGAAAAGATCTTGGAAAGCTTTAGTTCGAAGATGTACTTCGAACCAAGGCTTATCTTCGTGCTTCGAACCGGGTTCCGGGTATCTTCGAAGATGATCTTCTGGGAACCTTCGAACCTGCTGACTGTCTTTATCTTGCTTCGGCAATAACCCTGAAGATGAGATATTTTCCCCCAACAATAGCCCCTCGAATACGCTTCTCCGTTGACCTGTAACGTTAGGAGAGCAGTATACGAAAGGAAAAGATAACCAATCATAGGGGTTATTGGTTTTTATTTATTTCTGAAATGCATGAAGATATGAACTCCGAAGCAGTCTTAAGGTAATTGCTTTTCGAACTATCTTAGAACTGACTTAGGAAGTTCGAAAGTCTTTTCAGACTTAGAAAAAATAGCCGTTAGTTTCTGTTTCTAACGGAGACTGTAGCAGGCGCTAATTTCGCAAGAGGAAATAACGGCAGGAATGCAAAACGACATGGATTAACGGTAAGAAAATGAAGTCTAGGCTATAAATAGAAAGCCTAGAAGTTACCCGGTTACGTTTTCACCGCATTTTAGCAACCAAGAACTTTTTAGCCTTTTGAGTTCTTGAGCCCTAGCCTCCATTTCCTCAGAGTAGTCCGGCGATCGCGATGGTGAAGACTAAGGGATCAGCGCCTCCGTCAGCCTTGGCCCGACAGCAGGCGGCTGCAGCAGCAGCGGCGGCAGCGTTGGCGGCGGCACCTCCGATGCCAACAACGACATCCATGGCGGCAGGGGGGAGAAATCCCCAAATCGCCGATAATCAAGGTCTGTGTCCGCCGTCGACGAAGTATTTGGACCAATCTTTTCAACTGGGGTCTTCTGCCTGCAAGAGGGAATCACTAGCAATAGCAGTAGAAGGGAAAATCAGTACCGGAGTAATGATTCGCAAGCCTGGAAAAGAGCTTATTCCGTCACCGAGGCCTGGAGAAGTGGTTGTATTCGAAGCCTTCTTCGAAGTCGGCTTGGGCCTTCCTGCAGTGGACTTCTTGGCGGAAGTTTTGGATCTGTTTCATGTAACCCTCCCCCAACTATCTCCGAATGCAGTAGCTAGGTTAGCTATCTTCGAATGGGCACTGAGAGCCGAAGGTTGCGAGGGGAGGGCAGAAATCTTTGCTGCACTTCATAGAGCAACTTGCCAGCCGAAGACCTTCGTAGGCTCCGGAGGTGAGAAAGTGGTGGTTGCCTTCGGAAGCATTAATTTTAGGCTTCGGGACGAATATGCCCTGCAATTCCCTGCTAAGGCCATCAACGCAAGATGGTACACTGACTGGGTGATGAGGTGGTTCTATGCCGAAGTTGGGGCAGGTAACCTTCTAGCTGGACCTTTGAAAGAGATCCAATTCCGGAAGGAAGCCTTAGTGCAACCCAACGAAGGTCAGCTCGAAGCTCGTCTTAACCTGCTTCAGAAAATTAGTCGAAGGTTAAGCATGCGGGACTTAGCCGAAGAATTCCTTGGACTGCAAATTCCTCCGCTGATGGCCAACTGGCCTATCATCTTCGAGGATGATTCAGAAGGCGGTCTCCGCAAGATCAACTTAACTTCGAGCCCTGCAGGTAACTTCGAAACCAACATGCATTGAACATATTTACTTCGAAGAAAGACTAACTTGAATTATTTATTTTTTAGCTTCTTCAGCCCCTATTACTTCAGAGCAAATTGTAAGGGCTTCTGAGAAGATTTTGGGTGCCCCAACTCCGACTGAAAAAGAATGGCGAATTAAATTGGTCGGGAGTTGGGAAAGGTTTAACAGAGTATGGGGAATGTTGAAACTCACTCCTCCCCTTCTGATGGATTGGGTGCCTTCGGAGAAAGGGCCCCAGAAGAGGAAAGCCGAAGCTGGGACTTCGAGTTCAGCAAAAACTCCGGTGAAGAAGGTGGCTCGGAAGCCAAAAAACCTCGCACCTTCGGATCCTGCACCTTCGAGCTCAAGGGCTTCGGTTTCCGACTCCCAAGAAGAAACAGGGAGATTGCTTGTGCGTCTGATGGAAGAGAATGAAACTCAAAGGACTGCACAAGCCGAAGTACCTGCGAACGTACCGGAGTCCGGAGATAATGTTGATCAACCAAGGACTTCGGTAGTTCAAGAAGATGTAACTCAGGACGACGTTCCTGTGAATGAAAGTGGGGTCGAAGTCACTATAGCTTCGATTCCCGAAGAAGCAACGAGGACTGCCCAGGACGATGCTCCTGCAGTCCAAGACTTAACGGCTGATTCGGATGAAGAATTAGCCTTCGATCCACCGAACAGTCCGACGATGACTCCTCTGCAAAATGTCGAAGGTAGACTTCGAATAACTTTTTCGTGTTTATTTTGAGTATTTATACAATGTATAATACTTTTCATTATTTTATAGAGTCCACTCCTATGGAAGAAGTCCGTCAAGAGGAAATAATTCCTGGGCCTTCGACGACTTCGGAGCCAGCCCAGAGAGTTACTCAAAAGGGACCTGGAAGAGGCAAAAGACAAAAAAAGCCCCTGCCTGCTATAAGCTCCGAATCAACTCCGTCTGATTCAACAGACGAGAGCCAATCTTCCAGGGAGGGTCAATCTCCAGTGGCTCCGAAGACTATAGGCCAAAGCTCCGGTCCTTCGCTGAACGAAGATGACCAACAGGCAATAAGCATGCTCCCCTTGCTGGCTCCTTTCTTAGGGCAAACAACTGGTCTTCGGACTTTTCTCGAACCTTTGGATCGAGCTAGCCGTGACATAGGGGAGACCAAATTAGTGGCCATCCTGAGCAAGGCTGACAGGACGGAGCTTAATGCCGTTATTGAACGTACAGCCTACCAGGTACGAAGTAACTGCGAAATATTATAGAATTCATCTTCGAATAAATATTTACTTTAGTTTTTTTTATTTTGACAGCAAACTGTCTTGGCCCGAGCTGCAAATATATGTAATGACGAAGAAATCGCTCGGCTTCGGGAAGAAAATAGTGCTCTTCAAAGGAATTTTAATATCTCTGAAAGTCGAGTGGCTCAAATGGACAATATAATATCAACAGAGCGAAGGGCCAGGCAAAGCTTGGAAGCTGCGAAGAAAGAGCTCGAAGCAGAAAGGATTGTGCTTCGAGCAGAGGTTGAAAAACTGCGGGCGAAGCACGCTACTGCGGGGTCCAAGCTCGTCCGACTCGAAGAGGAAGCTAGCCAACTGTTAAACCAGAAGAACACTTTGACCACTGAAAATGCTAGGCTTTCTGGGGTTTTGGATGAAGTCACTTCGACGAAGGATGCGCTGAACGAAGATAAGTTGAAGTCTGAGAAGGTGGCTGCGGAGGTTATGAGTCAGTTGTTAGATGTCCTGGAGTACTTCGGTACTACTGGAACTCTCCCTTCTGACGATAACATCAGTCTTCTGCGTCGGTTGAAAAGGATCCAAGGGGTGGCGAAGCAGATGAAGACGGCGGGCATTAGATACGGAGAACTCTCCGGACAAGTGTCTGCTGTTGGTCTACTTCGCTATTACGAAGATCTGGGCCGATCAATAACTCCGGATGCAGGAGGAGGTCCAATCACCTTCGACGACGAGCGACTTCTCAAACCTTCCGAAGGTGTGGCTGCTGCTTGGCGAGCCTTCCAAACCTCCTGGAGAGCCGAAGGTCGTTCTGCGATCAAGGCTTGGATCGACGAAGGCCAACGCCAGAAGCACGCTCGGACTCAAGCTTCGAGCAGTCAACCTCCTTCGAACCCGCAGGTTTAGGAATATTTTAGGATTTTTAACCATGTAAAGCTTTATGCTTGTAAACATTTATCAATGAAAATCTTGTTTGTCATATTTTTAGGCTTTGCCTCTTATGGAAGATATCGAAGTGTTAGAGCCTAACAACGAACTTCGCTCATTGTGGAACACCTTCGAACTTCTAAAGAATTATAAGCGTCCTCGATTTCTTATTCCTCGAGATGACTCCGGCGTAATTGCGCCCGAAGTAATCAAAGACATATTGTCTTATATTAAAGAGGAAGATAAAGAGGTTGACGCAAACACTTCGTCTTCTGAAGACACTAATTGGTCTGAAGACGAAAGTGAAGCTCGAAATAAAAGATCTGAAGGTCTTAGAAGCTGGGAAAGAAGCCCCGAGCGGCTTCGAACTTGGGCCGAGCTTCAACAAGAGCAGAAGGATTTTAGAGCTTCGAAGGGGAGGAAGAGAGTTAAACGTAAAGTTCTTAGAACTTCCGATGTTGGAACTAGTCGTTCCACCCCTAGCTCTCGGGACCGAAGAGGTCTCCGATTCCTTCTTGGTATAGATACCAATTCTTCATAATGTAATCTGTAAACACATTTATTTCAATAATGAATGCCGATTTAAAATTGTCTCCATATTTACTAGCCCCTCTTTGGGTATAAGCAACTTCGAAATGTATTCAAAGATGGTTATGCGCAAAGAAAAAACTTCGGAGCACAATTTTTTGGGGGTTCGGAGCCCCTCTGTCATTTAAAGATCTTTTGAAATCTTATGAAATGTCTTCGACTTTTTGCAGTCAGAAGAATGGTAACTTAGTACCTTTGTTTTACGAAAGAAATCAATTGAGATAACTTTCAGGACACTTTAGTGTCTTAAGAAATTTGTCACTTTGGACTTATGTTAACAGACATTCGAAGCTCATGGCTCAAATGCTGTTTTGCTTTTGCCACCTTCGGCTTGTCTTTGCGATCTCTGACGAACCAATGGTTCGGAGTTTGCAATGGTCTCTTTGGACTCTTTTTACGGATGTCTACCAGCCAATGGCTTGGACTCCGTATAATTTAGCCACCTTTGGCTGTTTTTGCAGAAGTCTACCAGCCAATGGCTTGGACTTCGCAGATTTTGGCCACCTTCGGCTCTTTTTACGGAAGTCTGCAAGCTGCAGCTTGGACTCCGTAGATTTTGGCCACCTTCGGCTCTTTTTACGGAAGTCTACCAGCCAATGGCTTGGACTCCGTAGAGTGTGGTTTTGGGCTCTTTTACGGATGCCTACAAGCCGGTGGCCTGTGCTCCGGATTATGTCAGCCCCCACGTCGGAGGCTTTGAACTTTATGGGTTCGAAGTCCGAAAATACAACCCAGCTTAATGACACTTCCCTCTCGGTCGACCCCGCGATTCCAGTGCGTCCACTCGGAAGCTGGAAGTCTATGAGGGGAAGGCAACTATCAGGGTCATATGCTTTATTAATTTAGAGGTGATTACAAGCGAATTACAAGGAGCCCTTATGCGAAGTATCGCTTTAGGTGCTCCGCATGCCAAGTATGTGCTAACTCTTCACCTTCTAAATTAGCTAATTTAAATGAACCAGGGCGCCCTGAGCGGACAATTAGATATGGACCTTCCCATTTATTGCCTAACTTCCCTGGTGCTATAATGCTTCGTAGAACAAGATGACCCGGCCTTAACTCGCTGAGCTTAACCTTCGGGTCATACCAAGTCTTCGTGTGCTGATGATACTTTGATAAATTAGCTACAGCCCGAAGTCTTGTTTCTTCTGACAAATCTAACGAAGCTTGTCTTTCTTCTTCAATATCCGGTTCGGTGCTGCGAAATGATCCTCCTTTGAGCTCCGTTGGAGTCATAGCTTCATCTCCGAATAGTAGTCTGAACGGAGTAAAACCTGTGGACCTTGTTTGCGTAGTCCGAATGGACCATAGAATCTTTGGAAGCTCTTCGGTCCACAGTCCCTTTGCTAATCCTACTATTCTTCGATTTAGCCCTGATAAAATATTTCCATTGGCTCGCTCTACGGCTCCATTTGACTGAGGATGCCTCACAGCAGCAAAACATAGCTGAATGCCTAGGTCTTCGCAAAACTTCTTGAAGGGTTCTGCGTCGAACTGTGTTCCATTATAAACTGTGAGGTATCTAGGCACTCCGAACCGGCAAATAATGTTCTTCCAGAAAATTTTTTGTACATTATTCGAAGTGATAGCTGTCAAGGGCTCTGCTTCCACCCACTTAGAAAAATATTCAATAGCTACCACTGCGAACTTCAGATTTCCCTTTGCTAACGGAAAGGGACCAATTAGATCCATACCCCATCTGGCCATGGGCCATATCGGAGCAATGACTTGAAGAGGCTGAAAAAATTTCTTCATTATCCTGCACACTGTTTACTTGCCTCGGATCAAGAGGGGGACCGTGACCATATTCTGCCCTCCGAGCAATGGCTTGATCTCCGAAGATTGTTAGGACTCCTGCTTGTGTGGGCATCTTCATGCACAAGTAGTTGTGATGCGCCACAGCTCCGAACTGATTCAACATGCCCCGTCCGAAGATGACATTATAAGCATACGGGGCATCTATCACATCAAAGATAACTTCTTCAGTCCGGGCTAATAAACCTTCTCCGAAGGTAACTTCCAGGCCTATCTGGCCAAGTGCATCAAGCGGAGGTCCTGCGAAGCCTTGCAGAGGACGAGCCGCTGGGAGGAGATGCTTCCTGGAAATGCATAACTGATCGATGGCTTGCACAAAAATGATATCTGCCGAACTACCTCCGTCAATTAGCACCCTTCGGACTTCAGTCCCTGCAATATCAGCAGTGATAACCAATGGATCTGCGTGCGGGAACTTAATACCAGCTGCATCCTCCGCAGAGAAAGATATCGGAACGTGAGACCACTCCGGCATTGCAGCTGCAGATGACGAAGTCCCAATATGACCTACTTCCCGAACGTACTCTCTTCGCTGTCTCTTGGACATGCTTCCGAGGGTACCTCCTCCGGAGATAGGGAGAACTACTCTTTTTCCTCTATCTTGCCCTTCCTCTTGCTTCGGAGGTGGCATAACATTGGCCACCGGAGGGTGCCTTGCAGCATCAAAATTTTCTATCCGCGCCACAGCCTGGACCAGCTCTGGGCGCGCTGCTGCTGGACTTCGGTCGGTACTACCTCGACCCGAAGTTCTCTCCAAGTACTCTCTCCTTAGGGTAAGGATAACCTTGCAAGTGTCAGTTGCATGGCTTCGATTTTCTCCATGAATACAACAAAAAAGGGTCTGGCCCTTGCCAGCCGTTTTCCCTGGCGGCCTCCAGCCGCTGGCCTTGTTCCCCGTAGACTGTGGAGCTCTTGGTGCAAACTTCTGTGGGGGTGCAATATTCAAGACTTCAGAGCGAGGGTGCTTTTGCCCTCTTCTTCGATCATGTTGCACTTCGAAGACTGGTTCCTGCGGCTGTGCCGAAGTCTTCACTTCTGCTTTAACTTCTTGCAATACGGTCGAAGTAGCAGTAGTCCTCCGAAGCCAACCCTCTTCTGACCTCGCATACTCCTCGAAATATGACATCAACTGTGAGACTGAGGAGATGCTCTTCCAATGCAGTTTATCCAGAAGGCCTTGATGACTGACGCCTTCCCGAACCGCATCAACCACTGAAGATGTGGACAGCCCCCGAATTTGCGACTTCGTATGAGCGAAGCGCTTAAAGTACTGCCTCAATGTTTCTCCGGGGAGCTGTTTCACTTGGAAAAGGCTTCCTGTTGACATAGGAGGCACGAAGGTGCCCTGAAAGTTACTTATAAACTTCCTCTTCAACTGCGACCACGAATTGATTGATCCTGGCTTTAAAGACCAGAACCATCTCAACGCCACTCCTTGAAGAGCTAACGGGAAGCACTTCGCCATAGTGTCTCTGACTCCACCGCTAGCCTCAATCGCTAGGGCATAAGAACGCGCGAACTCTCCGGGATCTTCATCTCCGGCATACTTGCAGAGCTTCGAAGTTTTAAACTTTGGATCAAAGCGAACCTTCTGCTGCTCAGGATGCAACGGAGATTCATTGTCGTAAGAGGCGTTCTCCGGGGCTTCGGGATAATCAAGATCGTCGTCTTCGGGCACTTCTGGGATAGTTGGGATGGCTTGATAGCGAAGCCTATTCGCAGCTTCTTGTCGCCATCTTGCTACCTCAGCTTGAAGGTTGGCCATTTGAGTGGCCATATCTCCAAGGCTATCTTCATCTCCTCCAGAAGGACCTTCCGGGTCTTGAGAACTGGTAGGATCAGTTCGAATCGGGATAGTGGGTGGAGAAGTGACTCCGGGCTGTCGGAGTATGGAAGGGGTTGGCGGAGAGGCTTCGTATGTCCGAGGAATAGAAGCCCCTTCCGGAGTTTGCGGAGGGAAAGCCGAAGACCCTCCGACTTCAACTGTGTCGAAGGGTATCTCTCCGGAGATCCGAGAGGACCTCCGAGTGGGATTGCGAGGTGCGCTCCGCTTAGGAGGCATGATGTAAGAAGTTGGTAGAGAACGAAGTTTTTCGGACTAGGTTCCCCACGGACGGCGCCAACTGTTGGCTAAAAGATTACGCTAACAGGTTTCTGTAGAAAAGAAACTAACAAACGAAGTGTTTGTGAAGCAAACTGTTCTAAGCCTCCGAAAGGATAATAACTTAGAATAGTTCGAAAGTGTGTATTGAATAACTTGTATTCGGTCCCTATTACAGGGTGAAATGGGGGGTATTTATAGGCCCAAACATTAAGGAAAAGACCTATTTACCCCTCTATTACAACCGACATAGTGGAAACTATTCGGTTCCCTTAATAGGGCTAAAATGGTAAAAGACTAATCTAATGAGAAAGAAGATAAGTCTTCCATCTTAGCTGGCAGAAAAGATCTTGGAAAGCTTTAGTTCGAAGATGTACTTCGAACCAAGGCCTATCTTCGTGCTTCGAACCGGGTTCCGGGTATCTTCGAAGATGATCTTCTGGGAACCTTCGAACCTGCTGACTGCCTTTATGTTGCTTCGGCAATAACCCTGAAGATGAGATATTTTCCCCCAACAAGCGGATACTTCACAGGCGAAGTAACAAGGCGATAGCAATATATTACGTAGATTAATGGATACTTCACAAGCGAAGTAACAAGGGTTACCACTGTTCTGAAGTGGCTGGCGGAGGTCTTCCAGGCAAACCCACGAAGAGGTACATGGAAAATAAAGGTAAAGTAAATGCGATCAAAGCTAGGGCTTTGGGTTTGATTTGTGTTGTGTTGGAGGGGGGGTTCTCTAAGCTGGCCTCGCCTCTCTATTTATAGGGCCAAACTTCTGATATAATCTACTATATTTCAGCTTGGATAGAGATAAAACTTATCTAGAATTTTATCCAACTCTGTCTCTGCCGAAGTGGGCTCCGACCAGGCCCGTCGAAGCCCGCTCCTCGGGCCGAAGCTTTGGTGGCATGGGCCTCCGAAGGCCTCCTGGCCGAAGGCCGTGGGCTGGCTAGAGGCTTTCGGAGCCCATGGCCCAATGGACCTTCGACCCTATAGGGCTTCGGCCTGACCCTGGACATGTGTATTTTTTGCCCAAATTACCAAAATTGGTTTCTGATAATCTCAGCCATTAATGCCATTTTTTGCTATCAACACATGCCCCCTGCCTTTTAGTGAACTGAGTGAACTAAAAGCATAACGAGATGAAGACGATATCGCCCATATCGGCTTTTCGACACCTTTTACGTGTTTGCCACATGCTTGGGAAATACTTTTTCAAGTATCTACCATTCAAAGCTCTTCGAAACCGCTCTCCTTGTAGAGATTCTAATATGTATGCATTGCCAGGAGCGATTTCGGTTACCTTAAAAGGACCTTCCCAACTAGGTGACCATTTACCTTATTTGGGACTCTTCGTGCCTAAGGGTAAAATCGTCTTCCACACCAAATCTCCTAGTTGAAACGACTTTGGTTTAACCTTATTGTAGGCTTTGGCTACTATCTTTTTGTCTACTTCTATGGCCTCTAAAGCCCTTAGTATCTTATCGGTCACTTCCTCCAGATTATCCTTCAAAAGAGTTTCATACTCATTGACTGATAAGCCATCTTGCTTTAACACTCTCAAGGAGCCAAGATCTACCTCTATAGGCAGAACGACTTCTTGTCCATACACCAATTAATATGGACTGACTTTGGTAGCACCGTGCTTTGCAATCCTACAAGCCCATAGTCCCTCAGAAAGCACTTCATGCCACCTTTTAGGAAACTCTTCAATTTTCTTCTTAATGAGCTTAATCACGGTTTTATTACTAGACTCGGCCTGACCATTGGCCTGAGCATAGTAAGGTGAAGAGTTTATCAACTTAATACCATAATATTCGGTGAAGTCCCTCACTTCTCCAGAAACAAATGAACTACCTTGGTCCGTAGTAAGAGTTCGAGGAATGCCGAATCTATGTATGATGTGCTTCAAGATAAAATCATGTACCTCATTGTGAGTCATGTTCTTGAGAGGTACGGCCTCGGTCCACTTAGTGAAGTAATCCATCGCCATCAACACGAACTGATGCCCTTTTGAGGAAGGAGGGTGAATCTGGCCGATGAAGTCTAGACCCCAACCTCGAAACGGCCATGGATTGACAATAGGATTGAGTAATGAGGCAGGAGCTAACTGAATATTGCCAAACTTCTGACATTATTCACACCCTCTATAGTACTTGAAACAATCTTCAGTCATAGTTGGCAAATAAAAACATGCCCTTTTGAGCATCCAACTCATTTTCTGGGCCGACTGATGAGTGCCGCAAAGTCCTTCATGGACTTCTCCCACAACCACCTGGGGCTGTTCGTGGTCTAAACACTTCAATAGTACTCCATCGATGGTTCGGCGGTACAATGTGTCGTCTATCAACATGAATTTGAATGCTTGTCACCGAACCTTCCGATCAACCCTTTGGCTAGGGTCTCTCAAATACTGGACGATTGGGATTCTCCAATCGCCCTTATAGGTTTCAGAGGGTCTCGCTGGCTCACCTTCTGAAAAAATTTCTAAACTACTGACTTCGGGTTGCCCCTCAAGCCCTTTCTGCTCCTGCCGAAGCCTGGCCGAGCTAGCCATTCGGAGTGTGCTGGGCCAAAGTCCTCCGGAGGGTTCGGACTCCGGGGAGCCTTCTCCGTGTGGGAGGCTTTGTCCTACAACCTCTGGCATGCCAGGTCTCTCGGTTGGCAGAATATTCTAGTCCAGGGACCTTGGCTCATAGTGGCCTTCGGCAGTCGGAGGGGTTCGACCCGGAGGATGCGCCGGCCCACCGTCACTGGCTTCGGCAGTGAGATCATGCATCGGCTTCTCCGATACAGAAAATTTTCCTCTATTGACTTGATAACTAGATGCTTGCTGAGCCAAATCATTTGCGACTGAATTGGCTTCTCTCGGCACGTGAGAGATTTTGAAGTCATCAAAAGCAGCAACTATATCTAGGCATCTATCCAAGTAACTGTTCAGCGGTCCGTTAAAGCATTGAGCACTTTTAGTTACTTGTTGCGCTACTAACAGGGAATCACCATATGCGTGGACATGTCTAGCGCCTACAGATTCTAGCAATTCAAGCCCTAACAATAAAGCTTAGTATTCAGCCTGGTTATTAGTGGAAGGAAATTCCAGACGGGCCGAAGTTTCAAAGTGCATCCCATTAGGTGATATGAGAACCACTCCAATACCCTGGCCATTCTTGCAAGCCGAACCATCAAAATAGAGTTTCCATGGCACTACCTCAACTAGAGCAACATTGTTACTCCAGCTGACATCTATGTGGTGATCAACTATAAAGTTGGCTACAATTTGGCCTTTCATAGCTCTCAGGGGTTCGTAGGCCAAATCATATTCGATCAACGCGTAAGCCCATTTTCCGATTCATCCACTTAGAATCGGTTTCTGTAACATGTGCTTTATAACATCAGTTTGGCAAACGACAACACATGTAGTGGGGAGAAGATAATGGCGTAATTTGGTGCATGCGTAGTAAAGTGATAAACACAAACATTCCACAAATGCGTACCTGGTTTCGGCGTCCAGCAGGCAGTGCCTCAAGAACATGATGATGTACTCTTTTCCTTCCACCTCCTGGGTTAGCACGACCCCAATCACGCTATCTTCAGCAGCGACGTATAGCCAAAATGGAGTCCCGGCTTTGGGTGCTCTCACCGCAGGCGGAGATGACAAGCACTCCTTGATCTTCTCAAAAGCACTTTGCTGGCTTGCCCCCCAAGTGAACTCAACTTCATTGTTTAGCCGGAGTATGGGGACAAAAGCATCAATCTTGCTGGACAAGTTGGATATAAAGCGACGCAAATAGTTCATCTTGCCTAACAATTTTTGTACATCTCTTTTACATGTCGGCGCTACAATGTTTCTAATCTTCTCAAGCCTCTTAGGATCAATTTCTATGCCTCTCTCGTGAATCATGAAACCTAAGAACTTACCCGCCGACACACCAAAAGCACACTTGAGTGGGTTCATTTTCAAACCATACTGTCGCATTCTATCAAAAGCAACCTTCAAATCGGCTAAATGGTTTCCCATAGCGTATGATTTGACTACGACATCATCGATGTAAACTTCTAACATAACCCCTAACAAGTCATGAAAGATTACGTTCATAGCGCACTGGTACGTGGCACCAGCATTCTTCAAACCAAAAGTCATGACGACCCACTCGAACAAACCGACAAAACCAGGGCATCGAAAGGTTGTCTTATAGATGTCCTCTTCGGCCATGAAGATTTGATTATAGCCAGCATTGCCATCAAGAAAACTCAGTACCTTATGTCCTGACGCATCGTTGATTAGCATGTAGGCTATCGGCATTGGATACTCGTCCTTTGAAGTGGCCCTGTTCAGATCCCTGAAATCAATACATACCCGTATCTTGCCGCTCCCTTTTTTCTCTACAGGCACAATGTTAGCGACCCATTCCGCGTACCTGCATGGCCTAATAAATTCAGCCTTGAGTAGTCGCTCTACTTCTTCTTTAACTCAGTCATAGACGACAGAGTTAAATCTAGTCTTGATAGGCAGCCGATGCTCCACGAGCTCCCGACTTAGTCCCGACATCTCTCTATACTCCCATGCAAAACAATCGACATACGACCAAAGTAACTTTATTACTTCAGCCTTTTCATCAGGCTGTAAATGTTGGTTTACAAAAGTCGGCCTCGGGATGCTACCATCACCTATGTCGACTTCCTCCAAGGGATCGGCTGACGCAAAACCTTGTCCTAATTTCTCTACTTCGCTAAAGTCCCCGATGGCCTCGGCAATACCGTCTTTGCTAGACCAATATTGCTCCACACGAGACTTTAGCCAATCTAGATTACTCTTGCTAGACATGACTATTAATACAAAAATAGCTGTGCTACTCCAGCCGGCTTTACAGACACTAGTACAAAACATCCTCCAGATACACTAACAAAATCGTAATCTGAAAGATCTCTACCTGACAGACACTCTACTTTGTTATGGGCGGCGTCAACCGATACATCGACTAATCCTACTTGGGCTGAAGTATCCACGGGAATGACCTCGACCTCGTCGCCGTCCCACTGTATCAGGCACTGGTGTAGGGTAGAAGGAATACAACAGTTTGCGTGAATCCAATCACGCCCGAGTAGTACGCTGTAGTTACCTTGTACATCAACGACAAAAAATGCTGTTGGCAATGTCTGAGGAGCCATGCTGAACAGCGTGGGCCTCATGGCTCCAAGAAGTGATGAGTCATTGTCAACGATAGTCAAAGAGGACAGAAGAAGAAGAGATGTGATGTTTCATGGGCCGCGTGTGACACAGGTACACGGGCAGCGAGCGACTGTCGGGCTGAGAGAGTTGCGAAGTCGGGCTGGCCCAATCCGGGTACATGGGCCAGAAGCAGCAGAAGACCCACTGGGCTGTTGACCAGGACTGACTCAGGTACACAGGCGGTGAGCGATTGCCGGGCTGAGAGAGCTGCGGAGTCGGGCCGGCCTAATCCGGGTACCTGGTGCAAGGCCGGTGGAGGCTTTGTCAGTTTCGGCGCAAAACTGACAACCGTTGATCTTGTATTCGACTGTCCAGAAGAGAAGCCGTAGTCGCTACGAAAGCTTATCTTCGTGATAAGTCATCTGTATCTCTAGACCCACAGTCAGTCAGTTGTGTCTGTAAAAATACCTAAGGGCAGTTGAGTCATTTCCTTTTTATTCCTGCGTCTGTAAAAAACCCTAAGGGGATGGTGGAATATTCTAGGTCATTGGGCAGCCTATAAATAGGGCCCCAATCCCTAGGGTTGGACTACCCTTCTAGAATTTACCTTCCAATCATTTGGGTCATTTTGTTCCTGCGTGTTTGTCTCTCTCTCTTCTGTGGTGCGCCGCCATGCTGTTGTTCATTTGTGTTTGGCTTGCATTTATTTCGCTTCTGTTTGATGCAATGAAGCTTCTATTCTCTTCGTGCACAGCAAATCTGCAGCAGTGTTTATAGCTTCGGTTCACGTGCACAGACAGTTTCTTGAGCGATTGTGTTTTTAGTTGCTTCTGTTCTTCACGAGGAGTACTAGTTCATACTGTTTGCAAGTAGTACTACTACACTGTTGCAACAGTACGCTAGTACTCAGGCTTTACATTTTCTGCGCAGCTTTTTGATTGAAGCAGTCAAGACTGAATACCTTTTCTGCTTGTTTCTGGTGAAGCCCCTTCTCTCTGTTCGAAGTCTCTCAGCTCCGTGAGGCAGGCTTCGATCTGACATCCTCGAAGGCTTCGCTCGAACTTCGGCTTCATTTGTGTGCTGTGTCTCTACCTTCGCAGTATGTTTTGCACTCTGTCAGCTTCACATACTTCGACAGTATTAGCGAAGGTGTTCTCAGTCTCGAGCTATTCGAAGTCAATACTTCATCAGGCCTCAGAGTTAGCTTCGAAGCTAATCTCACTGATAGACTTCGCTCAGTATTTGCATCTGTCATCTCCGAAGATCCTTGATGTGCTTGTTCGAAGGTAGAGTGTAGGCTTTGTTTTGGTTTCTCTGTCGCGTGTCAGCCTTCGCCTCTCTTTTCAAAGGTTGTTAGTCTGTGCGTTGTGTTCGAAGTTTTCTACTCGAAGGATAGGCTTTGAAGCACTCGGTTCGAAGCTAGCTTCGATACTTCCATACTTAGCTTCGAAGCATCTTCGGTCTTTTGCCACCTCGAACTAGGTTAGACCAAACCTCCTTAGCAGACTTCGTCAATCATCTCCGGAGCAGGCTTCGACCAGCGAAGCAGGCTTCGACATCCGAAGCAGACCTCGACCAGCGAAGCAGGGTTCGACCTTCGAAGCAGACCTCGACCAGCAAAGCAGGCTTCACCAAGTTTCGAACAGGAGACAGATTTAGAACAGTAACTTCTCATCCCACTATTTGTGCACTTAGATTGTTGTACTAAGAAGTTTGATTTGCCATGTCTTGTGTATTCTGTTCATCTTTCTATTAGCACTGTTTTGGTGTTTCTATCATCAGTAGCTTTTATATTAGATACCTTTAGACTTAGGCAATATGTTCATACTTTCTGCTTAATATTTTGAGGTGCGTTGGGTGTTGGGAGCAGGCCATTGATTCAAAAGAATTTTTAGGCGCCCATTCACCCCCCCCTCTGGTCGCTACTTTCGGTCCTACAAGTGGTATCAGAGCAAGGTTAGGGTTTTTCCATACCTTAACCGGTTCTAAATGCCAGTAGTGACCATGACGTCTCCTGGCAAGGTCAAGTCCTTGGAAGCCTATGGCTATAACTATTGGAAGACTTGCATGCGAGCCTATCTCATGAGCCAGGGCTCGGACATCTGGGACATTTGTGTTCACGATACGTTTGTCATTTTGCCAGTTGCTGAGCATGGTACTCCTGGTATCATTGCCCAGCATCTGAGCAATAGTAAAGCCGTGAACATTCTGTTTTCTGGTCTAGGTCCCACTGAGTTTGAGCGTGTGAGCCATCTCTCCACAGCGAGAGAGATCTGGGCTACCCTCAAGGCACACCATGAGGGAACAGCCCAGGTCAAGGCTCGGCTCTATCAGACCTACCGACATGAGTATGAGAACTTCACACAAAAGCCGGGTGAATCTGTTGAAGCCTTGTTTGGTCGTTTTCAATCGATCATTAACAAGCTTCGGGACAACAAGGCTGAGGTTGCTCAGTTAGTCTCAGATCACGAGCAGGCGCTCAAGGTTCTCCATACCTTGGACCCAAAGATCTGGGAGATCAAGGTATCTTCTATCATTGAGAGTACTTCTTATGATACCTTGACCATTTCTAAGTTGTTTAGCAAGCTAAAGGCTACTGAGGTTGATCTCCAGCTGAGATCAAATCTCACTGGTTCTGGATCGAAATCTCTAGCCCTTGCTACACCGTCTGTTGATCCCTCTTCTATGAGCTGTGCTGGGTTCTCTTTGATGTCTATCACTGAGGACCAGCTTGAGTTGTTGGGAGATGATGATTTGTGTCTTTTTAACAACCGGGTGCGTCGTGTCTATGTCAAGAGAATGTTCAAGAGACACGGCACAAAATCTGGATGCTTTGAGTGTGGTGATCCAGGACACTTCATCACCGACTGCCCCAAGCGCATTGGACACAAGAAGGGCACCAGTGGTGGCTTCCACGACTCCGGCAAGCACGATAGCTCCTCCTTCAACAAGGGCAAGCCAAAGACCAGGTTCTTCAAGAAGGCCCTGAAGGACTACCGGCGAGAGAACAAGAAGCACGACAAGGCCTTCTTCGCCGAGATGGAGAAGAGCTACTCCAAGCGGTCCACGTCTTTTTCCTCTTCATCGAGCTCAAGTGATGAGGAGATCGCCATCAGGAAGGGGAAGGACAAGGACGATCTGACGGGCCTTTGCTTCATGGCTTTCGGGGACAGATCGAAGAGCCACTCACACCAGCACCGAAGATCCCGCAAGAGCTTCTGCTCAATGGCTCTTGGGGATAAGGAAGATAAGAGCTCCTCCGATGACTCCGACGATGACAACAAAAAGGTATCATCTTATGAGCGTGAAATTGTTGATTTACTTGAGAGCAATCGTCAGGAGTTAAAGTATCGGGAAAAATTGCTTAGGAGGGCCAAGAAGAGGATAGATGAGTTAGAGAGTGAGCTTGCCATAGCCAACGGCAGAATTGAGAGTCTATCTTCTTCCCCTTGCTTGGGTGATAGCAGTGAGTGCTCGAAGTGTGAGGTGCTTCTGTGTGACTTTTCGACTTTGAGGTCCAAGTACACAGAAAGGGTTGATGAGAGGGACACTTTGGCCCCTGAGCCTGAAAGCGCTCAGCTGGAGCTGAAAGATGCTCAAGCCACTGTCGTCGCACCCTGTGCTGATTGCCCATCTCATCTAGCTGTCTTAGCTGAGCTGAAAGCCAAGGGCAATGTGCATTTGGGTGAGTTGGAGAGAGTGAGAGCTGAGCTTGCACAGACTAGGTTAGAGCTTGAGACATTGTGAGTTCCACCCACTATCTGTGAGAACTGTCTGTCTCTTAGACTTGAGTTGATTAAGCTGAAAGCCGAGAAGTCTGTCCAGGTAGAGAGTGAGTGTGAGACCTGCTTGTCTCAGGTGGAGGTTCTAGCTTCCTTGAGAGAGGAGCTAGCTGATTCTCAGAATGAGAACTTTTACCTCCGTTCTATCCTGAGCTGGATCAGTGCCAGAGAGCCACAGCTCGACATGATGATCCAACAGTTCAAGCGGCAGGATGGGTTTGGGGTAGGTTACACCTACACCAAGGCTGACTTTGAGAGTGCCATTAGCCGGGCAGTGGAGTGGAGTAAAATGACTCCTGAGCAGAGATATCCCAAGACCTATTCCACTGAGTCTTCCTAGGCTTGTCAGCCCAAGGATGGAGTGATCCATGAACCACCCAAAGCTCCACCCAAGAAGCCCATCTGGGTTCCAAAGCCCAAACTCCTCCACACTTCTCTAGACTCTCTTCCTGGACCCTCTCAGCCCAAGAAGACAACACCAATCACCGCTAAGCCCAAGAACCCTAAGCCTCAACCACATCTCAAGAAGCCCACCTACCATTTTGAGTATTGTCAGAGAGACGAGCATCTTGCGGAGTTTTGCTTCAGGAGGAAGCGGGTTGAGAGAGCTGAGAGGGCTCGTGGTGGTTAGGAGCAGTTCTACCAGCAGGGTGGTAGACTGAGAGTTCCTCGACGCGAGGAGAGGCTGGAGGCCAGGCCGCGTCGTGTAGGTGGTGGTAGAGGAGACGACTTTCTTGCCCGTGCTCCAGTTGGTGGTGGTCGTTCCAGCAGAGCTCCAGGTCATGTTGGCTATGGTCCTAGACCTCGTAGCCGAGGCTTTAGGCAGAACCAAGGACCACGCTTTGAGCCGTGTTTTGGTCCGAACTTTCGTGATGATTTCTGCTTTCCGTCTTTTGAGCAGATGGCTCGACAATGGTTTAGCTCCTTTGCTAAACCTGATGCCGGACCATTTGCTCCCACTTACAGCCACTGATTGTGCAGGAATGGGAACTGGAGGACGTTTGGATCATGGACTCAGGATGTTCTCGCCACATGACGGGACATCGCAGATGGTTCTCCAGTCTCACTCCCCCGAGCTCCAAAGAGTACATCACATTCGGGAACAGTGGTCAAGGGAAAGTAAGTGGCATTGGCTCAATTCGCATTTCAGATCATTTCTCTTTGAAGAATGTTGCCTTGGTTAAGAATTTGAACTTCAATTTGATTTTTGTTTCGCAACTTGTTGAGGATGGTTTGGAAGTGCGTTTTAAGAAGGGTAATTCTTCCGTGATTGATTCTAGAGGGTCTTTGATTTGCCAGATTTTACCATTCGGTAAAGTTTTTCGAATTGACTTCTCTAGTTCTTCTGGCCCTTCTCGCTGTTTGATTGCTGGATCCTCCTCTGAGCTCTGGAAGTGGCATAGGAGGTTAGGTCATTTGAGTTTTGATCTGCTAGTCAGGTTGAGCTCTATGGACCTCATCCAAGGATTGCCCAAGCTTAAGATGGAGAAGGATCTAGTTTGCCATCCCTGTCGTCATGGGAAAATGGTTGCTGCTTCTCACTCACCTGTGACTCAGGTGATGACTTCGTATCCGGGCGAGCTGTTACATTTGGACACTGTTTTTCCAGCTCGGGTACGTTCAGTCGGTGGGAAGTGGTACGCGCTTGTCATTGTTGACGATTTTTCTCATTTCTCGTGGGTTTTCTTTTTGGAGTCTAAGGATGAAACTTTTCAGTTTGTTCATGACCTGATTTTGAAGCTGAAGAATGAGAACAATGGTCGGATGCGAGCAATTCGCTCCGACAATGGCTCTGAGTTCGAGAACTCTCAGTTTGTCAGCTTCTGTAGTAATCAGGGTCTTGAACATCAGTTTTCTTCTCCTTATACTCCCCCACAGAACGGCGTTGTGGAACGAAAGAACCGCACGCTAGTCGAGATGGCCAGGACGATGATCGATGAGCACAGGACTCCTAGGCGTTTTTGGGCTAAAGCCATGAACACGGCTTGCTATCTTGCCAACCACATTTTTCTTAGAGCTTACCTTGGTAAGACATCGTATGAGTTGCGGTTTGGCAGACAGCCCAAGGTGAGCCACTTGCGAGCGTTTGGCTGCAAGTGCTTTGTGCTCAAGAAGGGAGGGCATTTGGACAAATTTGAGTCTTGTTGCTGGGATGGTGTTTTTCTTGGATACGCTTTGCATTCTCGAGGCTTCCGTGTTTGGAACCTTGAATCTCAGCTGCTTGTCGAGACTTGTGAAGTTTCTTTTGATGAGTCCTTGCCTTCTTTGACTCCTGTTTTTGAGCCTTCTGATGATGGTGAGCTTGGAGAGTCCATCTTCGAGGAAGATGAGGATACTCCAGCTGTTGATGAGGGTGGGCCTTCTGCACCCCCCGCAGAGCCCACACCTTCTGAGACTTCGACTGAGGATGAGGGCGGACCTCTGATCACTTCTTCCACTTCGATCGAGCCCCCTCAGTCGGGTCCAGAGGTGCTAGCTGCTGACTCCGGTGAGGTGACTTCAGATCACCAAGGATCCCGAGCAGTTCAGCGTGATCACCCCTCAGAGCTCATCATTGGTGATTTGACTGAGAGAACTTTGGGTTCATCTAATGCTTCTCTTGCTGTGTTTGCTGAATCTGCTTTTGTTGCATCTTTTGAGCCCAGAGATGTTTCTCATGCTCTTTCTGACTCTAATTGGATTAATGCTATACAAGAAGAGCTTGAGAACTTTGTTCGTAATCGGGTTTGGACACTAGTTGAGCCGCCACCAGGATGCAACCCCATAGGCACCAAGTGGGTGTTCAAAAACAAACAAGGTGAAGATGGGGTTGTGGTGCGCAACAAGACTCGATTAGTTGCCCAGGGTTTTTGCCAGAAAGAAGGTATTGATTTTGAAGAAACTTTCGCCCCCGTTGCCTGTCTTGAGTCCATTCGCATTCTCTTAGCTTTTGCCGCTTCAAAGGGTTTTAAGCTTTTTCAAATGGACGTTAAGAGTGCTTTTTTGAACGGGTTCATAGAGGAGGAAGTTTATGTTAGGCAGCCCCCCGGTTTTGAGAACCCTAAGTTTCCTCGACATGTTTTCAAGTTGCAAAAAGCTTTATACGGGTTGAAGCAAGCCCCCAGGGCTTGGTATGACCGGTTGAAGAAATTTTTGTTGGGGAAGGGCTTTGTGATGGGTTCGGTGGATAAAACTCTTTTCTTGCTCAGAGATGCTTCAGATTTCTTAGTCGCTCAGATTTATGTGGACGATATTATTTTTGGCGGTACTACTAATGATCTTGTGTCCATGTTTTCTGAGCAGATGCACAGTGAGTTTGAGATAAGCCTCATGGGTGAGCTTAAGTACTTCTTAGGACTCCAGATCAAGCAGACCAAGGATGACACCTTCATCCACCAAGGTAAGTACACTCGCGATATGCTTAAGAAATTTGACTTTGGTGGGAAATTGAAGCCGCAGATGACCCCGATGGGCACTTCTAGGGGTCTGGACAAGGATGAGAGTGGAGTCAAGGTCAATGAAAGGGAGTTTCGAGGGATGATCGTTTCGCTACTATACTTGACAGCGACCAGACCGGACATTTAGTTCGCCGTGGGACTGTGCGCGCGCTTCCAGTCTTCACCTCGCGCGTCTCATCGGCAGGCTGTCAAGCGCATATTTAGGTATCTTACTTATGCGCCCGATCTTGGTTTTTACTATTCAGCTTCATCATCTCTCGATTTATCTGGATTTTCGGATGCCGACTTTGGTGGGTGCCGGTTGGATCGCAAGTCGACTCCCGGTACTTGCCAGTTTCTTGGCTCTTCTCTTGTCTCTTGGTCTTCTCGAAAGCAATCTGGAGTTGCTCTCTTGACCACAGAGGCTGAGTATGTAGCTGCTGCCAGCTGCTGCTCACAGTTGGTTTGGATGATTTCCACTCTGCGAGATTTTGGGTTGTTCTTTCCTACCAGAATTCCTTTGTTTTGCGACAGCACCAGTGCAATTAGTGTAGGGAAAAACCATCGTCTCCATTCAAAAACCAAACACATTGATGTGCGCTTTCATTTTCTGCGGGATCAATATGAGAAAGGTGTCATTGACCTTGTTCATGTTGATACCCATCATCAGTTGGCTGACATTTTCACCAAACCCCTAGATCAGTCTACCTTTGAGCGTTTACGAGGGGATTTGGGTGTTGTGTATCCTTTCTAGGATATTTTGCGTCAGTATTCTTTCTTCTTTACTCTTTTCTTGAGTCTTTTTGTGTGTTCATATCATGCATATTCACATATCACACCTTAGAGCTGCTTCTGTTATATGATTGAACTGCTTTACTTATTCTAGCTGGTACATGCTTTTGAATACTTGTCAATGATCATGCTTTAGTTCAATTCACTTGATATGTCTGATATCTGTCATATGCATGGCTTTTATGCTTTAAAACTTGAAAAAATGATCACCATTGCTTCTGGTAACTAGCATGCGTAGGCTGAATGTTCTTGCTATCTGTTACGTGCCTTGTAGCTAGTTCCTGACTTAGATGCAAACATGCAACTTGGACATCTTTCTGCTTTAAAACATGGACATGTGCTATAAAAATGATGAAAAATCAAGAAAAATGAAAATTCCATGCCTTTTTATGCATAACTTGAAAAGATCCAGGTGGGTTTGTTTTGTCGCATTGCATTGTTCTGGACTGCGTACCATAGCACTTTGGTATGAACTAGGACAGTGTAATGTATGCCAAGACCAATGTCTTAAGCTTCTGATGGTCCAGTTCTGGCCTAGGCTTGACTTGGTCGGTCAACATAAGGTTTGACATGCAAATAACCCCTGGCAAAAATGAAAAAGGAAAAAGAAAAAGCCTGAAAATTGAAATGATAACAAGTTTGCCGAAGCATTTTGTTTTTGGACAATGCTTATCTTGGTAGATATCAGTTAGCCTTTGCATCTCATGCTTTACCTTGCTTATCAACTGGAAAATGTGGTGATGCTTTTGTTTGCAAAATTGAACATGCGTGCTAATGACTTTCTTTAGATATCATTTGTTGCACTGATCATGCCATGTATCTTAGACAATATGTCTTTTGCTGTATCTCCTAGATTTTGTAATTGCAGTCAATCATATCTGAGAAGCATGCTTTATTCACTCCTCATGCACCCCAGTTGCATTCACTGCATATTTTGAGGGGGAGTTGCATTTCAGGGGGAGTCTGTGTCTCTATTGAGTGCTTGATGAGTTCACTTGTCAACAAGGGGGAGAAAATTTGGGATCAGAGTTTAAGGGGGAGTTTCTGTCTCGCTTGTTCTTACTCTGTTGATATCCTTGTTGTTATGAAATCGCACTCATTTTGAGCTTTTACGTTTTGGTTAACCATAATGACCACTTCTTGCTTTTGTTCGGCTTTTGGTCATTAGGGTTAAACTTTTACCTTATTTTCTTCTTCTTTGTTTTTTTCTTGTGCTTTGTTTTCGTGTTTCCACATGTGTTCACAGGTTTTGAAGAGCTGAAGAAGTGAAGTGTTGACAATGCACTCATCAAGGGGGAGATTGAGGAGCCATGCTGAACAACGTGGGCCTCATGGCTCCAAGAAGTGATGAGTCATTGTCAACGATAGTCAAAGAGGACAGAAGAAGAAGAGATCTGTTGTTTCATGGGCCGCGTGTGACACAGGTACACGGGCAGCGAGCGACTGTCGGGCTGAGAGAGTTGCGAAGTCGGGCTGGCCCAATCCGGGTACATGGGCCAGAAGCAACAGAAGACCCACTGGGCTGTTGACCAGGACTGACTTAGGTACACGGGCGGTGAGCGATTGCCAGGCTGAGAGAGCTGCGGAGTCGGGCCGGCCTAATCCGGGTACCTGGTGCAAGGCCGGTGGAGGCTTTGTCAGTTTCGGCGCAAAACTGACAACCATTGATCTTGTATCCGACTGTCCAGAAGAGAAGCTGTAGTCGCTACGAAAGCTTAGCTTCCGGATAAATCATCTGTATCTCTAGGCCCACAGTCAGTCAGTTGTGTCTGTAAAAATACCTAAGGGCGGTTGAGTCATTTCCTTTTATTCCTGCGTCTGTAAAAAACCCTAAGGGGCTGGTGGAATATTCTAGGTCATTGGGCAGCCTATGAATAGGGCCCCAATCCCTAGGGTTGGACTACCCTTCTAGAATTTACCTTCCAATCATTTGGGTCATTTTGTTCCTGCGTGTTTGTCTCTCTCTTCTGTGGTGCGCCGCCAGGCTGTTGTTCATTTGTGTTTGGCTTGCATTTATTTCGCTTCTGTTTGATGCAATGAAGCTTCTATTCTCTTCGTGCACAGCAAATCTGCAGCAGTGTTTATAGCTTCGGTTCACGTGCACAGACAGTTTCTTGAGCGATTGTGTTTTTGGTTGCTTCTGTTCTTCACGAGGAGTACTAGTTCATACTGTTTGCAAGTAGTACTACTACACTGTTGCAACAGTACGCTAGTACTCAGGCTTTACTTTTTCTACGCAGCTTTTTGATCGAAGCAGTCAAGACTGAATACCTTTTCTGCCTGTTTCTGGCGAAGCCCCTTCTCTCTGTTCGAAGTCTCTCAGCTCCATGAGGCAGGCTTCGATCTGACATCCTCGAAGGCTTCGCTCGAACTTCGGCTTCATTTGTGTGCTGTGTCTCTACCTTCGCAGTACATTTTGCACTCTGTCAGCTTCACATACTTCGATAGTATTAGCGAAGGTGTTCTCAGTCTCGAGCTGTTCGAAGTCAATACTTCGTCAGGCCTTGGAGTTAGCTTCGAAGCTAATCTCACTGATAGACTTCGCTCAATATTTGCATCCGTCATCTCCGAAGATCCTTGATGTGCTTGTTCGAAGGTAGAGTGTAGGCTTTGTTTTGGTTTCTCTGTCGCGTGTCATCCTTCGCCTCTCTTTTCGAAGGTTGTTAGTCTGTGCGTTGTGTTCGAAGTTTTCTGCTCGAAGGATAGGCTTCGAAGCACTCGGTTCGAAGCTAGCTTCGATACTTCCATACTTAGCTTCGAAGCATCTTCGGTCTTTTGCCACCTCGAACTAGGTTAGACCAAACCTCCTCGGCAGACTTCGTCAATCATCTCCGGAGAAGGCTTCGACATTCGAAGCAGACCTCGACCAGCGAAGCAGGCTTCGACCTCCGAAGCAGACCTCGACCAGCAAAGCAGGCTTCGCCAAGTTTCGAACAGGAGACAGATTTAGAACAGTAACTTCTCATCCCACTATTTGTGCACTTAGATTGTTGTACTAAGAAGTTTGATTTGCCATGTCTTGTGTATTCTGTTCATCTTTCTATTAGCACTGTTTTGGTGTTTCTATCATCAGTAGCTTTTAGATTAGATACCTTTAGACTTAGGCAATCTGTTCGTACTTTGCTGCTTAATATTTTGAGGTGTGTTGGGTGTTGGGAGCAGGCCATTGATTCAAAAGAATTTTTAGGCGCCCATTCACCCCCCTCTAGTCGCTACTTTCGGTCCTACAATGTCTTGTTTCCCACTGTCAACTCCATGGAGAGTACGCCCTTGGCCTCGGAGCTCTTGCCGTTGAAGTCGTTGAGCATCAAGTTGGTCTTCTTCAGGTCATCCTCATCCCTGCCAAGTTTCTTCAACAATGAGTAAGGCATTAAGTTAACAGTGGCGCCACCGTCAATGAGCATTCGAGAAATCAGCTTTCCATCGATGTGACCTCTAACGTAGAGAGGCTTCAGATGGCGAGCCAAGTCCTCGGGCTTCTCAAAGATGGCGTTGCGCGGGCTGAGGTTCAATTGAGCGACCTTGGCCTCATCCTGTGGCAGGGCGAACTCGGCGGGGAGCATGATGATGTTGATGTCCATCGCCTGAGGTGTGGGCCCCTCGGAGATGGGCGAGTAATCATCGTTGAGCATGTCGTCATCGTCGTCGCTCGGACTAGGAGCCGGGTTGGTTATCTCAACCGTCTTCTCCCTCCATACCTATTTTGTAGCTGGTCGAGGGCGGATTTCTTTGAAGATAGTGTCGCGCTCGTCCTTAGCTTCCTTCTCGCGCATCTCCTGTGCCTGTAGTCATTGTAAGCGTCTCTTTTGTGATTTGGACATGCCTGGAGGTGCCCAGGATGACTGCGGCTTGGTGCCGCGTGCTACTGTTTGGCTTCTATCTATTCTGGCCGAAGTGGTACTGCGCCTTTTGGCCTTGTGCACCCTGTGTTCGGAGGGGCCTCCACTGCGAACCCCGATAGTCAGATTGGCCTTGCCCGGCCGATTGAACTCAGCTTCGGCACGGGCTCCGACCGAAGTATGGGACTTACCTCTGTTAGACTCTGACGATGAAGCCTCTAGGATTGGGACCACCTGAGACGCCACCCTGATCGTGATAGCTTCGGATTCCCTAAATTCGGCCTCCGAGTGCCCACACCCTTCGGCTTCGCTCCACATGGTCTGATTCGGAGGCACCACAGATAGTCTGTAGACGATGCCCCCTCCGCTGCGTCTGTTTGTCCCTGCCATCCATAATACTCCGAAGGAAAACAAGGCATAGTGTTAGGTTGCGGAGGGTACCCCGACCCGGATATGTATGGAGCCCAAGGGGTTCCCGCCCAGTTGTATGGCGGAGGCATCGGCGGCTCTAGTGGCCTCGCCCACTGTGAGCCGAACCCATTGCCCGGAGGGGGGTTCGGCAGAGTCGACGGCATCTCAGACCATACCAGCGAAGGGTCCCACCACGTCGGAGGTACGTTCGGCCAGTGCGGGTCGAAGCCTCCTGTCAAAGAGCTCGTCCAAAATGGTGTGGAGTTCGGCCATTGGGGGCCGAAGTCGCTTTTATAGGGGGTTCGACCACTAAGGCTCGAAGCCACCGCATGGGGGGTTTTGCCACCAAGGCTCGAAGCCGTTGTGCGGAGGGCTCGGCTGCTTCGGTCCGAAGTCGCCGAGCGGGGCGCCAGGCCACTGTGGCCCGAAACCGTTGTGCGGAGGGCTCGGCTGCTTCGGTCTGAAGTTGCCCTCCGCAAATCTTGGACCTTTCGGCTGTCCCAACTTCTTAGTGCGGGGACCTGCTTCCCTGGCCCTTCTTCGATGCTTGTTCAACAACATGTTATACGTTACCTTCGGCCTCTTGTGAGCCTTGGCCGAGGGGGTGTCAATGTTCTGTTTCCACACTCCTACCTCGGGGTTCTTCAGTATGAGCGTGCGAGTGCGCGGTTCTCCAACAATTACATCCTTCCCCTTAGCCAACTCGGCCTGTTCTGGCCGAATCAACACCTTCTTCTCATCGAGGTCGATGGCGTTGACGGGAAAAGGATCCTTATCTAGCTTCATCTTTGGATTATGGTCTATCTTCAACTGTCCTTCTTCTATGGCCGATTGGATCTACCGTCGAAAAACATTGCATTCGTTAGTGTTATGTGAATGTGAATCATGCCACTTACAGTACGGATGCTTCTTTAACTCATCAGCAGATGGAATGACTTGACCTTTAGGTAACCTGAGAAGCTGACTTTTTAAGTGAAAATCAAATATTTTATCGCACTTGGTTATATCAAATGAGTACTTGACCTCACTAGGTTGATTATTTGTGGGAGATGGCCGTAACTCAGAGAAAGTGACAGGTTTATTCTTAGCGTTCCAAACCCATTCAGCTGCGTACATGTCGGCTGAATCCTCCTCTTCCGATTCCTCCTCGTTGGAGCGTTCCATGATGAGGATTTCAGCCCTAGGCTTGTTAAATGTCTTAATAAACTTTTTATCTTTGGTTCGGCCTTCCTGGACCAGAGCCTGCTGTAAGACTTGGCTAACTTCTAAAAAGTTTTGGTTATCTAACCTATCTTTAATCTCGGAACGCAACCCATTAAAGCTAGTTCCGCTAAGTCCCTTTTCGAAATATTAAGGCTAAAACATCGGTTTCTAGTATCCCTAAAACGCTTGATGTACTCAAAGGCATTCTCGTTAGATTTCTGCTTAACCGATGTCAAATGTGAAAGCCTAAGTTCTGTCTCACCCGTGTAGAAGTAATCATGGAATTTCCGCTCTGAATCGTCCCACGTTTGAATGGAGTTCGGTGGGAGCGCCGAAAACCAAGTGAAAGCGGTGCCGGATAGCAAGAGAGAAAATAGCCTAACTTTTAGGGCATCTATCATGCTAGCCTCTCCACATTGTGCCAAAAATTGACTAACGTGCTCTAGTGTAGTTTTGCTACCCTCACCATCGAACTTAGTGAATTCAGGGATTCTATAGCCGCGGGGGTAGGGTATTGTATCAAGATGGTCGGGGTATGGCTTACGGTAAACCCTAACCCGCCCCTTGCGCACGAAGCCGACACACTCCCTAAATAGTGCGCGGACCCGCTCCTCTATGTCATCTTGGCATGTTGCCCGCGCGCGCCTCTCATGCGGGGGCGCGACACATGGTGGGATATCGGCGTGTCGGCCATGGGCCCCTTCCCTTTGTGCTATCTGCATGACGTGCTCGTGTCCGGGTGCCTGCGCATGTGGTGCGGGTAGCGCGGGTACCGATGTAGGTGGTGGTGCATGGTACACAGTGCTAGTTTGACCGTAAGTGTAATGATTAGTCTCGGCCATAAGTGTTGAGGCCGAAGACATGGTTGTGCCAGTGCTGTCGTTAGTTCTGTCGTACACGTGGTTTGCCGGAGGTGCGCTAGCAATAGGAACCGGGGGTACGGCCTCAGTAAAGCTGAACCTCCTAAGAGTTTCCTCTACTTGGGAGCTAACTACTGAATCTAGACGGTTGGCTAGCGAAGATAAATGAGGCTTGATCTACTGATGCTGTTATTTTTTGCTCAATCTCTAAAGAAGATAAATGAGGCTATACTGGTGTTACCTGGACCTGAGCGAGGTCGGGGTGATGATGTCACGCTTAATGAAGCCCGCGCGTGTCTTAACGTAGCCCCCAAGCATCATGTCTTGGAGTGCCTTTAACTTTGCCTCGATCTCTGCTCGGTCTTCTGCGGGGATATCTTCAAGTGTAGGTGTCAAGATGTTGCGGTTGTCGATATCCGCACCTCCTATTGTGTCCATCGGTGGTGTAGATGTAGTAGTCGATGTAGAAGTATCGATAGCCGATGTAGACGTAATTGTCATGTTGTCGTAGCTTTCCCCAGCGGAGTCGCCAAAAAGTGTGTTGACACAAAAATGTGACCCCGCACTTGGGTCAGTTCGATGATCCAAAAGTGTGCAGATACTTAGGGACAAGCCTAAGCGTGACGCAGCACCGACGTCGCGTTCCGACTACCCTTAGTCGTTATAAGGGGGGGTGGAGTCGCCAGGCAATCAGATCACACAAAATAATCCAATTAGCCGAGAGAAATATATTAAACAGAATAAAATCAGCAAACCAGTCGAAGCCTGTCTGCTTCAAAGTCTGGTGCGAAGGGGTCACTGAAGTATACCTTCGGCGTCTGGTGCGAAGTATCTCGCCGAAGGGTGCCTTCGGCGTTCGGACTAATCCGGTCAAAGATGAACTCCGAACAGATCTAGACGCGACGATCACCTCCAAACAGCAGGGTCCATCGTGAGGTCTCCGATATGGCAAATTACAGAATAATGATGCGAGGGCCGCGCGTGGGCGTAACTTCATCCAAAGCGGGGTATGATCGTGGCGAAGCCTGTTGTGACGAAGTGTGCTGGTGAAGCCTGTTGTCGAAGCCCGTAGTCTCGCCAAAGGGTGTTCCAGCGACCTCCGAAACCAATCTCTTAGCTCCGGAAGCCTCCGACGAAGTAGCTCTGAACTCAGAAACCTGCAATGGAGAGGATTCGAAGTACCAATTCGTCCTGAGGACCGAATTATACTAAGTGTTACACTAGTAGCGAAGGTAGCAATCTATTACGCAGATTAGCGGATACTTCACAAATGAAGTAACAAGGCGATAGCAATCTATTACGTAGATTAACGGATACTTCAAAAGCGAAGTAACAAGGGTTACCACTGTTCCGAAGTGGCCGGCAGAGGGCTTCCAGGCAAACCCACGAAGAGGTACAGGGAAAATAAAGGTAAAGTAAATGCGATCAAAGCTAGGGCTTTGGGTTTGATTTGTGTTGGGGGGGTTCTCTAAGCTGGCCTCGCCCCTCTATTTATAGGGCCAAACTTCTAATCTAATCTTCTATATTTCAGCTTGGATAGAGATAAAACTTATCCGGAATTGTATCCAACTCTGTCTCTGCCGAAGTGGGCTCCGACCAGGCCCGTCGAAGCCTGCTCCTCGGGCCAAAGCTTCGGTGGCATGGGCCTCCGAAGGCTTCCTGGCCGAAGGCCATGGGCTGGCTAGAGGCTTTTAGAGCCCATGGCCCAATGGACCTTCGGCCCTGTAGGGCGTCGGCCTGACCCTGGACATGTGTATTTTTGGCCCAAATTACCAAAATTGGTATTCTAATAATCTCAGCCATTAATGCCATTTTTTGCTATCAACAAGACCCTACCTTGATGGTAACAACATCGGAGCTCTCTCCATTACCCCTTAGCAACCTTCTTTATTGGCTTCGTTCTGCGTGAGTTGGCTCTGAGCTACCACGGACAATCGTTGAAAAATGTTCTCCTTTGCCGCATCTACCTGTCCCTGCCAATCATAGTACTCCAAAGGAGCAAAGGGGGCGACGCCATACTGTGAAGGGTACTCCGGCTGTGAAGCATAGCTCAGAGCCCACGGAGACACTGTCCAATGGTATGGTGGAGGCATTGGGGCCTCTAGTGGCTTAGCCTAATGTGGGCCAAACCCTTCGCTTGGGAAGAGGTTCATCCATGTCGAAGGGATGTCGGACCATATCAGCAAATGGTCCTACTAGGCTAGAGGCCTCGGCCATTGTGAAGATGAGTTTGGCCGATGTGAAGGGATCGACCTCATTGGAGGGTTTGGCTATTTTGGTACCTTCGGCCGAGTGTTTTCTTTCTCGGCCCTCTTTTCGTGTTTGTTCAGCAACATCTAGTACGTTACCTTCGGCTTCTTGTGAGCCCCAGCCGAAGATGACGTGTTGATGTTCTTTTTCCACACCGCCACTTTAAGATTCTTCGGTACGAGTGTGCGTGTGCGGGGATCTCCAATAATGATCACTTTCCCTTTAGATGACTCATCCTGCTCCGGTCGAATCAATACCTTCTTCTCGTCGAGGTCGATGGTATTCACAGGAAAGGGGTCTTTGTCCAGCTTTATCTTCGGACTAGAATCTATTTTCAATCGTCCTTCCTCTATGGCCGATTGAACCTGCCGATGGAAAATATTGCAATCGTTAGTATAATGAGAATACGAATTATGCCACTTATAGTAGGGACGTTTCTTTAGTTCGTTAGTGGTCGGGATGACTTGGCCCTCGGGCAACCTAAGAAGTTGGCTCTTCAAGAGGAAATCAAATATTTTATTGCATTTAGTCACATCAAAAGAGTATTTAACTTCATTGGGCTGACTCCTAGTGGGAGATGGTCGTAGCTCAGAGCAAGTGATTGGTTTGGTCTTAGTGTTCTAGACCCATTCGGCCGCATACATATCGACCAAACCATCTTCTTCTTCTGACTCTTCCTCGTCTGAGTGCTCCATGATGTGAACTTCAGATTTAGGTTTGTTAAATGTTTTAATGAATTTTTATCCTTGGCTCGGCCTTCCTGAACTAGAGCCTCTTGGAGGACTTGGCTGACCTCTAAAACGTTTTGGTTGTCTAGCCTTTCTTTAATTTCAGAACACAATCCGTTAAAAGCTAGATCCACTAAATCTTTTTCTGAAATATTGAGACTAAAACATCGGTTTCTGGTGTCCCTAAAGAACTTGGCATACTCGGAGACACTCTAACTAGATTTTTGTTTGACCGACGTCAAATGTGAAAGCCTAAGTTCTGTCTCGCCCGTATAAAAATAGTCATGGAATTTCTGTTCTAATTGGGCCCATGTTTGGACGGAGTTCGCCGGTAGTGCCGAAAACTAAGTGAAAGCGGTGCTGGATAGCGAAAGCGAAAACAATCTAAGTTTTAATGTGTCTGACACACTAGCTTCTCCACACTGCGCTAAGAATTGGCTAACATGCTCTAGTGTGGTCTTATTACCCTTGCCATCGAATTTGGTGAATTCGGGGACTCTATAGCCATGAGGGTAGGGTATGATATCAAAGTGATCGGAGTACGTCTTTCGGTAAACCCTAGCCCGATCTCAAGGCACGAAGCCGGTACACTCTATAAACAGCACGCGGATCCGCTCCTCAATGTCGTCCTGGCCTCCTGCCTACGCCCGTATTTCATGCAGGGGCGCGACACATGGCGGTATGTCGGCGTGTTGGCCGCGGGGCTCTTCCTCTCATGCTGGCTCGGGGTATATGGCGTGCTTGGGCCTATACGGGTGTTTAGGAGCATGCGGCGCAGTCAGGACGGGAAGAGCTAACACAGGTGTGGGTGGAGGCGGAGGATTATAAGAAGGGCTAGCGTAGCTATAAGTGTAGGGGTTGGTCTCGGCCATAGATGTCGAGGCCGGAGACACGATAGCTTTGCTAGTACTCCCATCAGTTCTGCTATAAATGCGATTTACCGGGGGTATGCTAGTAATCGGAGTCGGAGGAACGACCTTAGTGAAGCCGAACCTTCTAAATGTTGCCTCTACCTGAGAGTTAACTGCCGATTCTAGTCGGTTAACTAGCGAAGCGCTAACAGCTTGGTCTACAGACGCGCCTATTTTCATTTCAATTTCTAAGGAAGATAAAGGAGGTGATAATGGTGTTTCCTAAGTTTGAGCGAGGTCAGGGATGTCGACGTCGCGCTTGATGAAGCCCGCATGTGTCTTGATGTAGCTCCGGAGCATGAGATCATGGATTTCTTTCATTTTTGCCTCGATCTCCGCTCGACCTTCCTCGGGGATATCTACAAGGGTGGGTACCATAATGTTGCGGTTGTCGATCGTTGTGCCCCCCGTTGTACTCATCGTCATGTTGGCGTTTTCCCCAACGGAGTCGCCAAAAAGTGTGTTGACATGAAATCATGCCCCCGCACTTGGGCCGCTTCGATGATCCAAAAACGTCGCAAGACGCTGACGTCACGTTCTGATAACCCTTAAACCATGGTAAGGGGAATAACGGAGTCGCCAGGCAATTCAATTATATTTCTGAAATATAACCTAATCAACCAAAAAATAAAGAGTGATAAATCTAATCGGCCAACTAAAGCCGATTGGACAGAAAAATAAAGGGGTCGGTCAGACTAGCCAAACCAAGATGGTCGGACCGAGCAGTGTAGGGAATTATACCGACAATAGCGAAGGGGTCCAAAGTGCTCCGAGGGAGGCTTCGGCCTGTTGGCCAGTCAGACCGGAGTAAGAACCCTAGTATGACCGATGCCTGTGAAGGGGGTCGCTGAGGGTGGTCTCGGTGTTTTGCTGCGAAGGTACCCCGAGCGGTCAGACCATCAATGAAGCTCCGGTCAGACTAAAGGACGCACTGATGGAGGGGTCCATTGAGAAGGGGGCTCCGGCGCAGAGCGGATTGATGCGAAGGGATCCGACGGTCAAACCGACAAGGGGGTCCGGTCGGACCGTGGGCTAGGCTCCGGTCGGACCACGTTCTCCGGCGCACGCGATGTTGCGGGACTTCGGCGCGGGCGTGCAGGGGTTTGCCGGTCAGACCAATCAAGCCTCGTCGGTCGGACCGGGGCGTGCCATCAATAGCCTTATGGCCTGACACGGCACGGTCGGATAGACCGTGTACTTGCCGCCAGTTAGATCGACAACACAGATGTAATCTATTTGGTCTCACCGGCGTCCTCCTCGGATTAGATAGCTCTGGGCAGAGGATTTTTCCAGTGAAGATGAAGATGGAAACCTACAAAAAATACCAAAATCAAGTGCCAATTTGTTCAAGAGACTGAATTTCCATGTGTAGCAATGAAAACTGATAAAACCAATAAAAATTCATTATGTGGATTACATGGATGATTCACGGGCGAATCAACAAGGGTTACTGTGATTACGATGCGGCGGACGGAGGGCTTTCAGCGCAAACTGAGAAACCAAGTGAGGTTATTACTATGGTTCTAGTTTTATGACGGGTGATTGACAAGATTGTCTGTGTATGCTTGCTTGTTGGTTGTCTGTGTATGTGTTGCATGGAGTTGTGTGTTTTGCTTGTCTCGTGTGTGCAGGGTTGAGATGCTTGTCAACTGTCGATGGCGAGTGATCAGGGTTAGAAAGGGAGTCTAATGCCAAATGGTCGAGGATGCTAGTTGAACTTGAAAGTGATCTCAGGCATACGCATGGAGAAGAGGCAAGACATGGGAGAACAGATGATCGAGATGAAGTATTGATCAAGTCAGTGACAGGAAAGCTAGTGCAAGTGACAAGGCGTCTTGAGGGATCGGGGGCGGGAGAGACTTGCTGGCAGTCGAGTTCGCGGACTGACGACACATGTCGAAGATCTGGGAGGCTTTGTCGGTTTTTGGTGAAAGCCATCACATCTCAGAATGTTTTTAATTTCAATAAATAGGAGTTAATTTCTCTGTTTAGTAGTCTAGATGAAGTGTAATCTTTTATTATTTTTCGGAATTTTCAAATTCTGAAAAAATATTAAAAGAAGGGTTAGGTCTGCTTTCCCCCCCCATCAAACCAGAAATCTATTCCATTTTGTGTGCTGTTTATTTTGCATTTACTGTTCTTCATTTCATGCCTTCTTTTGTTGCTGTTTTTGCAAAGTGTCAGCACTGTTCATGATCATCCGACAAAGTTTGAGTACTATTCTTTTTGCCGGATGAACACAATGTTGTTTCTTCTCTATTCTTGAAAACCATCAGCGCCACCTCTGTGTTTGAGAGCTACGGAAGCAATACTGTTTGTTTTGATTCGATTGGGGTGAATGTTTCTGATTAGTTTTGTACTGATAAGCTCATTTTCTCAATCTTGTACTGCTAATTTGATTATTTGAAAGAGTACAGTGCACGTACCTAGTTCTGTTCTTGATCATCTACAATGCCGCCAAGAGTGTCTCTGTGTTTGATTTGTCATTTGTGCTGCTGTAGTTATCTCCTGGTTAATTCTGGTGATTCAATTTAACAAAGTGTCATATACTGTTGTTTATCACATGCAGTACTGCTATCTTTGTCTGAAAAATCACAGTGCAGAAATTGCTTGATTTGGTTCAAGAACATCTGTTCAAGAACATGAACTGCATAGTCAAGGTTCATCTACTCTGTTTTTCTAGTGTGGATTTCTGTTTTTGTTCTGTTGCTTGATCAGCTACAGGAAGTCAAGCCACCTGGAAGTGCTGAAAGATCCCTGGTACTCTGCTAACTGATTCAATTGAAGAAACTTCTGATTTGGTTCTCTGAAATTCATCCACATCCCAAATTTCTTTCGTCTTGAGTGATTATCTTGCTGAATACTTTTCCTGTATATCTCATCACCAAGAGTCCAGGAAGCTACCAGGCTATCTCTGTTGATAAACAAAGCAAGCTGCCAAGTTTTTTATTCTATTTTGAAGTCTCTGATTCTGTCATCTCTGATCATTATACAAGGAGTTTACTGCTATAAACTAAAGAATAGCATAGCTCCTGATGGTTTAAGTGGATCTATTGCTAGCCATTACAGAGAACAACAATTTATTCCGCTGTGAAATATTTGAAGTGATTCAAATTGATTTGGCAAATTTGAGTGCTTTAGATTGTTTGGTTAAGACTTAAGTACTTGAGTCATCACATCTGTTCACTGTGATTCATCATGTTGTGTGTGAAACCAAGTGAGGTCGCACTGTGGTTTTTGTCTGTATGATGAGTGATTGACAAGGTTGCTCGATCTGGAGTGATGAGTTAGAGTGATGAGTGAGTGATGGTTTGATTGCATTGATGGGATCGATGTGTGGTTATGGAGAGTGGATGCTGAGGGGATCGGTGTGCATCGTGTTTCGTGTTTTGGCTTTGTATCATGTGTGCAGGGTGGAGATGCTAACAAATTGTTAACGACGACTGATCAAGGGTCAAGCGGGGAGCTCGATGCTAGAGGATCAAGGATGCCGGGTGAAGTTGGAGATGATCTCAAGAGTGCACGAGGAGACAGAGCAAGACATGGACGAACGGATGGTCGAGACAGCGTGACGATCAAGTCAGTGAAAGGGAGGCCAGTGCAAGTGATCAAGCGGCTCGAGAGGATCGAGAGCGGGAGAGACTTGCTGCCGATCGAGTTCGCGGATTGGCATCACATTACGGTGATCGAGAAGGCTTTGTCGGTTTTTGCTAAAAACCATCAAATCAGAATTTTTTTAATTCCAGTAATTAGGAGTTTATTTTTTCTGTTTTGTCGTCTAGATTAAGTGTAATCTTTTAGTATTTTTCAGAATTCTTAATTCTGAAAAAATATTAAAAGAATAGGGTCAATGATGTAATAAATTAGGAGTTTGAATTAATGTATTTCTCAGAATTTGTAATTCTAAAAATTCATTATGGTAATTAGGTAAATACCTAGAGCTTTTACCCTAATGGTATTTTAGAGATTTCTTTAATGGGCTTGTATATATAAAGGACCCAAAGGCCTAGGGTTTAGGTGACTCTTTCAGCTGAACATTTTGGGGGCTACCAACCACAATTTCTATTTTGTTCTAGCCTTTTTGTTGTTCTTATTTTCTTGATTACTATTCATCATCACTTCTTGATTGTGGAGCACAGTTCTAGCGCTCAGCGCAGGTACTGTTCATCCTTTTGTGATTTACTTTTAGAGCTAAGTGTTGAACTATTTTGATGTTGTTTTTGGACCTGAGTTCTTCACTACTTTTGTTGTACAAGTTTCTAGGGTTTTATTTTTTAAGTTTGCAAAAGTTTTTGACCACTGATGCATATTTTTTTTATGTCCAACAATGTGCCTAAAATGTTCTGAAAACTTCTGATTTCTGGTGAGTGTTGTGTTCTGTTTTCAGCCTAGATTCAATCTTTGAGGCGATTTTTGATCTATTTTGGTACTGTTTTTGGACCTGAGTTCTACATAACTTTTGTTGTCCAAGTTTCAAGAGTTCCATGTGTTAAATTTTTAAAAGGTTTTGACCACTTCTGCATATATTTTTCTATCCAACAAAGTGCCTAAAAAGTTCTGAAAATTTCTGATTTCTGCCAAGTTCTCTCTTTTCAGTCTGGATTCAATCTTTGAGGCAATTTTTAATGTATTTTTGGACCTGAGTTCTACATAACTCTTGTTCTCCAAGTTACAAGGGTTCCATGTTTGAAGTTTGCAAAAGGTTCTGAACACAGCTACATATAGTTTTAGGCTCATCTATATGCTATAAAAATTCTAGAAGGTGGTCATTTGCTGAAAATCTTGAAGTCTAAAAGTTGAATCTAGAAACATTTTCTCCCTTCTTTTTATTTGCCAGCTTGCCTATCATGTGCTGCCGTATGCAGTGATGCTTTTCGCCATTAACAACTGTATGTACTACCGAGCACATGTTCCACCAAGCCCATTCTGAAATTGTTTTTTTATGTGAGTCTTTTGTATTGATTACTCTCCAAAGAAGTTGTTTATGCTGTGTTCGTCCTGTTTTCTATCTATCTAGCACTGCGCTCAATATTTTTAGAATTGTATTAATCACTCTGAACAGTTTGGATTATTTCCTGTTGTATTTCTGTTTCTGAATAAAATCTGCCAAATAATTGTTTCAGTCGTTTCATTGTCTGTATAGAAACAGAAAAAGTATCAGAGCTATTTTTAAAGTGCAATCTTTGTGTGTGCAAATTCAGTGCTGGTGATCTCTCAATCTATCATTTGACATAATATCAGATAGGAGGCTGATAACATTGTTTTTATCGGAGTCTTTACTACATCTACTTCCGCTTGTTCATTTAGAGGTGCGTTGGGTAATTTGAAAAGGCCATCATATTTGCAAGAATTTGTCGAGGCACCTATTCACCCCCCTCTAGTCGCCATTCCAATCACACAATTTGATTGCTTAACCATTATTCAAATTATCTCAGAATTGATTGATTGCAGCAGAGTTGGTGTTTAATCTCATTTCTAAAAATCCTGAACACTATCGGCAAACCAATTGTCGATATCCTTCTATCGGCAATTCATATGCCATAATAGAAGCTCTAGTTCGGAGAATCAAATTCTGATGGACCAGTTCGACTATTGAAACTCCGATTTAGGAAGAAACTTTAATGTGGTTTGATTATGTTTTGGATTTGAACTGTGAGTCTCAATTTCGCCTCTAATGTTTTTAGAGGAGCGTGGGTGTTCTGAACTGGCCATCTTTTTCATGAGAATTTGTTGAGGCGCCTATTCACCACCCTCTTGTAACCTAGTCTGATCCCACACAAACCCACGAAGATGGACGTTAGGTTTACTCCTAGGGCGAAGAAAGTTCATTGAAACAAAAGTCTGAGTCTGATTCAAAACTAGGGTTTTGAGTTGATCCGTGGAGATACCCTTTGAATCGGCCTCACCCTTATATTTATAAGGGCTGGTCTGAAGTTCCCTGGTGCCTAATCTGAGTAGGATTTAGCCAAAAGTGGTTAAGATTTAATTATAGATCAAAACAGCCCGAAACAAACTCTATCTCTAATTTCAGACTTGGGCCAGTCTAACCGAGCCTACATGGCCGGTCGGACCGGCCTACTATGGCTGGTTAGGCCGGCCTGTGCCAGGAAAGGCATATTTTCGGCCCAAATTAACAAAAATTGATATTTTGACAATTTCAACCATTAATGCCATTTTTTTGCTATCAACAGCGTGTTTATTCTTGTTTATTCTATTCTTGCCACAATCATCAGATTGATAGCCAATTGGCGTTTCTACTAACGTTGTTATTTATCATTCCTTATCAGTTGCAGGGTCAAACTGATTGGCACAGTCAGAACCTTCTTTTTTCTAATATTATAGGACCTGCATTAGAGTTAAGCAGATCTCCTAGGCCACACGTGTGACTAAAAAAAATACACCAACACACTTTTTGGCATGCCCGGTGGGACCTTTTTTAGATCACTCATCTATGGCAGGCAAGGTTGACGGTAGCAATATCATCCCGGTCACCATGGATGATTTGACCGACGAACAGAGAGTGGACGTGCAGGATCACATGGAGACAAGAGATTGTGCCTCGATGCTTTCAGTAGGAATCGATCTAGCCCTGTATAGAGGAGTCAACTTTTGAGACTAGCCACGGCCGGTGAGATTCTTCAGTAGACCGACAGTGCGCGGGTTACTTTTTAGGAAGCCATTAACAATGCTCTACATCATGCTCTCATCATTTAGTTCGAGGTGTTGGTTAATATCTTGCACAGGTTGATTAAGAAGACTATCGACGGGATGATTGCTTAAGAGCCAATGCAAGGCTTAGTGTACTTCTCGACCAATCCTCCACGCCTACTACAAAACCCTTTACACAATCAGCCAGTGCCACCACGGCAAGGGCCAATAAGATAGGGTCAGCCAAACACTTCATTTGGCTGGGAGACTAACATGACAGCCCCATTACCTACACCCGTGCTCTATGGGATAGGTAGACAAGACCCGTCCTAGAACATGTATCCCTTCGGTAGGGGTACGCCACCAACCCAGCCTTCGACTACACCGCAGGGGCTGATTAGGCAAGAGGTACCCCAGTCCATTTATGGAATCGCCAGGAACATGCTGTCGGATCTTGTGCCGCCAAGGGGGCACCCGATGGCATTCCTCAAGGGTACCACTAGACCACATACTATAGAGTACTACCCTACTCCAATGAAGAACAAAGATACAACGCTATTTGGCTAGATCTATATCAGTAGCCCCTAAAGACTGATAGGTATCTCGCGCCGAACCAGCAAGAAGACGATTGGGTAAACTGAATTGCTGAGGTAATTCAGGACCAATTTAGACTCAAGCCTCAGGATTAGACCTACGTGTATCGATGACCGTACCTAGAATGTTTCAATTGGGTGTCGTTTCCAAACTGATACAAGGTCCTCAACTTCACCAAATTCCCGGGGTAGGACTTGGTCTCCACAATCGAGCACATTAGTCATTTTCTCGCCTAGTGTGGCAAGGCATCGGCTGAAGAAGCACTAAAGGTCAAGTTCTTCCTTCTATCACTATCAAGATCGGCCTTCACTTGGTTCTTGTCACTACAAGTGAACTCTGTCAGGAGATGGGCAGACCTAGAGAAGAAGTTTCATAAATATTACTTTGTCGGCATACACGATATGAAGCTCACTGATTTAATAGCGGTAAAGCAGAAGATGGATGAGTTGGTTCAAGATTACACCATAAGGTTTCACAATGTGAGGAGTAGGTGCTATAGCCTGAACCTCAGCGATGCGCAAATAGCCGATCTAGCATTTCAGGGGCTCCTGAATCCAATAAAAGAAAGGTTTTCATCACAGGAGTTTGAGAGCCTATCACACCTGGTACAGCGGGTATCGGCCCATGAGAGCCGATTCGAGGAAGCGAAAAGGGACAAGTATCAAAAGAAGGTAGCATATGCTCATGCATCCCATTCGGACTCCGATGAGGACAGCTGGTCCGTTGCGAAGGTCGGTTTGGCCGAATGGACTAGAAACAAGAAACAAATTACGTGTTCATGGGTGAAGCTAACTAATAAAGAAGATAAGTATGATTTCGACATTAGCAAGGCCAATAGGATATTTTATCTATTTCTCAAAGAAAAGCAAATCTAGTTGCCACCTAAGCACGTGATTGAAGGAAGTATGCCCAAGAAAATTTCAGGGTTCGGGTGTTCCGATAGGGGTATCGAAAGTTCTGATTATTTTCAATACCCGAGTTAGAGAGCAAAACCGACTTTGGAAGTTCCGATATGGTATCAGAAGTTCTGATGGTTGGATTCATGACATGAATTGGAATCTAAGCAAAACCGTCGCCATGCTTAAGTCTATTTGGATCATCCTAGCAATTTCCGCATTTTATGATTATGAGATATGGAAAATGGATGTCAAGACGGCTTTCCTGAATGAAAACCTAAGTGACAATGTGTACATGACACAACCTAAAGGTCTTGATGATCCAGGTAATGCTGGGAAATTTTGTAAGTTGCAGAAGTCCATTTATGGACTAAAGCAAGCTTCTCAGAGTTGGAATCTTCACTTTGATGAGGTATTCAAAGGGTTTGGCTTCATCAAGAACAAAGAAGAGCCTTGTGTTTACAAGAAGGCTAGTGGGAGCTCACTTGTGTTTTTGGTCTTATATGTGGATGACATATTATTGATCAGAAATGATATTCCTTTGTTTAATGCTATCAAGACTTCACTGAAAAATAGTTTTTCGATGAAAGAACTTGGAGAGGCAGTATACATTTTGGGCATAAAGATCTATAGAGATAGATGAAAGCGGCTAATTGGATTAAGCTAGAGTATGTACATTGACAAGGTTTTAAAACAGTTCAAAATGCAGAATTCCAAGAAAGGGTTTTCTACCCATGTCACATTGTATTTCTCTTAGTAAGACTCAGTGTGCTAGGACACCTGATGATCTAGAGAAGATGAGTGCGATCTCGTATGCCTCCACAATTGGATCCATCATGTATTCCATGCTATGTACATGCCCAAATGTTTCATATGCTCTAAGTGTTACGAGCAGGTACCAATCGAACCCGGGTGAAAGTCACTAGGCTTTAGTAAAAAGTATTCTGAAGTACTTGAGAAGGACTGTTGAAATGTTCCTGGTGTACGGTTGTGAAGAGGAGCTTGTTGTAAGTGGTTACGCGGATGCTAGCTTTTAGACTGATAAAGATTATTCTCGATCGCAATCTAGTTTTGTGTTCTTCCTCAATGGAGGCGCAGTGAGTTTGAAGAGTTCCAAGCAAGAGATGATGGCCGATTCTACAACAGAAGCTAAGTATATCGCCACTTCAGAAGCTGTGAAGCAGGCCATTTGAATCAGAAAGTTTGTTTCTAAGCTGGGTGTTGTTCCTAGTGCGTCCAGTCTAGTGGAACTCTATCGTGATAATAGTGGTGCCATTGCACAAGCCAAGGAGCGTAGATCACACCAGAAGTCCACACATATACTTTGGTGATAACAACTGATCCGTGAGATCATTGAGAGAGGTGATATGAAGATTTTCAAGGTGCACACGGATTTGAACATAATGGATCCATTTATGAAGCCTCTTCCACAGCCCAAGCATGAGGCGCACCTGAGCTCCATGGGTATTAGATACTTGCGTGAGTGAGTCATGCGTATGTGGAATATGCTAGTAGAGTCTATGCTAATGTGTGAGGATAATTGTTATCTTGTTCCTTGAATAAATGTCGTTTACATTTGATTAATGAGTTGATGACTTGTTATGTGAAACTATTTGTGTTATAACGATATTGTTCAAAAGGGATTCTTGATATTGTCATCATGTGGTACAATGATGACACATAGATTAGCACGTCTGACTGATTGATGATCACATTTCAAAGATCATAGACATAGAGATGTCAAATCAGTGATGTGGACCATGTTGGTGAACATGGTGTTGGATAGACCCACTTGAGATACTGCTGGGATTTTTATTGTAATGTGCCATCAGTTATCATCTCAAATGGTGTACTTGAGGAGTCCTTGGACATAAGATCGTCATTTGATTCCATAATGTGTAGTGACACATTTAGATGCTTCCCAATGCTATTCTGTAACAAGGTAGGAATAATGGTTGTTTTCAGGAGTATTGTGAAACATGTCTTGAGAGAGACATCTTTGGGCCCCTCAAGGTATTGGATTGGAAAAGTGCATGGTCATGCCATTATGACTAAAGAGTTAGTCATGATTTGAATCTGATACTTATTTGAGTGAAAATGTTGAGCTATCCAACAAGGGAGGCAAGAATCTCGCCTTGATCTTGACTGATGTCGTGTGTAAAGGGACTAGTGCTTTTGTATATCAAAGGTTCAGTGAAAATTGATTTTGTACACTTCTGGGGGTCAATAGGTGCTTCTAGGTACCACTATTGATTAGTGAGTCGGAAAAGGTTTTCGACGAATAGTCGTTGGTGTATGAACCTATCGGGTCACACACTTAAGGGATCGATTAAGAAACATGCAAAGAATTGGTTCTTGTTCAAGTGAAATATTGAAGGAAGTATGCCCAAGAAAATTCCAGGGATCGGAAGTTTCGATAGGGGTATCAGAAGTTCTGATTATGTTCGGGACCCAAGTCAGAGAGCAAAACCGACTTTGGAAGTTCCGATATGGTATCAGATGTTCTGATGGTTGGATTCGTGACATGAATCAGAAATTCCGATTTTGAATTGGATGTTCCGATTATTTTCTAGACTTGAGTGAGAGAGCAAAAGTTGCTTCGAAAGTTCCGATATGGTATGAGAAGTTCTGAAGAGCAGGAAGTTCTAATTTTGGAATCGAGAAATCTGTACTGATTGGAAGTTCCGATATGTGTATCAGAAGTTCTGAGGTGGGTGAAAACAGATGGGATCTGTTATGTGTCGTACTAAATCGAGATACCAAAATACTTTGTTAGAAGTTTTGATCCAGGATCAGAAGTTCCGACGTGGGCTAAACAAATTGGATCTGTTACATCACAAATTGGTTGTAACCAATTTGTGGGTTTCGAGATGTGGACGACCAGGGGCTCTTAGCCCTATATAAAGAGAGGAGGAGGAGGTCTTGGACAACAAGTTTTTGGATAGTTTAGACCTAGCCACCAAAGACTCCTCTCCTCCCTTTCTTGATCTCAAAAGTTGAGATCGAGGATTTCCCGTTATCACGTGCGGTGTTAGCATGCCGTCGTGGGAAGTACTCCATCCCTGTATGTGTGGATACCATGGAGGCGTTGCTCCAATAGCGGTGCTCGTGGACTTTATCACGTGAACAACTACACCGTCTTCACCGATTGGATTGGTGATGAATGGTCGGGACAAAGTGAGGACAAGCAAGGACGTGCTTCCTCAACATCTTCTTCCGTTTCACCTAGCGCGTCTTGTGCTAGAAGGTACCGATCTATAATCTCGCACGCGCATGTTTCTTGGGCTTTAGGCCGAATTTTTGAAATTTCTAGCTAGCATAGCTTCCCCATTCCCCAACAGTGACACCACTCATCGATAAATTGAAGAAGAAGAAATACTATAAGTGACACAACTCCCTGTCTCACCACACTAACGAATGCAAAGTGCTTAGATAGTAGATCCAATCGGCCATGCAGCAAGGCCGAATCAAGATTGATGATAGGAAGAAGCCAATGAACATTGACGGTCACCCCTTCCCGGTCAACATGGTGCATGCGCACCATGCTGATGATTGGCACTCAGAAGAGCAAGCGAACAAACAGTGGTGTCACCTCCTCGGGTCAGATCAGAAAATATGAGAAGAAGTCAAGAGAAAGGATGGATGACGAGGACGATCACAAGTACTCAGAATTCAACCCCCATTGGAATTGTGAGTTCTTTAGATTCTGCTGGAATGAAGGGTCCGCCTGACGTCGATGGATAACTGGCCTGAGTGCGGCAGCAAAGATAGGTGGTAGGGTGGTCATGATCCAAGCATTGACAAGTCAATGCCACATATATAGTCAGGAAAGGTTGGCCACCCATTGGAGGTTATCTCTGCCAATGGTGTTGATACTTGTAAGGCTTGGATCCATCAACACCGAGAAAAATGGTTAATCGACCGATGGCGGCGCTACCACAGGAAAGCCATAGTGGTGTCCTAGTGGGATATTCATAAAGAATCAGAAGAGAAGAGTACAATGGTTGTGGCAGAGAGAGATGAAGGTACAAAGCCACAAGAACAAGACTGATCGACCCCAAAATCTTAAAAGTGAATAGAAAGTGAAGGACAAGGCTGATCACGATGACAAGAAATACGTAGGAGTAAACATGGTTTTCTTCCTCCCTATAGAGTATCAAGCTATCCCTGTGGCCGACGCTGAACAGGCTGATACAACAGCCCAAATGGTGTTGACCCCGTAACTAGCAGTATTTGACAAGCCAAAAGATCACGAGCATCAGCACCTGAGACCACTTTACATTAAGGTCCTGGTGAACAGTAAGCCAATGTCCAAGATGATGATAGATGGAGGAGCAGCCGTCAACTTGATGCCATATGCCACCTTCCATTAGTTGGGAAAAGGGCTGAAGGACCTCATCAAAACCAATATGGTACTGAGGGACTTTGATGAAAATTCATCGAAAACGATGTGGGTGCTAAATGTGGAATTGACGGTTGGGAGCAAGATCGTGTCGACCACCTTCTTCGTCATAGAAGGGAAAAGATCCTATAGTCTGTTCCTAGGGCATGATTGAATTTATGCTAATTTTTGTGCCCCATCTACAATGCATCAGAGTATCATGCAATGGGTCATTGATCAAGTGGAAATAGTTCCCACCGATAAATAGGTTAACGTGGCTATAACCAATTTATCGGTGTGGGAGATGGAAGAAGTTGTGTGCCTATCGGGCAAGGCTTGGGACGGTGATTTTCTTTAAGTGTCGAATGATGGAATCAAACCAACCAGTAATGAACAACTCAAGCTTACCCTTTGAAGTTGACATGGATGATGCAGAAGGTAAACTCGGTCAAGGCTTCGCCGCAACCGATGAGGTACAGGAGGAAGACATCGGACCCGGTGACAAACCGAGGCCAACCTTTGTAAGTGCTCAACTTCCCAATGAAATAAATAATGAATTAATCGCATTATTACAATAATATCAAGATTGCTTCACATGGGAATATTATGAAATGTCAGGACTAAGACGATCGATCGTAGAACATCAGATCCCAATAAGACAAGGGTATCAGCTATTAAAAAATTCACATCGACGGTTCAAGGCAGAAATATATTCAAATATCAAGGCCGAGGTAACAAGGTTATATGATGCAGGATTCATAAGACCGTGCCGATACGCAGAGTGGGTGTCCAATATTGTGCCAGTATGGAAGAAAAGTGGGAAGCTTAGAATATGCGTTGACTTTAGAGATTTGAATAAAGCGACCCCTAAAGACGAATACCCAATGCTGATCGTGGATTTGCTGGTGGATGCCGCATCGGGTCACAAGATTATCAACTTCATGGATGGTAATATAGGTTATAATCATATTTTCATGTCTAACAAAGATATCCACAAGACGACCTTTTGATCCCCATGTGCTATCGGACTTTATGAGTGGATGGTGATGACCTTCGGCTTGAAAAATGCCGGAGCAACTTACTAGAGGGCCATGAACTATATTTTACATGACCTAATCTTTCTATTGGTAGAAATATACATAGATGATGTCATGGTAAAATCAAGCAGCATCCAAGACCATGTAGCCGATCTACGTCATGTTCTAGAGAGAGCCAGGAAGTATGGACTAAAAATGAATCGTGAGAAGTGCGCCTTTGGTGTATCGGCGGGGAAATTTCTGGTCTTTATTCTGCATGAAAGAGGGATTGAGATAAGCCAACGCAGTATGGAAGCAATTAAGAACACCCAAGCCCCATCGATAAAACCAAATTGTAGTAACTGGTCGGGAAGATAAATTTTCTCAGAAGATTCATAGCTAACCTCTCAAGAAAAATAGAGTCGTTCACTCCACTATTAAAGCTAAAGCCTGAGCAAGAATTCATATGGGGAGAAAAGCTCCAGTGCTGATGTCGTCATAGATAGGAATTCCATTCAGGTTATATTTTTCAATCGATGATTAAGCCATAGGATCGGTCCTAGTACAGGAGATTGATAAGAAAGAAAGGGTAATTTTCTATCTCAGTAGAAGACTACTGGATGCCAAGACCCGATACCCGATAGTGGAGAAGATCTGTTTATGCCTATACTTCTCGTGCACCAAGCTAAGGCATTATGTGCTATCATCAGAGTGCACAGTGATATGTAAGGCCAATGTCATTAAGTATACGCTATCAACCCCGGTATTGAAAGGGTGTATCAGCAAGTGGGTCCTCGCACTCACCGAATTTGACCTCAGGTATGAATTGGCTAAGGCAGTAAAAGGACAAGTGATAGCTGATTTCATAGTCCAGCATAGAGATGAGGCAATGACTCATGTTTAGCCGACAACATGGACTTTATTCTTCGATGGATCAATGTGTCGGCATGGATGTGTGTTGGTCTAGTTTTTTGTCACACGTATGGCCTGGGAGATCTATTTTACTCCAATGCCAGACCTATAATCTTAGAAAAAGAAGGTTCTAAGCATGCCAATCAGTTTGACCCTGCAACTAATAAGGAATCATAAATAACAATGTTAGTAGCAACGCCGATCGACTGTCGAGCCGATGACAATGGCGAGAATAGAATAAACAGGAATGAACGTGCCTATCGGCCATGAGGCAGATGACCACGCCCACGCTATCGGGATAGACACCCTATCGACTGATAGGATTGTGTCTTTGCAAAATAGGGCTGATGAGCACCTCCCATACGGAGATGGCATATAGCGTGGAAACAGAGATAACATATCGGCTTGTACTCTGATAGATACCAAACTCAGCATGCCAAATAACATATTCATATCATTAAGTCACTGTAATTGTAAGATCTGACCTAATCGAGACAGTCGCTAATCACGATAAATCAATTACACTTCAACGCATCAGGCATGCTTTATTTAGATGAAAGGTACATAGCATGAACAAGATACAATAGATCAAGATGTCGGACTTAACCAATGAAGCCTTAAACTATGATGCCTAATTCATATCAATCTAAGAGATCAAAAATGATGTAGCCTTAGACTTTGCAAAATATACCAAGATAAACATGATGATCAAACCAGTCGGGCCGATACCTCAAGAGATCGATACAATGCAGCCTTGAAGAACACAAACCTTAATTGATGTGACCGTTAGGGTGGTGGGACTCACCTCTTAGTTGGAGATTGAGACAATGCAGCCCGGTTCCAAGTGCCAAGTCCCTCTTGGATTAACCTCGGAAATCTAAGGGTGGCTATGCACCGAAAGTAGTAGTTTGTTGTAGTTGATTGTGTGTGTAAACCTAGCTAATTAGATACATATTTATAGTCCAGAGACTTGCCATCCAAGTAATCTACATTGTAACCGATTGTGGATCATATTTATCTTCTCTCACCTTCATCGGCTCCTACATGCACTACAACAAAACAGAATATTTTCGTCGGCCAAATTAACTTCCGTCGGCTTTCCCAAAAGCCGACGGAAGTTAATTCACTTCCGTCGGCCTCCAGGAGCCGACGGAAGTTAAATTAACTTCCGTCGGCTCCTGGAGGTGGCCGACGGAAGTTAGCGGGGGGTTTTCCGCGGCCGCTCGGATCCCCCTAACTTCCGTCGGCCAGCATTGAAGCCGACGGAAGTTAGCTAACTTCCGTCGGCTTCAATGATGGCCGACGGAAGTTAGGGAATTTATCCCCAACCCCGCGCGAGTACAGGGAGCCCTAACTCCCTGTACGCGCGCACAGTAGCCCCGCCGCCGCTCCTCCCGCGCCCAGCCTGCGCCGCCGCCGCCCGCCCGCCGCCCGCCGCCTCCTCCCGAGGGCGCCGCCTCCTCCCGCGCCCGCCCGCCGCCGCCCGCCCGCCCGCATGCCGCCCGTCGCACGCCGCACGCCGCCCGCCGCTGCACGCCGCACGCCGCACGCTGCCAGCCGCCGCACGCCGCCACCGCCCGCCCCCGCCGCCGTCGACCCCTGCCCACCGCAGCAGGCCGCCCTCGCCGGTCCGCCGCCGTGCTCCCGGCCGCCGGCAAACGCCCGCCTCCGACCGTCGACGTCGCGTGCATCCTGCCGCCGCCACCCGCCGCCGCCCACGCCGTCCTCCGCCACCGGCCGACAGCCGCCACTGCACCCCCTCCGGCCGGCCCGTCGTCGTCGTCGCTGCCCGTCCATCATCGCCCGCCGATCGTCGCCGTCCGCCAAGTACTTTTCTATTCTGTCCATTCAACTGTTATGAATTCAGTACTTGGCTTCTGAATATATTATGTGTTGAATTGAGGCTGAATCACAGTATATTGTACACCGTCTTAAAAATACTATATTATGAATTTATTTAAGTATAGTTGTGATTTCTCTGAATCCACATTGATAATCATGTTCTGATTGAGTATTTGCTTACCTAAAGTGAAACTGAAGTCAAGTCTTGCATTATGAAATTAGAAGTGTCATTGAAACATTGCTGAAATCTGAAATCTGAAATTAGTTTACTATTCATGGTACGAAAAGCTGAAATCTGATTTTGATTGATTAAAATTGTGAAATCTCAGGATCTGAAATGTTTGACATATTCTGAATTGATTTCTGTTGTTCTAAAAATACATTGAAGTTGAAACTTGCAATCTAAATCAGTTTTAATCAAGTGCATGTTAGTGAAGTTACATTCACTATTCATTGTTTGCGATGTTCTATTATATACGCTATTAATTATATTCGTATGCAATTTTTTATTTGACAACAACGTAGATAGTGTAACGAAACCTATGCGTCACCCGTTTCGGACCAACATGTCTCACACGTGTCATGCGTGTGAGATGTGTAGGTCCGGAATTGTCCCTTTTTGGACAGCCTCGGAGTGGGCGACAGAGCGTGGTTTTATGATGAGTCATGAGTCCGAATGGGATTTCAGTAACATAACCTTGTTGTTCTCCATTGCACCACTATCAGGCGTGCAATTGGAGAACAGCGGGGTTATGCTGCTGAAATTTCGTTCGGACTCATGGCTCGTCATAAATACCACGTTTTGTCGGTCACTCTTGGGTGGGTTTAGGACCTATCTTTTCCTATAGACCATGGTTGCCATGGCGTCGCCTGCGCCGACTAGACGTCCAGGCGGTCACCGCCGGATGCCATGGTGAATCGCGATCGCCATCAGGCGTGTCTGGGCGGGCGCCTAGGGTCCGTGGTAGTGTCCAAGGTGTGGCACAGGCCTTTCGGTTAACCCTGTTCCCTTGCGCCGCGGGCTCTGCTTCCCCTTGCGTCACCGGCCGCCCGGCCGCCTCTGCTTCCCCTCCGTTGTCCGGAGGCGGAGGCGGGGGGTGGCCAGGGTGTGTGTATGTTGCGAGCCCTTTTATAGCGGCCAGTGCGTGAATCTTCTTGATTGAATGAATGTTTTGCATATAGAATGGCTGAGGACGACCAACGGTGGATGTATAGTGGTTGGATGAAAAGTGGAGCTCACACGAGGGAGTGGGTAATCAACGCTGAGAAATTTGTTGATCGTGCATTCGCTTTGACAACAAACACTGGCGCGAGGTGCCCATGCATGAAGTGCAGAAAATTCTCGTTGGCAAGACAAGAGGACGTTGTCATTGCATATTTGCAAATATGGATTCGTGCCAGGTTATGAAGTTTGGTCTTTTCACGGCGAGACAGGCCTTGAAAAAACGGTATTAGTAGTGGAAGAAGAAGATGATAGCGTTGCTGACGATAGGATGGATGAGATGGTTGATGCTATACGACCGGAGTTTGAATCAAACCCCGAGGATCCTCCAACACCGGAGGTTCAAAAGTTTTTCGACATCCTTCGAGCTTCAGAAGAGCCATTGCATGAGCACACCACCGTAAGCGTTCTCGCTTTCGTGACTCGTATTATGGCTATTAAGTCAAAGTTTGCATTTTCAAACAATTGTTATAAGGAGCTCTTGAATCTGATCAGCGATATCCTTCCTAAGAACCATAAGGTGCCGAAAGACATGTATCAGTCAAAGAAATGCTTTCTGCTCTCGGTATGGAGTATGAGAAGATTGATGTGTGCCGAGATAATTGTATGTTGTTCTGGAAAGAACATAGTAATGAGGTGAAATGCTTAAAATATGGTAAACCGAGATTCGTAGAGGTCATAAATGAAGACGGAGAGAAGGTGACGACAGAGGTTGCTCATAAGCAACTTCGTTACATGCCTCTTACACCTCGGGTGAAACGATTGTTTCTATCAAAGAAAACCGCTAGACATATGCGATGGCATAAAGAAGGTGTACGTGAGAATAATCAAGTAATGGTGCACCCATCTGATGGTGCGGCATGGAAGGCTCTAGATGATTTTGATGCAGACTTTGCTAGTGATGCAAGGAATGTTCGCATCGGGTTGGCAACTGATGGATTCACGCCTTTCAATGTAACGGCATCGTCGTACTCTTGTTGGCCCGTGTTTGCTATTCCATACAACCTTCCACCTTCATTTTGTATGAAATATGAATTTATGTTCCTGTGTCTCATTATACCCGGTCCAGATCATCCTGGAACACGACTAAACGTGATGTTGAAGCCCTTAATTGAAGAGTTAAAACAATTGTGGAAAGGAGTTGAAGCATATGACTATGACCAGACAGCCACGGACCATTTGGTGAGATGTTATTAAGAGTTGACGTAATTTCATTTTTCTGCGTCTAGCTAATCGGACATGTTTTTTGCAGGCGCAGTATGGTGAACACATGGTTCGACTCCATGGAGAGAACTATGATTGGCAGAGAGAACCTGTGGACCAAATGGCCGTGTACTCCAGCGGAGGTGGCAAAAGCCATGGACGGTGAGACAATGTTTTTATTAATGTTTTGTGTATGGTATTGTGATGGTAACTAACGCCTGTTAATGTTGCAGGTACTCCATGTTCAATGGAGTTATTGACTCGAGAGCGGTGAGAGCTCAGAAGTCAGCTCAGTTGTAACACCTCAATTTTTCAAAACAATAAAACATTATTAAATTCAATTTCTTGGAATTATTATTTCTGAAAATACTTTTAATTCCCTTTTATACCCTTTTGAACTACAGCATAGAGTAGATGACCAAATTAGGAGGTGAAACTTTTTGTATATGATCTTAAGGCCAAAGATAATTTTGAGAATTTTTATAAATTTTTACCAGCCTTGGAAGTAGCCCTAATCTTTTAATCTATTTTCTGGAATTATTTTTATTCAGAAAAGCATTAGAACAGTAATGGGCTCCTCCCCCTCCCTTCTCTCTCTCCCGGCCGGCCCAGCCCGTTACCGCGCTCCCCTCTGGCTGACAACCCGGTCCCACCTGTCGGCGCCGAATCCCTCCCCTCGCGCGCGAACCCGACACCCCGGCCCCACCCGTCAGACGCCACCCTCGCCCGTTCGCGCTCGCTGGCTTGTGGCCCCTGCCTGTCAGACCCGTCTTCAACCCCGCGCCGTCGCCCCCAAATCCCGCCGGCCGACGACCCCGCCTCGGATCCGCCTCGCCGGTCCGTCCCCCATTAATTGGCCGCCATAACTCGGTCCCCCGCGCCACGCCGACCGTTTTCCCCTTTAATTCACCGCGTCATCGCCCCCGGATCGTCGCTACACGTGCATGGCCGAGCCATCGCCGGCGAGTAAAGGCCCTCTGGCCGTTTTCCTTGCATGCGACCCCCGCCGGTGACCCTATTTATACCCCTGGCCTTCA